>OX424575.1:90472979-90849289 GCA_949152435.1 Gastracanthus pulcherrimus
CGTAACCCCGAATGACAAAAAGCATATGTATATACGTACGTCTGTATGTCTTTATGTATACATATAAGGAGATAAAGAGAGATATTGCCGACGCCATTACCATGACCCGATGTACTCCGCAGGGAGGTTGGGTGATCGGACTTTGCATATCATTTGTCCCTAAAAAGGGCCGTTTTGTACTTGTTATATCATAACAGTTCGTAGATGTATTTTTTATTCTATTATTTCAATATTGACTAGCATCTAACGTTGAATTGAGAAGGGAGTCATCGGGATACTGAACATTATTTTGATGTCGTACATAGCCTAAAAACCCTAAAATAGAAGCATCATGGGCGCGTGTACCCAAAGTTCTAGCTCCAGATTGACATGTACAATAATATCTGCTAATGAGATCATCAGCATCATCAGCGCCATTTACGCCATTCCCATCAACATTATTGTAAGCAATAAATGTTTGATGTTTCGTAGCTTTTCGAAACCTGAAATATATCTTAATTCTCAAAAAGTCTGGTTCGTTAATATATTCGTAAAGTTGAAGCTCCTCATCATTTTCTCTTATGAGTTTATCTTGTATGTAAGATGGAGCAAGATTAACTTGATAAACCCCTACTGATAAGTCCATCAGATAATCTAAGTCAAGAACAGGGAAGTCCGGAATATCAAGATGAGAAGGTGGCTATTTCTGCTTTCCAATATCCACCTACTCTTAGTAATGATACGTGTTTCATTCGCATCTTCAATGAATAGTTGCTTTTGTCCTGGTGGAAGTAGTGCGGGCATTTTATGTTCAATACCTAAAAGTTGTAAAAACGGTATGGAATCTCGATACCCTCTATCGACTAAAACGATATCATTATATAAAAACCAATCCCTCAAAGAATTTCTATGATTTTGAAATTCGTGTCTGAGGATTACAGAAAAATATTCATTATTTGCAGAATCAGAAAAATATGTACCGAAGATTGCCAGAATAAATCCATCAGGAGTCACAACTAAAGTAGGTTTCAAAAGATGCCTGTGTTTATAAAGGGTATAAGATTGACGCAATACACGAAAGCTACTACTCTTATGTATATATGTATACGTACTATCAATGATAGCAATAGCCTTCGCTTTATTAATACGAGCTGGTCTAAGATGATCTAAAAATACGACATTTCTGGTCCATTAATGATGCATGGCCTATTAATAGAACGTAGACCAGGTAACAAGATCTTGAAAAATAGACCGTTCTCATCTAAATGATGTATACATGACCTAATATTAGTCGGTACATAAATGTTTGTTTCTATAAAAACATTAACTCTACATTTGACCGATAATCTGTGCACATTATTTTGAGCATTACAGATGCCACGAGAGGCATTACCTGTTTGAGTCAACACATTCAATCGAAGACAAGTTGGATCTGCATCCAACAGTGCTATCTCATTCAAAATACTCCTATTACAATTCGCACACAATCTGGATTCATCGTTCAATTCCAAAGGTGGATAATTTAGGTCATAGCATCTTATGACTGCTATTTGCCGTTGAATTACGCTTTCATCCCTATTTATACGTACTAATTGTCGTCCATCAAATCCCCGATCATATACGTAACAACGAATACGCAGTGGTCTACCACCCCTACCGTCCATTTTCGGTCAATAACAGACGTTATGTAATAGAAGAAACAATAGATGAATACAGTATATAATTCTACACTGAATATAAAATAAGTATACCAACTCAGCCCTGCTGGATCCTATCTACAGTCCAGGGTAATCATGCATGATTAGCCCTTTACTTATGAACTGAAGATCCTGAGTTTATACAGTATTCGTGATTACTCCGTGGCCGCCACATGTCGGCAGGCTGCAGAAGCTTTTAGCTTCTACAACTGAGTGACATAAATAACATCTCTTCGAAGTAAGAAGCGGGGCTATATTTATGAACATGGTATTTAGAATTCGGAATGTTATGGGGTCTGGGGTTAAGGGGTTCTGACTTATGAGGTATGCGGTTATGCGGTTATGAAATTTAGGGTTATGGGGTTTGGGGTTATGTGGTCTAGGGTTATACGGTTTGGGCTATGGGGTTTGAGGTCATGAGGTCTGCGGTTCATGGGGTTCGGTGTTATGGGGTTCGGGGTTATGAAGTTTGGGGTCATGGGATGTGGGGTTATGTGGTTCTGGATTTATGGAGTATGGGGTTTTGGGGTTATGGAATTTCGAGTTATCGGTTGTATACACGCATATATATACATGGACATACAGACTTGACTAGGTCAACGCAACTGAAAAACGCACGAAACCCCAACTTCAAAGTGTCATATCTTAAGACCATGAGTTTTTAGGACTTAGTGCCTATTAACACTTTTAATTTACACATTAAGGATTACCAGCATCCAAAGTTTCAGAGCGTTTTACAGAGAGCCATTTCCCATAAGGATTCTGTGGGGTTCTTTATGGAATGGATTGTATTCAAACTTAAAATAAAACCGCTGTCAATTCATTGGCACTTAGCTTCCTCAAACTTTATAAATTGTTCGAATATGATATTATTTATTGTATTTAATACCGTGGCGAAAAGTAAAAATAACAAGTCTATTGCCTTTTAATATGACGAGATGTATATATATATATATATATATATATATATATATATATATATATATACACGGTGACCCATTTTAATCGCCGCACCCGGATTTCTCGGAACCTAAGCCAGATAGGGAAAAGCGGTACAGACAAAAGTTATAGGGGACAAAGGGGGCCACACAATGGCGCTAACGTCTTTGACCTTGAACTTGATCTTTAAGGTTATTTCAAGGTCAAAGTGGTTTTTTCATATGGGAATACCTAGTTTTGACCCCGGATTCGGAAAGAGCGGGAAATTTTACGTTCAAAATCATATTGATAAAAAAAATTTCAAGGTCATTTCAAGGTCAAATCAAGGTCAAACTCCGAAAAGTCCGTTAAAAATCGTTTTTTCCATGAACCACAGGCTAAGCTGGTTCAAATTGATCATAGGCTTTAAATAAATTTTTAGAATTGTTTATTTTTTTATGATTTCTAGGCAAAAACAATCCGAAGTGAAGTCAATTTGACCTTGAGATTAAAATGGAAACCGACAAATTCCAACTCACAAATCCTAACCCCACAAATCTCAAAACCAAAAACATTCGATCCGCAAACTTTAAACTCACGCATCCTTAACCAACATTCTCCTACCTCACACACCCTAAACCCACACACCCCAAACTCACATATCCTATTTTTTTCTTTAATTTAAATTTTTACTTTGTATTTGCATTTTTTATTAATTATTATTTTTTTTTGCTTCTGCAATTATCTTAGTCGGATCCTAATTTTTTGAATTATGAGCTGTCAAAAAATGTGATTCTTTTTACAAAAAAAACTCATAACTTCCTAAAAAATAAAGATACAACATTTCTGTTTTGTACAAAAAGCATCGTAGTTATATTTTTAAGAATCGAACTATTAAAAAAAAAACTTAATATTAAAAATGGGCGGAAAATCTTAAAATCGGTGAGTAGTTCAGATTTAATTAAAAGAACCATTGACGGAACCTATTTTCTTCGTAGATGTGTTTTTAATGATTACATTATCAAAATTAGTATTTTTTTTTTTTTTTTGTTTGTTTATTTATAGTCGCATCAACCTCTTTAGGGTCATTAGCGACATTACAGATTATTACAAGGTTTGATGCATAATAAATCCTTACATATTTTTATTCTGACAATACAATAATTTGAAGTTCACTGTTTCGATATGATACTTAAAATAACATTATTTGTTGTTTTTATGGAATACATTTTGTTTTAAATTTAAATACGGTGTAAAAAGTCAATTTCTTTCAGAAAGGCTAAAGTATTTATACATGAAATTTGATTGTTAAGGCATTTGTTTAGATCTTCAGATATTTGATGTTTTATTCTTGATTCTTGAAGTGATGAACAGTCGATAAGTACATGCTGCACTGTCAGTATACTGCCACAGTAATCACAGGAATTTGGGTTTTCTTTTGTTATCATATGTATGTGACTAAAATTTGTGTGACCGATTCTTAGCCTGTTTAAGATCACTTGTTCCAGTCTAGGGAAATTTGACGAAGGACTTATTTCATAAACATTTTTTCTTATTTTATGAAGTTTTTGTGGTTTTAGATGTAACCAATTTTCGTTCCAAGTGTTGTATATTGCAGTTTTGAAACTTTTTTGTACTTCTTTGAAGTTAGATGGTGGTAATTGAAATAAAGGTATAGAGTTTTCATGATTTTCTGCTACCTTTTTTGCTAGAAGGTCAGCTTTTTCATTTAATTCAATGCCCACATGAGATGGTACCCAGCCGAAAACAATTTCGGATGAGTCATTTGCAAGTTTGATCTCATTGTACAGTGCTAATATGTTTTGTATGAAAAAATTGTTTTGAGAGCAGTTTTCTATGGCTGATATAACGCTATTTGAGTCTGAGAAAATAATTGCTTTGATAATATTTGCGTCCTTAATAAATTTGAGCGCTTGTAGAATCGCATAGGCTTCACTATTAAAAATTGATAGTTCGTCTGGAAGTTTATATGTAATATTTTTATTTGGAAGAATTATGGCACATCCTGTTCCTCGTTTAGATTTTGAAGCATCTGTGTATATATGATCGTAATTTTTATAAAAACTAATTTTAGTTTGGAAAATTCTTTTTATTTCATTTTGGTCAAGATTTGATTTTCTAATATCTAATTTTAATATATTTGGAGTATTTCTAGTCCATTGTGGGAATTCAGAAGATTGACGTCTCAGCATCTGCGGGATTGACATCTTTAGTAGATGTGAATAGTTTTTAATTCTAACATTTAGAGGTTTAGGGTAATTATTTTTCTTATGATAAAGAATTTCAAAGTGATTTGATTGAATTAAATTGTGAATTATGTTTGGAGGTGTGGCCGAGGCGGATATTGCATAGTTTAGACATAGTATTTTTCTTCTATATTGAAGCGGGATAAGGTTTGCTTCACATATAGTGCTTTCGACGGGGCTGGTGCGGAAAGCACCGGTAGCCAATCTAGCAGCAGTATTTTGTATAGGTGATAATATTTGTAAGAGTTTCGGTTTAGCAGAATTGTACACAATTGAACCGTAGTCTAATTTTGATTGAATTAAAGCCTGATAAGTTTTTATGATTATAGCTTGTTCCGCTCCCCACTTTTTTGAAGCTAACATCTTTAGTATGTTTAATCTTCTACTACAGTTGTCTTTCAGATTTTTTAGGTGTGTTTTCCATGTTAGGTTTTCGTCAAAAATTATACCAAGAATTTTAACTACTTTTAAAACAGATAACCTTTGGTTATGTAAAAATAATTCTATTTCAACTTTGTTTTTGTTTGTTTTTGTAAATACAGTGACTGTGGTTTTAGTTTTGGAAAATTTGAACCCATTGTTATTTGCATAAGTTTGTAGAGCATTTAGCGCATTTTGTAGTATTTGTTTAGTGGAGTTGATGTTTTTTCCAGCAACCATAAGCGATGCGTCATCAGCGTAAATTGTGCATTTGATCGGAGGTGGCAGACAATGAGTGATGTCGTTTATGGCTAATAAGAAAAAGGTGACACTTACTATCCCTCCTTGCGGGACGCCATTTTGAGTTTCAAATAATTCTGAGTACTGCCCGTTCACTCTTACTCGGATACATCTGTTTTTTAAGTAGTTAGAGGCGAAGTTGATCATATTTCCATTTATTTGATGTTTTTCAAGTATTTTGATGATCCTATATTTCCAAAGCATATCATATGCTTTTTCTATGTCTAATGCTACAAGAGCAAGATGTTGATTATTTATGAAAGCATCGCAGACAGCTGTATCTATGGTAACAATACTATCCATAGTTGAATGTAATTTTCTGAATCCATGTTGGTGGGGGGAGAGTATATTTTTAGAATCTAGATACCACCTAAGTCTATTATTGACCATTTTTTCCATGAGCTTGCACATACAGGAGGTTAACGCTATTGGTCTATAGCTTTCTTTCATACAAGGGTTTTTACCTGGTTTTAGCACTGGTACTACTATTGCTTCCCTCCATTTGTTTGGGAAAATATTTCGTTGCCATATACTATTAAAAATATTTAAAAGGTATTCTAGTCCAGGTGTAGGAAGGTTTTTTAAAAAGATGTTTGGAATATTGTCTGTCCCAGCACTGGTGTTTTTACAGGAGCGGAGGGTGTTCTGTAGTTCTGAGAATACTAATTCTTTATTAATAATATTTGAACTTTCATTTGATTCAATTTCGTCGAAGTTAATTTGCTGCGTTTCCGCTTCTGTTTTAATCTTTAAAAAGTTTTTATCATAATTATCATTACTTGAATTATTTGCAAAACTCTGAGCTAACAGGTTGGCTGTTTCCGAAAAGTTTGAGGTATATGTGTCTGACGATTTGAGCATATGTGGGATTTTATTGAATTTTTTGTTGTTGTCAATAGAGCGAATTTTATTCCATACTTCTTTATCTGGGGTGCCATTTTTTAGGTTTGATATGTATTCCTGCCATGAGTTTTTTTTACTAAATTTAATTGTTCGTCGAGCTATCGCTTTTTTCGTTTTATATTTTATTTGATTGTCTAAGGTTTTATGTCGTTTGTATACATTTAAGGCATGCTTAGCTTGTTTGATGGCTGATTCGCAATCATTATTCCACCATGGAAGATTTTTCTTTCCGAATTTTCCTGTAGTCTTCGGGATGCTGTGAGCTGCTGCATCTAATATTAGATTTCCAAATTTTTCAATTTTGTTATTTACTTCCTCATTTGTGTAGCAACTGGGGATGTCGAGCGAAGAAATATTGTTTTCTATGTATTTTTGGTACTCTGTCCAGTTAGCTTTGTTGAATTTCCACCTAGGTGTGAAAATTTCCTCTACAGTATCATTTGCTTCTAAAGAGACAGCAATCGGGTAATGATCACTATCGTATAGATCAGATAAAGTATCCCATTTGAATAATTCTGCTAATTTTGGAGAGCATAGAGACAAATCTATTGAGCTAAAAGTGCCGGTAGAATGGTTGAAATGTGTGAATTTATTGGAATTAAGAAGTGTTAAGCTATGATCATTAATAACTTTTTCTATAATTTTACCACGGGCATCGATTTTAGTTGAGCCCCAAAGAGTATGGTGGCTATTGAAGTCTCCGACAAGTAAAAAAGGCTGAGGTAACTGTGATATTAGATTTTCTATTTCCCCTTTGGTGATTGGGTTACTATTTGGAAGATAAAGGTTGCAAATACAAAAGCTTTTTGTAGGTAATTTGACAGATATTGCGATAGCTTCTAATTCAGTCGTAATGTTAATTTTACTGAATTCGGTATCTTCTTTTATGTAAATGGCGACTCCGCCGCTGGCTGTTAAACAAGTACTTCTATTTTTAAAGTGTAAATTGTAATTATATAGTTTGGTGCTAGCATAACTCTTAAAATTTGTTTCCTGAATGCAAATAACTGTAGGATTATGATCGTAAATTAATTTTTTAAGAAATTCAAAGTGGGTATTTAAGCCATTTATATTCCACTGAATAATGTCTTTGGTAAGATTATTTTCCATATTTGTTTATTTATTTGATTTATTTATTAGAGTTCTTCTTGTGTTGATGAATCTTCATCTGTGGAGTCTACTGGTTTTTCGAGTGCAGGTTCATTAGGACTAGACAGCTTATTTGTAATTCTAGTGAAACGATGTTTAATACTACGACTAGTAAGAAGAGGGTATAAATCATCTTTCATTAAGGTTATAAGTGCTTGCGTGTCAGAAGTGTATTGAGAAACAGTATACGTGAGATTTGTTGATCCAGCCAGATTTTCTAGTAAGCTTTTAAATTGTACATAATTTAATAACTTGTTAGGTTCTTCTAAAGTTTCTTTTATTGGGCTTAGTAATTCATCAAGGGATTTTTTTTCTATGCTTGAATCATGCTTTTTCTTTTTTACTATTTTGATTTCTTTTTTTTGTGGGCATTTAAATTCGATCGGTGCTTGGGTAACGATTGAAGCTTGCGATGCTGATGAGCTAATCTGTGAATGGGAGCGTTTAAATACAGGCTGTGATGTGTCAATCTGACTGCTTATTACTTTTGTTGAATTTGCTGTTATATTTATGTTATTGTCTTGTGTGTTTAAGAGACCATAAATCGGATTTGGAATTTCTACGAACAGGCTCTTAGGTGAGACTTGCGACTGTGTAGTGATCGTGTTTGTAGTTTGTTCTTTTATAGTTGTACAGTTTTTGGCTACATGGCCTTCGATTTTACACAAAAAACACTTCAGAGAATCAGTGCTAGCATAGATAAAATAGTTTTTTTCCTCATAGTAAATTTTGAAAACAGCTGGTATCTTTTTAAAATCTTCAGGTTTTATAAATACCTGTCTTCTAAAACTGGTAACATGGCTGTAGCCTTCTTTAGCGATTGTTGCTTTTAATGTTGCAAATTGTGACATGCGTTTTATGTCTAATTGTTCTAATATGTCTTCAAAAACGTAATTAGGAATGTTTGATGGGACATTTGAGAAAATCACTCTTTTGTTTTTGGATTCTAACGGTCTTATGGATACTTTATGCTCACCTATTTGCAGAAATTCGTATTTATTAGTAATATCATTTACCAATTCCTTACTTGTAAGGTATATGCAGATTCTGTTATTGCTTATTCTAGAACACGAAATAACATTCATTGGTTTAACTAAGTCCCCTACAGAACACGTATAGTCGGTTTGGTTGAGTCCCTCGACGCATTCAAGAATAAGGCCTTGATCTCTTTTTGGACAAATTTCATTTTGAGTGACAGCTGCATAACTAGGATTTGAAGAACTTCTTGGCACAAAAGTCGGAATTTCATTCTTCGACTGTTGACTTCCAATATTGTAAGCCATGTTGCTTATTTAATTGTACTCGCGACGGAGCGGCTTAGCGTACGGGCTAAAGCCCGAAATGTTTACTAACTATATCACTTCGCGTCGGTTAATACGGAGCGTAAATATACACGTCTACACTCAATGAAAGTCCGACGAGACCTGAAAAATTAGTATTTCTGAAATTCGAACGCTACTAATTCACATTATTTACATAAAACAAAAAAATAAAAGGAAGTTTTAGTTTTATTTGCAATCAAAATAAGAAATAATGCTTTATTGAATACCTTTAATGTTTTGAGGATTATTTTAATTTAACATTTAAAATTAAAAAAGTGTTACAAACGAAGTATTTATGGCAAATACAGTTAGCTAAATAAAGTTACCGTAATTTTCCAACGTTTTTCCTTTTTAGGCTCGACCGCATACGGGCGAGCCTTATAATTATTAATATTTTTAATACCATTTTACTATTTAAATTTAATAGTAATTAATAGCCGGCTCTGAAATGGCTGACTATCCGCTCAACGAGATCGTTGATATGATTTTGGTTTTAGGAGCAAGCCAAAATAATTATCGTGGTGCGGCAAGACTTTATGCCGAACGCTATCCTGACAGACGACACCCTGACGATAGAGCTATCAGACGTTTAACTAAAAGAGCTCGTGGTGGACACATGGTTCGCCAACGTAGGCGCCATGAGTATGATGAAAATGATAATCGAGTTGTAACTATCCTTGCAATAATTCATCTTGACCCACACATTAGCGCTCGTCGAGTCGAAAGGGAAATTGGTATTCCAAGAAATACTTTTTTAAGAATTATGAAGGTGCTACGTATGTGTTTTGCCAATGGGCTTTACGAATGATAGAAAATGATCCAGACTTTTTTAACTTTATTCTTTTGTCTGATGAGGCAAAATTTCAAAGTGATGGGGAACTGAATAGGCATAATTGCCATTATTGGTCTGATGTGAATCCTCATTGGGTCAAAACTGTAAACCATCAAAGACGTTGGAGTATTATGATATGGTGCGGGATTATCGATGGATATTTGATAGGTCCTTATTTTTTTTAAGAAAATGTAAATCAACATACCTATTTGACGCTAATAAGAGATGAACTACCTGCATTGATGGAAGATGTTGATTTAGAAACTCGACGAAGAATATGGCTCCAGCAGGACGGCGCACCACCACATTTCGCTCGAATTGTAAGGGCTTTTTTGAATGAGCACTATGGTAACAGATGGATTGGTCGAGGAGGTCCGGTTAACTGGCCTGCTTGCTCACCCGATCTTACATCACCAGATTTCTATTTATTGGGGTATTTAAAAAATGCTGTTTTTGAGCAACAACCCTCTACAAGAGCAGATATGTAGGATAGGATTCGTCGAGCATGCGCTGCCATTCCGAAACAAACTTTGCAGAACACCGTTCGACATTTTCAAAGGCGTTTGACTATGTATCTTGAAGCAAATGGTCGTCATTTCGAACACTTGCTTCGAGTTTAAATAAAAATTTATTTACATTAGTGAGAGGCGAGGGGACTCACTATAATCAAGCAACCCGAACAGTGAGAGGCAAGGGGACTCACTATAATCAAGCACCCCGAACAGTGAGAGGCAAGGGGACTCACTATAATCAAGCACCCCGAACAGTGAGAGGCAAAGGGACTCACTTTAATCAAGCACCCCAAAGGAAACAATCCTTACTACGTCCACGTCGTTGTTTCTGGGTAGCACGAAAAGTAAGGTTAATACATTTATAACAGAAGCTTCAACGATCTTAAAGTTACCGTTAAAAAATCATTTTGTCCTTGAGAAAAATTTTTCAGGGTTCAGGATGTGTGGGTTTGGGGTGTGTAGGATTAGCATGCGTGGGGTAGGGATGTGTGAGACTGGGGGGTGTGGGGTATGATTGTGTGGGACTGGGGTGTAACAGTTTAGTATGTAAGGGCACGAAGTTTATGGGGTTAGGATGTGCGAGTTTGATTTTTATTTACTAGGATGTGTAAGTTTTGGGTGTGTGGGTTCCCCGATTAAGCCTACGATCAATTTGAACCAGCTTAGCCTGTGGTTCATCGAAAAAAACGATTTTTAACGGACTTTTCGGAGTTTGTCCTTGATTTGACCTTGAAATGACCTTGAAATTTTTTTTCTCAATATGATTTCGTACGTAAAATTTCCCGCTCTTTCAGAATCCGGGGTCAAAACTTGGTGTTCCCATATGAAAAAACCACTTTGACCTTGAAATAACCTTAAAGGTCAAGTTCAAGGTCAAAGACGTTAGCGCCATTGTGTGGCCCGCTTTGTCTCCTACAACTTTTGTCTGAACCGTTTTTCTCTATTTAAATTTTGTAATACAAACTTATGCAAAAGAATAGCATTGATTATAAAACAATATTGTTCATTAAAATATTTTGCTTCCTGATATAGGAAGATTTGGGATGGTAAAAAAGCCTGTCAGAAACATGTTTTGAGAAATTTGGAGTCAAAATACACTAGTGGTTTCTGGAAACTCAGTAGTTTCTGGACATGCCGCGCGATAACATCATGCGCCGGCTAATAAATATAGAGACGCTTTTGTCTCCTTTTGTGAGCCACTCAGGGTGCAAGTTTTACAGTGTATTGTGTTTTATGCTGTGCTTTTTTATTGGTTTTGCTTGTTGTGATAAGAGATTGTGATCATGAAACTGTACTTTGTTATATTAGCCTGGAGAGGGGAGTAATAAAAAAACTCCCGAAACGTCGCTAATGGAAACAAATTAGTGGGTTAGTTCCTAGACATCACTCGATTTTTTATTCATCTCAAAATACACTATTTTTAGAAAAAGTTTGTATGAATATGTTTTTGTGTGTGTGTGCGTGTATGGATGTGGATGAAGACTACTCTTAACATTCACGGTCAAAATTAATGTTTCAGAGCTCAATGGTTTTATTTATTTTTTTTAACGAAGGGGGCTGAAAAACATATTTGTTGTTTTTCGATGTTCTTCTTGTTTTTTAGCGGTTTTTCGATTTTCTTCTTGTTTTTTAGCGGTTTTTCGATTTTTGAGTTTTAGATTCTCGGTTTTTTTTTTAAATAATGTTTTAAATAATACCATGAATTCATTTTTTATGCATTTGAAGAGCATAAAATTATTTATCTTTTCCGACCCGAAATTTTAAATAAGCTACTTTCCTTTTTCTGTTATACACAAAAACGTTATGTTTTGTTTAAATTGTGATATCTGGGAAATGTAATATGGAATTTTTTTTTAATTTTAAAGTGATTAGGAATATGAATAAGAATATTTTGTGAAACTTTAAAGCCTTAATCCTCTTTATCCTTTTCCTTTGTCGAGAAATAATAAGTTTGTAAGAAAAATCTTTTCTTTTGACGCTGGATAACTTGAGTAAAATGTCATTATTCCTTCTGAAACTTTCCAGAAAGGTAGTTTTTTACTGTCTGTTTAAACTGATAGAAGCCTAGATTATAACGACCTTTACATTCGTAGTTATTTGAGTTTATTTTTTTTTTTCATTTATATCTCGAAAACGGCGCGGTCATTTTTTGTAAACCGGGGCTCATTGTTTTCGATTTTTAATGAAGATTCTGAATTAAAAATAAATTTTTAGATTCTTCGATCCGTTTTTGTTTTACAATGATTTCTTTATTTGACGATACTTAAAGATTAAGAAAATAATGTATATTAGTAGGTAAGCAAGGCGGGTTCGGCGCCAGGCGGATACCCCATAGGCCACCTGTATAAGCCACATGTATAGGCCAGCAGCATAGACCAGCGTACTCCCTCACGGGACGATTGCTAGCTGCAAGTGCGTATCGTGTCAGATTATTCTGACTCAATATGCACGTAGATTTTCAGGTCGCATTACCGTCACCAAAAACTAATATATAAACAACTATTTTTCGAATTTCTTTTCTAAGAAAATTAAAATCTCTCTCATTTTCATGCATGAAATGAGTGTTGGTGGAATACTTTTAAGTGTGTTGTTTCTACTGAGAAACATTTTTTATTACACACCACAATTATATTACAGTACTTCTGTATGTTTACTTACATCTTCTTATTTTATAATTACACCAGGAACTTTTGTTAACCCTAAATTCATACATATTAATAATATATAACATAAATGTAGGGTTATGTTTTAATAATAATTAAAATATTGCAATTACTTTTTGTAATTAAAAGAAAAATATAGTCAATAATAATAATACTACTCAGAAAATAATTGATCTGGAGTCCTGAAATTTGTTGTGAAAAAGTTTCGACAGGCTCTTTCTTTTAGTTAGAGTGTAAAGACTTAAAATGACATACTACCATAGCTGTAGTATACCAGATTATGATATTCATTGTAATAATTGTTATAAATTGTATATGTTACTCAAATATGTCATATTATACTTGAGCATTTTTTACCTTGACCTTATTTTAAGAAGCATCACAACTAGCCCTACAGTTTTAGATGGAGTCCGAACCATGAGAACCACGGTACTTTACTATTCGGATTCGAATCCGCGGCCATCTGTATAGAAGGGTGAGACCTAATCCACTGAGCTACCGTGGCTCCGATAAGCTTCCCGTATTACTGACCTAATAAAGCATACACTAGTGTGTGAATTTGTTGTACGCATTCGACCTTTGAACCACAGCTGTCTTCATCGCGCGCGCGCAGAACCATGAATCCGGATCGCTGGCCATAGGTAGCTGGGAATCTTGTCGCTGGTACCTGTGTATCTTGTCACTGCTCTTGTATCTCATAGTGGATATCTTGGTACCTGGTGGACTTGAACCTGCTCTCGACTCGCTCTTTTCTACGACATTCTAAAGTGATTGCAGTGAAAGAGTACATACGAACGTGTCCTTCTAACAAGTGATACAAGACACACTAAGTTAAGTATATAAGTTGGTCTTTGCGCATGCGTAAATTTGCTTGTGATTGTGATTTAACTTCAGGACCCACTGACGGGAAAGTTAAAAAATCAACAGAAGGCGCTACAAAATAGCAGAAAGTTTGAATTTTTGTATCAACTGCAGAGATGAGTTTTCTTTTAATGTGCTTTATTGCTTGCCGGGTGCGTCTAAATAGGCAGGAAGCTGAGACGTAACAGTAGATTTTCTGGTAGTAAAGAACACTCTGCTATGCTAGTATACACCTTCTTTTCTTCTTAGAGTGTGTATATTAGAACTTGAATACAGAATACTGGGTAATTGCACAAATAAGCAGCTTTGAGTACTGGCGACGTCAAATCTATCGTAACGTCATATTGAATATCGTTAACGTAATTTAAATACATAAGTATATGTAACTCACTTTACGTAACTCACTGATAATGAAGTGGTTTATCCCAATCGTCAAATCCATAATTATGATCTCCTCTATTTACCCATTTCTCATATGAATCTTCCATATTTGATTGTTCATTGAATCTAGAACCAAAATACGATTATCATTTTGTTGAACTAGTAAAAATAATATGAATACTATCATAGGTGAATGGAATAGATTTCTCTACACTGCTATCAATGACTCGTAGAGAATTGCCAGTCAGAGATTCTTCGTATTTGTCACAAGTTGCATTTGAAGTCTCACAATTCTGATAAATATTGCGAATCTTATACTTTAAGTCCCATGATATCTTGCAGAATTGGTAGGTGTTGATTTATTAAATTCAAACAGAGTATTGTCGAATCCAGCTTTGTCATCTCTTCTTAGATTTTTAAATAATTATTTTGTATTAGATTGTCTGTTGAAAGGTGATTCATCCACTGACTTTGAAGAGCTAGCAATTGTATAATTGATGGTAAAATTGGATGTAAAGGAATCAGGGCTATATATATATATATATAGCTCTCGAACCATGAAACATTAATTTCCAGCAAATGCTTGTTGAATTTCAGAAAAGTTCGAAAGGTGAAGAACAACTTCTACTCGATGGTAACATGTTTTACAAAGATAGAAATCAATCTGGAATAGCATACTGTGAATGTAAATTTTATAAATTTCGAGGATGCTCGAGTCGTGCTGTAACAAAAGGTATCGAACTCATCAGTTTTTCTGCTGGGCACATATATATATATATATATATTTATGAAATGCTAAGGTCACTTGTGGGAAACGGTTTGTATACAAAGATGGTAATGTAACTGTCGGTCAGATGTCCGTCAAGTGTCGATCAAGTGTCGGTCAAGTTTTTGGTCATGTATCGGTCAAGTGATGCTCAAACGTCGGTCAAGTGTCGGTCAAGTGTCGGACAAATGTAGGTCAAATGTCGGTCAGATGTCGGTCAAGTGCCGGTCAAGTATTGGTCACGTGTAGAGCAAGTGTCGGTCAAGTGTTCGTCAAGAGTCACTCAAGTGTCGGTCAACTGTCTGTCAAATGTCAGTCAAGTGTCGATCAAGTACGGTCCAGTGTCGATCAAGTACGGTCCAGTGTCGGTCAAATGTCGGTCAAGTGTCGTTCAAATGTCGGATAAATTTGATTCTGTGAGGCAAATCGTCTTATTTACCCCAAAATGTCCTCCAGAAGAAGATTCATGTGCTTCTTCTAAAATCACTTTAATCTTTTGTCTAGGAACCACTAACTGACGAATCTTATAACTTAAATCTGGTGTAATCCATTCCCTAAATAAGATTTCTATATCTTCAAGAAATGAGTCCCATTCAGAACAATAAATCTTCGTAAATTCGTCCATTGATGAAATGTCTTGCCACACTAGTATTCTTCCTTTTTTATTACTCTGATGAATAAAAGAAATAGCCCTATCTTCGTTCTGACCATCTCTCCAGTTATGTGGCGTATTTTCGTCAAAGATGATTCGACAAACAGTTTCTTCAATAACGTTAAATTTGTCTTCTACTTTTGATCAGTACTTACAGAATGATTCTTCACATGGCCGACTTAAAAGTCCATCAGAGTTTCCATAAGAGCTTCCCTTCCTGTGTAAAATTTTGTAATTGTATTGATGTAATTTTCCGAACCAACGAGCTAACTATCCATCTAATTCTTTAAATTACAACAACCAAGTCAAAGAAGCGTGGTCTGTTCTAATCAAAAATTGTTTACCACAAAGATAACGATGAAAATTTCCTAAAGAATCTATCACAGCTAACAGTTCATTACGAGTAACATAGTAGTTCTTTTCTGATTTAGAAAGAAGTCTACTATAATAACCTATAACTCTTTCTACTTCATCCTGATTCTGCGAAAGAACCGATTCAATTCCATGGTCAAAAGCATCTGTATCTTAAATAAATTCATGTTCAAGAGAAGGAAAAGCCAAAATAGGAGGTGTAGTAAATACTTTCTTTAATTTGGAAAAGGATTTTGACATTCTTCTGACCATATAAATTTAGTCGATTTTTCCGCTAATTTGTAAAGAGGTTTAGTCATAGAAGAAAATCCTTTAATAAACCGTCTATAATAGAAACAGAAATCTATAAAACTCCTAAGATTCTTCTTTTTATTTGGAATAGGCCAATTTACTACGGTTTCAATCTTCTTCGGATCCGTGTCTACACCATTTTCTGATACTATATGACCAAGATATTCAACTTCTTTTCTGAAGAAAACACATTACTTCGCATTGAGTCAAAGATTTGCCTCTTGAAATCTTGTAAAGACTTTTTCTAAATTGCTCAACATTTCGTCGAAAGTTTTAGCCATAACCATGGCGTCAAGATAAATTAAAACGAAAAAGAGATCATGTAATAATTTTTCCATCAAATGTTCGAATTTAGACAAACAGAATATAGACATTTGTTATGTGACAAACAAATAAACATATACTGGCTTACGCAACATGTAGGTAAAGATGATATTTACTTCTTGGATTACGCAGATACCATATTCGCCGCCTACACTTTGACAAATGTTCAATTGATAACTTTAAGAAACCGAAAGTTTCAGCTGTGCGCTGAAGAGAACTCCCGCATCCAGACAGTTCTACACGAATCAGTTGCAACAGAAAGAATGCAGACGGAAGATCAGCTGCTCGAGCCGTATTCAATAGTCTTTGGAAATCAGAAAGATGAAGAAGAACATAAAGCCAGCATGATTTCTGACTCGGACGAATCCTTTGGAGATGGCATTAAAACCTAAGAAAAAATCCGATCGACATCAACCTGTGGCTGACTTTGATGACCCGATTTTTAGTACAAGCCAAGAGAAAGGGCTACAAAACGATGTGAAAATAACCAGCACTCCAGCGGCCATCGCTCGGGGCGAGAACAGAAACCAGCTATAACATCAACCGAAAAATGAAGAACTCCAGAATCAAAATTTACAGCCGCTGGAGATCATCGCGCTGCAGCTCAAGGGAATGCAGCAACCACACGCATCTAAGTCTCTGCCGTCAGCTCAGCTGGCAACGAGCGCAGTGACATCCTAGCCGGTAGATGACACATCGTGGCGCTCGCAGGTACAGCAGAGCTGCACTAAGCTACAAACGATGCATACTTCAGCATTACCCGATTTAGTAGCCAAATTACGAACATGATTAATTGTGGATATTGTCGAGCGTGAAGTCTTAGTCAGGACTGCAATACAGATCAATTTATGGGAAGCAGAGGCGGAAACGGATACTTACCCAGATTTTAATCACATTGCACGCAACGACTTCGGCGGAAGGAAACCCGAGACGCAGCAAGAACAGCACGCGTCACCCGCGCGAGAGGTAAAAGTGGCTGTAGGAGAGCGAGCGTTGTCTACAGTCAGTGGCTTCCTAAAATAATGTGAGGAACCACTGGATATATTCACAAACGACCTATCAAATCAGAATTCTCATATAGTATCCCATTAATAGATTTAACAAAGGATATCGAAAAAATTGAAACATATGAGACCGATCTAACAGGGAAAGACACTCAGCATAATTACGACTTTCCTGACACTGACCTCTACGAACAAGGAAGGACAGACCATTTGTACTAGCCAATTGACTAGACACACTGGTAGTCAACGCCGTGCTCTGTTGCGGTGCATCAAATTACAATTACTTTAAGCCTCTCATCTACAGTGATGTCGTGCAGTTTGTTGTAGTTGATCCTCGGGCAGCTCTTCAAAGCGTGCACCGCAAGGACGAATGGCTATAAAAGAAAATATTTTTGTTAATACTAGATTCTAGTAAATTAGTGTATTTTAAGGATATGTACAATATTAACAAACATCAAATATATAAGAAAGAAAAGCAGAAAGTAATAGTTGCAAAAACCCGATGCAGTACGAATGTGTCACAGACGAGGCCTAGCGTCCGTGCTCGCTGATACAGGTGTCCTGTATCAGCGAGAGAAGCGCGCATGCGATGCTGACGCTGCACGCTCGGTTTGTGTGCCGACTTCGCGGCACAGAACGAGCGCATCTCATGCCAGTTCGGCTTGAGCTGAGGCTCAACCTGAAAAACCACGTAGCTTAATTGCTACGTGTGAATAACGCAAAACTGCCATCCTTTTCCCACACCCACGCACGGCAACTTTCCTGTCCGTAACACTAGCTTTCTTCACGGCACATTCGAAAAGTTGTTTACAGGGTCAGGTGTATGATGGCATCTCACATTTTGTGGTCACCATAGCTTCAGAACGTGTTTACATTTTTTATTGAAATTTCGTACCTTTATCGGAAATAACTCAGTATAGAACTGATTAAGTTTTTGACCCAACAATGCAGCATTTTAATGTAAAAATATATAACATTTTCGATTAATCCTAAAATCACTTTTATCAATATAAATATTCAATATATGATTGTACATTAAATCTCTTTAAGGAAGCATTGTGCTAAAGCCGTTAGCAGCGGTCTTGTATTTTGTAAATATGCGCCAATTTCAATTTTCCGCATAAATTTATCCGTAACATTCACATTACAAAATCTGTGACGAAATTCCTTTTCAAAATCATCAAAACTTTCAACAGAATTTTCAACTGTATCCCACCAATACGATGCTGATCCTTTCAATGAATTTGATAAGGCACATTTTAACTCAACTACGCTTATTTATTCAGGATTTAAATATAGCCTCATTTCTTTTAGAAATTTTATTGGGTTTTCTGAAATATCTCCTTTGTAAGTCGGCGCGACTTTTTTTGCCATTTTAGAGATGACTGTGATATTCAATTCTCAGACTGGGATCGCTCTTGGCCTCGACTTCTGTTCTCAGTCATCTCCCCATTTGGTGTATCATCCAAACGAGCTGGGTATTTAGAGCGATTGTCAGTAGAGGATCTATCTGTGGTGTTTTTTGACCAACATATAATTCTTTTTATTCAATTTTCTTAATCTTCGTAATTGTAAGAATATTTCATACCTGTTAGATGACATAAATCGATTTTTTAAGAAAGTTATACGCGTTCAAGTAAAACATTTTACATTGTATAAGATACAAAATTAAATCTTTAAACATGTTCTTCTCGAAAATAATTTTTCTCACTTTAAAAAGTGGTATGCGCATGAGATTTTAACGAATCCGTTTGAAACTTTCAAGATATATTGGTAACTATATTGTGAATAAAAGTTATCACTTTTAAAGTAAGTATACATCCATGGTTTTTAGTATATATACAAGATATTATAAATAAATGTCTTTTTTCTTGTTTGTTTAATACTTTTTTTAATACTTATAAAGCTTGATTTTTTTTGGTGTTTTAAGGATCAATTATTTTTGTAACGTGATAACTTTGGTTTTTTAATACTTCAAAAACATATAGGAATTTTTTGAGTATCCAAGCTCAATGTTCTGTTTGCGTACTACATTTTGAAATGTCGCTAATATAGATGAAAATTAATATTAATTGTGATATAAAATCAAAGGGATGTGCTGAAATGGCTAGAAAATTGGTATGAATTACTTTTTTGTAATAATATTGATAGGTAAAAATTTTCAAGTTGATTGGTCAACAATTGCCTATTTGCTTAAAAACACTTTTTGAAGCTCTACATTTGTAAGAACATTTTGCGACTTGATAGAATTAGAAAATTTCATAAGCAACAAAGTTATAACCATTGAAAGAAAATAATTAGCATTGTTTCTTATGTTCAACTGCATATTGAAATGCGTTTTTATCGAAACTTATTTTTCTAACTTCAAAAAGTTGCTCGCGCTAAATAGAGTCCATGGAATCTATCGACGATGGTCTATAAGGACTATTTAAGGGGGCACACCACCTTTAAAATCTGAAACAAAAAAATTAATTAAGAATTTTTATTTTGATATTTATTTTAATAAAGGTTTTTTTTTCCTGAAAGTATACATAAAAACCTACCAATTTGTATATTTTTTACCTTCGTTGGACCTTCTATGCCTCCATGGCAAACCAAAGACTGTTTTCGAAGACTTTAAGCACTGTCCGTAAGATTCTAAGTCTACGCATGGATGGATTGGGCTAAAAATTTATGGAGATACTCATTATAGTAGTACTTTTAATATGAGCGTAGGGATTTTGATTTGAACGAGTAGAAGTATTTTTTTATATGAACATTGTCAATATAACACTTATTTTTTAATAATTTTATCACTTTCATAGATGTAAAAAATATTCTACTCGTTCAAATCAAAATCCCTACGCTCATATGAAAAGTACTACTATAATGAGTATCTCCATAAATTTTGAGCCCAATCTGTCCATGCGTTCACTTGAAATCTTACCGACAGTAAGCTGAAATTGATAAAAACAACATTTAGAGTTATTTAACAATTAAGTTACAAGTTCTAATAGATATAATTTATACTCATCTTATCAATTGCAACTACTTTTTTCTTCTTTTCAACGTAGCAGACAAACATCTGCAGCAGTGTACATCAATATTTTCTGGTGCGTGGAGTCCCATGAGTCTTCCTCCTCCATGAATAACCTGAAATGAAAAAAAAACACAAAAATGAATAAATTGAGTAAACTGTACTTATCATACTTAACTAAGCATACTTAACTTACGAAAGCATTAGTCTTGGTAGTATGTTATGCCTCAATAACCTCACCTGTCACCTCAGAGTCAGTACAACCAGGCTGAAACAAAGAATAACAAAAAAATCAATAATTTTGATCTAGATGAAATTACATTATTTGGAAATACCTCAGTACGCTCCTGCTGCATAAGATTCCTCTGGGATCCCTTCTCGTGCTCTTCTCCTAATGGTCCTAGCCTCTATTCTGCTGGCAAGTGCTCTTCGTTCTGCATGGAAGAGCCTGTGGTCATCGCTGGTATTCACCCAAGTCACAGCTGCATCTCCTGAATTGACGTTAAGTTTCTTCATAATCTTGAGAAAACTGTTGCGTCCCTCATTGAAGCTGGTCACAGCAATAAAAACACCAATCTTGAGAACCGTCAAGCCACTAAAAGATGTTTTTGGCACTAACTTCCACACAGAATTATTAAAACTTTCCTTGGAGTTTTGAGTATAACCTCCAATGCACTTTTCCAGCAACTCTGGTTTTGATAAATCTTCATATTTTCTGTTTTGGAGTTTCCTCGCTGAGCTAGTGGATAGTCTTGGCTTCTTTTGTGGGCTTTCTCCTTTTGTAGTCAAAAATTCTCTAACTCTTTTCTTGCTTCTACCTCGAGAATATTTCTGGTCAGGGTGAGTACTTTGGAATCTTCCTTTTTTATCTTTTTTAGAAGACATTTTCACTACACTGATTTACACACATTCACAAATTGTCAAATGCAATTAAAACACTGTATAAGTTCAGTACAATAAAAACATTAGCTGTGTTTACTAACAGGTAGTTTGTAAACATAAAAGCCAACTGTCAAAAGTAGCAAAAATGTACGGGTAAGGTTAGTCAAAAATTCGTTCTGCTTTATCAATCTTTATCTCAAACGCATGTAAGTTCAACTATTCACCTGTAGTGGCGCTGAAGAATTCTAGCCTTCAAATTGGTTCCAATTTTATTATATTTTATTGCTTTGTAACTAAATAAAATAATCAATCAAACATTTAGTTATAAATAATAATAAAATAAATAATAATTGATAAAATACCGAATTTACGCAAAATCGGCAAAAAAGCTGTCTCAGTATTTATATTGTAACTTTAAAAGGAATTATGATATCTTAAAACGGTTTTCAGGAGCTTATTCTACGGGAAATTTCCTATAAATTAGGTAAATAAAAAAAAAAACGATTTTTTGACAATTTAAAAGTGGTTTGCCCCCTTAAAGAAGATAATTTTTTTTTCAAGAATTGAGTACATACAGATTTTTGACGATTAAATATGTATACAAAAACATGGTACTTTTGTCATATATTTATTTAAAATAGAGGTATATTTTTTTCAAGCTGCTTGATAGAAAATTATAATAAAAAATACTAATTTTTGTTATTTACGGGTTCTAAAGCTAGTGAGAATTTATTAGGTTGATATTGTAAAACTTAAATACGCAAGAAACTTTTTGAATTAACCTTTATTTTGACTGCAAAATTGTTCAAAATTGGTATATTTTCCTCTTTTTTGGTTACTATTTTTTTTATTCTTCTCTACCAACCCGTATAGGCACCTAGTGCCCTTTTCCGGGATACTCCCACCACCTATATGTGGGAATGTTTGATCCTATCCCCAGCCTTTTATACCCCACTGAATTCCCGCATTCAACCTGGGCCATACCCTGTGACGCGGGGAACACTTGAAAAACCAAGAAAACCCACGCTAGGAATCAGCCGATAGGAAAGTTAAACTTAGGCACCTTTCTTACCTCCGAAAAACACCTAAATTTTCGTTCCCCATCTCCGACATCTTGTTGGGACGGGGTTCCCGAGCGGTCACCAATCCAAGTACTAACAGCGCCCAACGATGCTTAACTTGAGTAATCAACCGCTCGCGCACCAACGGATCCTGGAAATGATGCCGCTCTCTTTTTTGGTTACTAAAAACATTTTGAAAGTTTAAAATAAAATTTCGGATGTTTAAAGATTTTGAAAAAATCAGTGTAGATCCACCTTAACATTCGAGTATCTCTTGATTGACAGACGCTCTACCTTATTGACGCATCAGAGCCCTAACTTTCTTTCTGTTTAAGTCTGTCAAACGAGACTTGAAGATTTTCCTCTATACGAGCTTGCATTTCTTTGGCTGGATTGGGTATAGTCAGAACATCCTTCGATACTTTGTCGGCCACCGCCGCTACATCATGTACATCGACCGCAGAAACTTTTACGCCCTCATTCTAGAGAAATTGATTTTTTGGTTATAGATGAAAGATCCTTCTCTACTGCCTTTCTCGATGATTGTATTGCCGCTATTCTTTCCCTTATTTGAGTGACATAATTAGCATTTACCTTTGCCAAGACTTTATGTATTTGAGTCCGAATCCTGGTCTCTTCTTCCACAAATTTTTCTTGTTCCTTTTCAATATGCTCGACACGTTTCTCATTTTTCTCAATATATACGACTGAATATTCTCATGAACAATAAATATCCATCCACGCTCCTCGTGTCTGATGCATCTGAGATTCATTTGCATCATCCAAGCCTTGGTATTCAGTAAACGTTTGTTCTAAGTTTTCATGCCTTTGTTATAGCCCCTTCTCAGTTACAAGAATATATTCTTTTGTTCGTGTTCTAACCATGTTGGACAGTATTTTATAAACAAATATAACAAATTTTATAATAAAATATTAATAATAATCAAACAAAACCTTGAATTTATTCGTAAAAAAAATATTTCATAATGAAATTTAAGATAACTTTTTTCGATAATTTAACTCAAATTATTCTTAATTAATTTCATATACACTTATACAAATTAAAAGAATTTACCAATTCAATACATTTAATTTTATTAAATTTGTAAATAAATTTTAAAGCAACAATATAATAGTTTATACAAATAAAATTATTAACGTTCTTGTCCAATATAATTGATGTCGATATTCTCTTATCACTTTGATGCTCTTATAAATAGGTCGAGAAAATCAAAGCAGGAAGTCGAACTCAACGACCATTTTCTCCATTATGTGTCCTACATTCAAATTTTAATTTAGTTAAATGTAAAGTCATTTTAATTTAATTTATCTTTCATTCTCATGCATCTAAGTTTTACGTCACACTCTAGATAATTTCCTCACTATGCAACCTCAAAATTTATAAAATATTATCTCATTTATTGTTCAACTGGCTCATATGTAATAGGTCAAGGCAACCAGTTAAACACAAATCAAATATTAACGAGAGCACTATTCACTTTAAGCCACAATCTACAAAAGAAACTAAAAAAATGTATGCTTTGTCACTGTTACGGATAGAATTCATTAGTAATAAGAAAATGTAACTATAATCAGTTGCTTTGCATTATCTGAGTTCAATTTCCACTCTTGTTGAATTTTTATTCCACTCAATGATCCTTTTTGTGATCCTTATTGCTATTTACCACTAAGTTCAGTGTTAGAGCTATTTCCCTATTAACGCAAATCACTAAACATTCCATACAACATCCTGTTTTCTTAATTATCTAGAGCTTAAACTGGCTCATTCCTACAGTAATCTCGCCCATACGCTGCTCTAGATAATCCATGTGCCCTGAATATTATAACTAACTTCACTCTGTAAACTTTACAAAATTAACTACCGCTGCTCCTCCTTCAGTTCCTCTATTTGAGCCAAGACTCCGCTTTCTGCATCCTTTGGCTCGTCTGTGAAGTCATCCCATGGTCATCGGAATTATCGCTGATATCACTGGTGTGATTAAGAAAAATACCAAACAACCACAAGAAAATTTGTAAAATTCACCTATTACACTTTTCTATCACTAATAGTAGGATTCTCATCCTAGTACGCGATAAGCGAACTAAAAGAAAAGACTTGTAGATTGATCAAACTATATTTCTGAAATGAGAAGAGTGCCGGATCTGCTTGCCACACGTCTCAATGCAGACTGACCGATTCGCAATCGACAACCAACACATCACTTTTGGCAACGGCGATCACCGAACCACCGACGTCGCTTAACAATCGCATCCCACTCTTTTCACTCATTCATACATTCATATCTTACATAGATGCAGGTACACATCTTCCCATATTTTCTCTTTTGTGCAGATCTTCATACTTTTTGTCGATCAGCCTGTGCGAATTATGGGAAATCTACTCAAATTTTTAAATCGTTTATCTACTATAATCGGGGTGTTATAATATAATATATTGATATATTACAAGTTTGTTTCTCCCGATGATATTTCGTAACCGGCTTGAGCGATTCAGATGAAATTTTGACTAAAGTATCTGCAAGATACAACGGTACTAAATGATCATAATTTAAATGACTAAAAGATATATATATATATAAAATGATCAAGAATTATAAATTAAAAAATGAAGCAAAACTACTTCGATTAAAAAAAAATTATTTTACAGTGCACTTAAAACGTAAAAAATAAAAATAAGGCAAATAAAATGGCTGAATTTTTGGAAACGTCAGTTTATAACAAAGAAAAAAAAATGGTTTTTCACCAGAGAAACAAATTAGTAATGTGGAGAACCAATTCTTTTTCCCTTTGTTATTAACTAACGTTTTTGTAAATTCAGCCATTTTATTTGCTTTAATTTTATTTTCTTACGTTTTTAGTGCGCTTTAAATAATTAATTTTGTGTTATTGGAAATTTTTCCGTTATATGTAGAACCTTTCATATTTTTTTCGTTTTTCTCAATCACCATAAATTATTAACGAAAATTTTAATTCGTTTAAAGCAATACCCCGAAAGGATTTTGTCGCGTGGTGTGGTCACTTTTCAGCATGCCAATTCTATAAAAAAAAAGCTACCTGGCGATTTTCTTAACTAACTATCAACTTTCGATACCATACACAGAAAGAAAAATATTTTGTGCATCGAATTTGAAGTGAAAGGTAGAGGTTTCATCTCTCATCTTTGTCTTTTTCTTACCGTTTGATTGGAAGTTGGCGGACAGTGTTCAACGGTCCTTTAAAGCTTTTTATAGTATTTAGTAGTTATTAATATAACATTTAAATCAAAAAATTAAATTTACTGTGCGATTTGAACTTTTTGTACTGTGGAGATTCTCGGTACTCGAACAATCTAAAATGTGTAACTTTATTTTGATTAAGGTGGCTCCAGCATAATGGATAGCACTAATAATATAAAAAATTTTGAAGTAATTATTTAATATATTATTGTGAGAAATGATATAATATCAAAGAAGGACACTAAAAATTACGAAAAAATTTTCTTTTACCACAGGTACGAGTTTCACGTTTTTTGTACCTGAAAAGCGGGACTAATGTGAAAATTTTCCGAGCAGCTAGCAAAAAAAATCCATGCGGGCGAAAAAAGTTCAGAGCGGCCGAAAAAAGCCCGGAGCGGCCGAAAGAAGTCTAGAGCAGGCGAAAAAGTCCGGTGTAGGCAAAAATCACGTCAAATTTAGATGTTCTATTCTAATAGGCTCGTGTTTGCTGTGTAGAAAAACAGTCGTTCCAATCTCGCATTCTAGGCACGATAAATACGAAAATCCAAACATATGTCATAAAGAATATGGTGTGCACCAAGGGCTAGTGGACTCTTTTTACCTCGAGCGTTTGCTATACTCATCTCCGGCTTGCGATACACACTCGCCTTCAACTCGTACTGCAAACTCCACATTCGGTCGATAAAAAGCCCATATTACACCCTTGGTACACAACATACATTTTTCAACAAAATAGGGAACTTGCATGATAAAATCCATCTGGTCCGTCAGATAAAACATCGAAAAATAATGGACATCTATTTTTTCTTTTTTCAATTAAGGTGGTCCTGTAGTAAAATTTGACGCAAAACTCGATTTATTACATGTTTTTCTTTAACTCACTAACACGTACGTTTGTGCCCGTATTATTTAAATCATGCACAATGAATTTAACCTACTTCCCCATGTCGCAGCGGGCTGAAAATTGGAACATATACTCCTCTCCAATGACAATACAATGTTCCGTCATAATATTGAGATCCGGACATCCAGGTCGCCGCACATGGGGTCTTATGTGGGGATTATTTCACTAAATTTAATGTTTTTTCATATATTGCATAACGAATTTAAGCAATTTCTCCATGTCGTAGAGGCATGAGAATTGTCCCAGATACTCATCTCAAGTGACAATACAATATCTCATTATAATATTAGGACTAAGACATCCAGGTCGCCGATGACGAGGATTGGGTATACTTGGAGAACATCTTCGAAGAATTAGATCGGATTTCTTTGGGCATTAAAAATTCAGTTTCTTTATTATTAAATTAAGAAAAATTTTAAAAAAATTCGAAAATTTTGAAAAAGCTTGAAAATTCAAAATATTTGAATAATTTTAAGAATTATAAAATCTTTTGAAATTTTGGAAAATTTATATAAATTTAAAAAATTTTAAAATATTTAAAATTTTTTGTAAACTATGAAAAATTTTAAAATATTTAAAAATTTTGTAAATTATGACAAATTATAAAATATTTAAAAATTTTGTAAATTATGAAAAAATTTTAAATTATGGAAAATTTAAAAAAATTTTTATAAAATAAAAAAATTATGAATAATTAAAATTGTAAAAAGCTCTTGCCGAGATGGAAAGAATGAGAATGAATTTCCATGTGGATTAGGTCTACTGGTATCACCATGTAATTAATTTATTTACATTGATGTAAAAATGTAAAAATTTAATAAATAAAATTTTTTAAAAACATGCTTTTCTAAAAATGGTAAAAAAATTTAACTAATAAGTAAAAAATAATTATTTTACAAGAACAATTTAACAATCATTTGTACCACATGATTTAAAACGTTAATTACTTTGGAAACTAACGAAAATTAACTACAATTTTAAATAATTTTAAACATATTTAATTTTTGACTAAAAAGAAAAGTGTGGCCCTATACAACAAAGTCCCGGATAAATTTATCAGATAATTTATCGGCGACCTGAATATCCAGAATAAATGATAATATTCAACATTGTATCGTCACATGAAATGAGAATCTGTACAACTATGTAGCACGAAACGAAGTCTTGTAGTGGGATAAAATAAGGTTATCGAATTTAAATATGATACACACTTCAAGTTATACAAATTGATTAATTTAAATATTGTAAAATGTATGTGTCACTCAAATTATGATAAAAGAATTAATAATAATAATATTGAACCAAATTTAACTATTACAAAGTAACTGAAAATATATAATATTACCTGAAATTACATCTGATAACTTTATCAGGGACTTTGTTGTATAGGGCCCACGCTTTTCCTTTTAGTCAAAATTTAAACATGCTTAACGTTATTTAAAATTGTAGTTAATTTTCGTTTGTTTCCAAAGTAATTTACGTTTTAAAACATGTAGTACAATTGATTGTTAAATTGTTCTTGTAAAAAAATTATTTTTTACTTTTTAGTTCAATTGTTTGTACCATTTTTTAGAAAAGCATGTTTTAAAAATTTTTTTTTATTAATTTTATATTTTATTTCATTTTTTGATACTTTGTACATTATTAAAACAGAAAATGATTTTGTATTGGCAATATTCGCCATAGAAATGATTTTAATGAACATAATAGTTATTTATACGTATTTTTCCTCCGACCTTTATTGAACACAATTCAGCGTATTTATACATTAACTGAATCCTAACCCGTGCCCAAATCTACTCTGTACTATGCAAACAAAATTCAGAAAACTTCGAAATTATTAAAAAAAAATTTTGATCGATATTCTGCAATAGAGAAATTATTTTAAAATTATCAGAAAATTATTTCCTGTTTTTACAAAAGAGCGGTTTTTTCCATTTATTGTTTTCCAATGTTCAGCAAGCCTTATGCGCATAGGATTACAATGAATCAATCTGAAACTTTAAAGATATTTTATTCAACTTATTCGCATTACTACCATGAACTCCGATTTTTCTAATAAAAATTATTAAGAAAGTGTTGCCCATGAATACAGTTAAAAATGTGTTTATTTAGGTTATTTTTAAAATGAAAATTTAAAAAAAAACATAAAGTTTGAAAAAACATCAATTTTCATTGAAAATTGCTAGTTTTTTTCTACATAAATTGGGTATACTGTCTAAAAATGTATCAAAATTTACAAAAAACTTCCTTTTTAGGTAATAAATATAACCACCAATTTAAAAAAAATGTTATCATGTAACTAGCAAATTTTTCAAAAGTTACTATATAGGACCACCTTAAATGATTATTAAAGGGAGATCGGAGTTTTATTCCTTATACCAATTTTTACTTTAATGCAATTTTTCAAACATACGCACATTCTTAGTGATAAATAGATTCTCCATACACGTTCACAAAATTTAAAAATCTCATTTATTCATTGAATAAAATGAAAAACTGCAATGTCGGTATCCGGCATCCCCTTGACAAAGATATAACAGGTTGAAATGTCGCGTGACGTCACAAACTTTCATTGTAGTATATCTATGGAGGTCTCAAAAAGAAGCACAAGTCTTCTGTCTCCACGTTTCGTCCCGGGTTCGTCTACTGGACTCATCAGTAAGGCGATATAGACGAACTCTGCCTTAGCGCTCTGGAAGGGGTTTGCATTCGGGCTTATATACCGCTGATAGAGATTTCCGTGCGCTTGCGGGAAAGCGGGAGTAATAGCTATGTTAAGTGTGTAGGGACTGGCAGCCGCCTAGCGGTTGAGCGGAGCGTGAGGGCGCGAATAAGCGAGTCCCCACATATCTATACAGCAGGAGTTTGTGATGTCACGCGACATTTAAACTTGATATATCTTTGATAATAATTATTTAACTGAAAAAATAAAAAATAAGCGTTTATTATTTTTTCGATATTCTATCTGACGGACCGAAGTTTCATGCAAGTTCCTTATTCCCATATTGCAAAAGTGATTATCGTCAACTAGAGAAAGATTCAACACTGCAGACCTTTTTATATCTTATTCGATTTCAATTTTGAAGGTCTTATTTTGTTCCTTGCATAATTTCAGAGTGACTTACCGGTATTAAACTTAAAAAACGATAAAAAATGCAAAATTACGTAAAATTGTTTATAAGTTCATACGTGTGTTTTATAAACAATCACACGTAACTTTGCAAGTTTTGAAATTTTTTAATTTTGATATCGATTAATCCCCCTAAAATTCTGCAAGGAACGAAATGAGACCTTCAAAATTCAAATCGAATACCATATAAAAAAGTCTCTAGCATTTTATTGAATCTATCTCTAGTTGGCGATAATCACTTTTGCTATATAAATGTTTATACTGAAGGTACATATTGATGCAGGAGCTACCTTAAGTGTATTGGTGTCTTATTATTGATATCGTATTGATAAACTATTTTCGTGAGCATATATAATACATTTTTTCATTTATTATAACGATCGCGTTTATATTAAGATGTCATTTATTTTATGTTTTTTTAGATTACATTGCCTTTTACTAGATTAGTTTTAGCAGTTGTATTGAAAAATTGAATAAATTTTTACTTCGAAAAAATGTTCAAACTTACTTTATTTTTTAAATACAAAATCTTACTTAAGAAGTGGGGATGGTAGTCACTAGAATCTTTTAGTCTTGCAGAAAAAGGGTGGGTGTCCAAAGAAAGCAAAAAATTGTATTACATAAGTAATGGACAGTCCCTTACATCATTTTTCTAGCAAACAAACTTTCAGAGTAATGATACGAAGTATAGGTACCATTCTTTACTGAAATAACGCATATTTTAAATACAAGAATCATATATTGACCCCAAGGACCTAGGGGAAAAACTATGGGTGCTGAGCATCACTTTGAGGTATCAGAAACTACTTCCCAAAGCCTCATCAAAAATCGTTTCTCGCTGGTGTGGACTCTCCTTCAAAAAAATTTTATTTTTGACAATTTTTAAAGTGGCCTTTTCTCTTCAATTACGAAAAAATCAACTATAACAAATAATACATTGAAATATTATCCGATTAAAATTAATTACTGTCCTAGAATTGACATAATCTAGCCGCCAGTGTTCCAGAACCGCCATGATTTAGCCGCAAGTGCTGCAGAATCTCCAGTGGTCTAGAACCCCAATAACTTATCTATTAAAATAATTTAAACTTTGACAGTTTTATTTTAAACAAATCTATTTATGGTCCACATTACTTAAAAATAAAGTATACAAGTTTTAACATTTCGGCTATGAAAAAACATTCAAAATTCTTTTAAATTTTAAGTAAATATCTTTATTTTATATTATAGAACATTTAAGTCCGACCGATTCTATATTCATCTATTTCTTAAGGAATTTTCATTTTTTTATGCTTAAGGTATTGCACATGAGTATTTGTACAAATATCAAATACTTTTTTCATCCTTTTACGTACATTAAATAGCGTTTAATTTTCAAGACATTAAATATATTATTATTATTATTATTATTATTATCATTATTATTATTATTATTATTATTATTATTATTATTATTATTATTATTATTATTATATCATTATTATATTAAATAATATATAGAAAAATGTAAATTATTAAGTATACGGCTTTCGCATTAAAATTACTTCGTTAAGTCGAAAATTAATGATCCATATACAAAACTGTTGTAGGGGAGGGTGGGGTATAATTGACAGGGCAGTTAAGTTTGGCACCGAAATATGATAAATATAAACGAATGAAAAAAATTCAATTTTTATTGGAATCTAATAAAAAATGTTTATTGAATTTGTCTCTGAACTGACGATATCAAAAGAAGGGTTTAACAATTAATTTACAAAGTTTAAAAATCATTAACTCGGCGGTATATGATAATATTAAGTTTTTCAAATGAAACCAAGCTCATTTGATAGCTTCTGTCTTAAACTTTCAACCCCTATTTTTTTATTTTATTAAAATCTTATATAAACAATTAAATAAATGATTTAAATTTGTATTAAAATGGGACAAAAGTGGCACCCTTGGTGGGGTAATAGTGGCACACAGCGTTACGTCCACGGCTGCGCGAAGTAATCAGCTGATTCGTTTTAACCTATAAGTTAAAAACGGAGCAACATGGGCTACACCTGCGTGCTATTTTTAATTTAGTTTAGTTAATTTTTAATTTGCTTTAGTTAGCTTTTAAATAGTATAGTACTAGTTAAATCTAAAAAAAGGTTTAATATGAATGACATAAAGTATTATAAAATGTGATATGCATTAAATATAAAAATATATAACTGTAAGAATATTATGTAAAAATATGTTCGTGTACGTTAAATTTGAAATACAAATTTTAATTGAAAAATTGGATACCCACTTACTACCCATTTAAAAAGTGACAAATATTGCAATCTATGATCGCGCCATTTGTGCCCCACGGAAGTGCCACGTTTGCCCGCTAGTGGGGCAAATAGAGCATTTTTAAAGGCTTTACTATTTTTGATTTTTTGCGCAAAATATAATTGAAGAAAAAAATAGCAGCTAATAATTTTGTTTTTAAAGGAGTTAGTTTATTTATTTCTGTTTTTTAATTGTCTAATAGCTTTAATATTTAATTGTAATTTATAATTTAAGTTAGGGTGCTACTATTGCCAGGAGATTGACAGGCTCACGAAGCGTCGATAAAGGAGTGTGCAATAGCAATTGCATACCTCCTCGGTGATTATAGCTTCTGGATATAACCCCGCACAAACAATGAATCATTTTAAGATACCGTTGCGATAGAGAATGATCGTTATATCGATAAGGTAGAAGAGGCCTTAAGAATAACGTTTACTCGAAAAATCTTCAAAAATACAAAAAAAAATCATTTTTTTCAATTTTCATATATTATCACACTACATACAGATAAGTATTACAATATACCCCTGTAGTAGCACAACATTTATATTTTTTTTAATTATACGACACTTTTAAGGATTTACAGAATTTTGTTCAAAATCGATATTGTTGAGATTTTCTTTCCACCAGAGAGCAATATAGGCATTCAACTTATTCAAAACAAGTTGCCCAAGGGGGAAGAACCTAAAAAGGTTAAATAACAGTTATGAAACTTCAGTAAATCGAAATTGAACTGCCAAAAAAATAGAAACCTGTAAATATAATTTTTTAATCCTGTTTAATAAAACCTTGATTATCTCAGAATTAAGAATTCGCATATTTTTCAGATTCAAAATGGGATTGGAGATGAAGCTTTGACGGATCAACTTTATATTATGTATAGTATTTTCTCATTGTGTAAGCAAGAAAAATACGTAAGCTTTTTAAAAATTACAAAAGTCTTCAAGGTCAAACCTACAATTATTAAAAAAGAAGCACTAAAAAATTGATCTTTCATGGTCCTGGTTGGTCTAACAGGTGCAGTTTTTTTATTTTCAGTTTAAAAAAATCGTACGTATTTTTCTTCATTTTGTACCTCCGAATATACATTCTTCAGGACTTTTCACCAAAAACAGTATTTCATTGCTAATGACATTTTGAAAATGGTTAATCTTTAAATAATTTTTAAACAATTTTTGGATTTTTGCAAGTATATAGCGGTAGTTTTAGTCTCATAATGTCACTATTTACTACATTTTACGTACGTCATCTAATAAAAAGAAATTAAAGGTAAGTCAGTAAAATAAAAACAGTAGATTTGCGGGTTATCGGCACCCTTATAATCCAGTCGACAGAGAGTTTGGAGTGGAAAAGTCGTATAAGTTATTCCGTATTAAATTTTCTAAAGAAGTGCTATATGGTGATATATGGTTGGTGCAATAGTTTAACGGCAAATCGACTTTAAAGGTAAAAAAAAGTTTTTCTTTATATTTATGTGGATAAATTCTTTTATTCAGGACTTAACTATAATAGCCACTTTATTGACCTGCAAAGCGGGACTAAAATAGCTTTTCATTCCCTCATATATTTTACTCCCGCATTTGTGAGAATAAAGTACTTTATTCCCGAAAATGCGGGAGTAATGTACTATTAAAAATTTCAAAAGTTTTAAAAGTTTTAAAAATGGGGAAAATTTTGAAAATTTTGAAAGTTTTTATAATTATGAAAATTTAAAAATTTTGAAAACTTGATAATTTAAAAATTTTGAAAATATTGTATATTTTGAAAATTTTTATATTTTAAAATTTTATTTTGTATTCTCAATGGATGCATGGGTCTCACTTTTCATGTCCACAAAGTGGCTAGACAGTTAAGTCGTGAATAAAGTTCTATATGCATCACGAGAGTAAAGTCGATCATTCCCTACTCACCCGCGGGAATCATCTACGACTTTAGTCCCTTGTCGCATAATGTACTATTATATACTAGAAAAAGTACCCTTTACCCGATTACCGTCGGTACATTATTTCAAAAGTTCTGGGAGTTTTTGGCACCTATTTTTTCGCTATGGCCCAGTCCAGAGTGGTGGGTAAAAAATAACTGCAAAGTTTATACATATACATTAAGTATCTAATTATTATATGCAACAAAGAAAAATTATTTTTTTTTTAAATTTGATCATTTTTTGGCATGTTTTAAAAAAGTTTTCACTTTCAAATTTCCAAAAAATGGCTCTATTTCGGAAATTTTTAGACATTTTAAAATCTTAATTTAATAGTTCCTGAGATATTAAGTTTGTTTCAAGTAGAATTTATATGTTATTTTGCATAATTTTTTGACAATATGATAACGCTTTCAAATATGCCCGAAAAAGTAACGAGCAAGGAACGGCAGCGATAAGGCAGCGGCGGCACGGTGACGCACGCGGATTTTATTGACTCGGCGATTCTAAAATCGCGCTCGGGCTTTAAAAATTTGTAGCTTATTATCTCAGGAACTATTAATCGTACAGAAACCTGCCAGGGCTTAAATTAAAGGTCTTTACAGTAACTTTCGATGCGGAAAATTAAGATTTCGAAAAGTCTAAAAATCCCCAAAATATCCCCAATTATCCACATAAATATAGAGAAAAACTTTTCTTTACCTTTCAAGTCGATTTGCGGTTAAACTATTAAACCAACCATATATCACCATATAGAACTTTTTTTAGAGAATTTAATACAGAACAACTTTTGTATTAAATATTTTACTCTGCCACTTCACGCGGCAAAATTATTTTAAGAAAACTGAAAGAACGCCATTTTTTAATTTTAATTTGTTTATAACTTTTTTTTACACCTTTTGTACACTTTTGCCATATCAAATTCGGATTCTACGGGAAATTTTACATAGAGATCAACAAAAGTCGACTTAGTATACGACTTTTCCGAACTTATGAAAAGTTGGTGTAGAACAGGAGTTTTTGATTGCGATGATTCGTTTGCGGATATAAAATTTCAATTTATATAATTGTACATTAGCACGGGCATATGCTCTACTAAAGATTCACATGCCAGATATTCCGGGTAAAATTGTTGTGTCTGCAGTGGGTAACCCATCTTATAATTTAGATAAGTGCTTGTCCATTCCTTTCTTAATAAATTTATCCTAAACCAGTTTCAAATTTAAAGAACATCAGCGAACTCAAAGATATTTTCAGTAAAACTTTCATACCGGAAAATTTTTAATTAACTTTATTAGGTGTTGTGTCTTTATTTCCGAATTTCCCACAAGAGCTAATCTTATAAACTCTTGAGAAAAAAGAGGTCTAGTTAATAAATGGTTATAGTTCATGGAGATCGATAAAGTCTACGTATTTCAATGCATACACCTACAAACAATAGATTCACTACCAAATGTTGTATATTTTGAAAAATATATTAAAAGCCTATGCAATACCCTAATTTTTTAGCAAGATCGCCGTGAAATTATAGAAAATTCGATTTTTTATTGAATAATCGATAAATCGCTGCTCAAGTGCTGTTCGGGATAAATAAACAATTGTTCGCGCGCTAGCCAACCAAAACACAAGAATTTAAAAAAGCTTTAAATTTGCTTAATATGAACGCAGTGGTAGCGTCGAGCAAAAGTGCAGCTATAGGGCACTTAAAACGATAGCCCGGAACACGTGTGGCGTACGAAGAGATGCAGAGTCTGAAGCAAAGTAATTAGGTTTTACACTGATTTTAATGTAAAATATCACTGTATAAAACTGAGCACTTATTGCTCTTAAAAATTACTATATGCATGTTGTCTTAAAGTGTAATTAATAGTGTATAAGAAAACTTAACATGCGGTCGCAAGTACAGGCGTCGTGAGACGCGCACCGAGCTTTTCATAGCAGCGGTCAAGCCAGAAGAGAGAACAATTAGTTTTGATCTCACTTCGCCGAAATCAGGAAGGAAAAAAGTGGGAGAAAGCGTGCACCTGTGTCCTTTCTCGTAAGAAATCATACGAGCGAGCGTTTCAAATCTTGCGCGAGAGTGAAATACAGTGCGCGTGAAAATATGAAATATAATAGGGCCGCTGCAAGTGCAAACGGCCCGAGCAACAAAATTATTTTCTTTTTAACTTTTCTCAAAATTCTATATTTAGTTGAAAGTTATCATACATCCATTCATTAGTTTATTTTATGGAAATTGAATATGAAATAGTAATCCGGGACACGCCACGATTAGGTGAAAGCACGACATGTCCCATCTCGCGACCTCACAATTACAGGCGCTGCTATTAGATTACATGAAATTAAGAAGTTTTCCTTCCTGATATACGTTTGTACTGTGCAAAAGTATAGTCTGTTATTAATGTTCAGTAATAATCTTCAAGAATGTTAATAACTCATTTACCCTGATATCGTTTTTCAAATGATGCTACATCTTGTTGAAAAATATCAAGTTGTGAATGTAAGAAGTATATCTTTAGGAGTACAGTATAACCTAATTCTTTGTTTGATTTAAGAAGCTTAGTAGAAGTTTATTGTTTCCAAACAAATTATCACGCACACTCTTAAAAGTATCCATAGCAGGGCGCGGACGCAACATGTCGTGCATTCACCTCCTCGTAGTGTGTCCTGGATTATGTAATATTAAATTTTAAGAAGTTAACTAAGAAATTGACTTATAATAAGTTTCAACACAATATAGATTTTAAAGAAAAGCTAAAAGAATTTATATTCTTTCGTTATCTTAAACAGCGCTCGAGCAGCAATTTATCGATTATTCAATGAAAAATCGAATTTCCGATAATTCCACGGCGATGTTGTTAAATAATAATTGTGTTGAGGCTTTTCATGGGCTTCACATATTTCTTTTTTAAATATCCTATTTGAGCTTCGATTTATGGGACTTAAAAATGTGACTTTTAACACATCAATCCTTATTTGCTTAATTAAAATTTACTTAAGAACATCTGTCATATTGTTCGAAAAAAACATGCCAGGCAGTGTAATGTAACGTTATGATTACAGGATATTAAATAAATTCATGTAATCTTAGGATAACATTTTACTAATTCTTCTAGCTTTTCTCTCTTTGGTTTTTGATTGGAATACATATTTAAATAAAATTACCAAAAATACATGAAAATTCGCAGAATCCCAATGGTAAAAAATGCCTTGAATTTTGGTGTATTTTTGGTCACTTTATTTAAATATTAATAACTTCACAACATAATAATATTTTCTAACGTTACATGGTTCAAATTAAAGATCTTCTCGCCTACTTTCAAACACATTTGGGTCATTTTTCAAGTCGTAATTCATGCAGAGTTATTATCAGAAGAAGAGGTACCATTTTTCACTAAAATAACGTATATTCAGATTAAAAAAGATCATATCTTAGGAGGAGGGGCCTATGAGATCTAACTATTAGTGCTAGAGTTTATTTTTAGGTACCAGAAACCATTTCCCAAAGTAATAAAAATCCGTTTCCCGGAATGTGGTAGCTCTCACTGTAAAACCATATAGTACAAATAATTTTTCTTTCAATAAATAACTATTTTTTAAGTGATATCAACATTTAATATTATTTAAAGATTTGTCATTGTTTAAACATTATTTCCATGCAATACCAAAAATGTCGATGATTTTCATGAAAAATCGGTATAACGTTACAAAACACTTTTAGAGGAAAGAGCTAATTATAGTTAGTGGTACTTATTTGAATATATGCTGGGTGCACGTAGACCTCAGCGCCACCTCATGAATAAAAAGCCGAAACACAATGCTGGGAGAATCAAATGCTTTTATATGGACAGACAGTGATTTTCTTCAAATAAAAAATAAAATTACAACTTGAGTCCTATGTTTCTTTTTTTATTATTAAAAGGTGCCGGGGTCCTTAGTACCCAGGAACACTTAGTTTTCACCTTTGTATCCCTATCCCTCCGGGTTGGACCACAGGAGACTCCACGAAAACTACAGCTTTGTAATAAGCTAGTAGGTTGTTCGTGTTTACCTCCTTGAAAGTCTCGGGATCCAAGATCCCGTTCCCAAGCCACCTCTGTCAATGACCGGCTAGGTTGGGGCATTTGCAGAGGAAATGGCTGAGCGTCTCCTCTTCTTAGTTGCACCATCTACACAGGTTGCCTGTTCGCTGTGCTTTGTATTAATAACATCGCAGGTCGCAGTGTCCAGTTAACAGGCCCAGTACGATGCATGTCCTTCGTTTATCCAATCAAAAAATTTTCTTGATTGTGTCACAGCCTACCTGGTATGGTACTCATACCCCCCTTTCTGGCTGCCCGCTTTTATTTGCTGCTTGCCTTGCAATATGACCGCCAGTACATGGTCCAGGCTTCTCTTTGTGGTTTTATTTTCGGTTGCTTTCCACCATATTACTGCAGCGTAGGTGATCTTCGGTTTCAGTATCACCTCATATATCCATAAGGCCTTCTGGGGTTCTAGCCCCCATCCTGTGCCAATAGCCGCTCTACACTGCATAAATATTTTTAGCACCTTTCCACATTGCTGTTTAACATGCTGCTTCCAGGTTAGTTTCTTATCTAGATATACCACTAGGTATTTAACTCCTTCTGCGTATGGCATTTCTTTCCCGTAGAAGTTAACCTTTCTGTTGATTTTAGTTTTATATTTAGTGGTGAAGACTATAATCTCTGTTCTTTCTGGATTTACCCCCAGAGATACCACCTGACACCACTTCCTGACCTTGCTCAGTGCTCTTTGAGCGAGATCCGGTTAAACTTCCTCATACTTACCCCTGAGGATTATAGCAAAGTCGTCCGCATAGCCGAGAGCAAAAATTCCTCCCCTATCAAGTATGCGTAGGAGTTCGTCAGCTACGAATGACCACAAGAGAGGTGATACTACCCCCCCCCCCCTGCGGACATCCCTCATTGACCCTCCCTCTTACTGTTTTCCCCTTCCATTCACAATAAAGGTCCCTACCGCACAGCCTTCCCGCTATTCAGTTTCTGATCGTCAGCGGTACACCATGTTTCGCCAGAGCTGTGTCAATGGTTTTCCTAGTAGTGCTGTTAAAAGCTCCTTCTATGTCCATAAAAACGCAAAGTACCGTTTCCTTGGCGCTTTTTGCCTTTTCAATATATCCTACAACAGAATGTAAAGCCGTTTCCGTGGATTTGCTCACCGAATATGCATGTTGTTGCTGGTGTAATGGTGAACTTCCCAAGATCGTTTCCCTTATGTACCTGTCCACCAGCCTCTCCAGCGTTTTCAGAATGAAGAAGATAAAGTTAATAGGTCTAAATTCCTTCACAGACGTGTAACTCTTCTTTCCTGGTTTCGGTATGAATGAAACCCGTGTACGTGACCAGTCTCAGTACATCATCGCACCCTTCCTGCAAAAGTTTGGGTAAAATTCCGTCCGGTCTCGGTGTTTTGTACGGTTCGAAGGTGTTGATCGCCCATTTGACTCTTTCGGGTGTGACGATCTGTACCGCCAACGACCAATCCGCATTTCTTCCTGTCCTAGTTCTCCCAGGTATACGTATCTGTCCCTCCCCGTTCTCATTTTTAGTGAAGGCCGGGAAGTTCGCTCTCAGAAGTAGTTCCATTGTTTCCTCTTCTGTTTCTATATAGTATCCGGACCTGTCTTTAAGGCTTTGTAAGCGAACACTGTTATCCTTGGTTAGAAGCCTGGCTATTTTAGCCATTTCTGTTAAGTCTTCGGTGCTTGAACAGAAATTCTGCCATTTCTCCCTTTTGGCTTTATCTAGTTCCCTTTTGAAGTCATTTAGCATATCCTTATACGTCTTCCATCCTTCTAGGTTGCTTGTTTTGTCCTGGTATTTGTGCCACCAGGGGGCACCGTTTGGTTGTCCCTTTGGCTTTAACGGGCAGTTGTTCTCATATGCTCTGGTAATGGCTGTCTGGACCTGTTCCAGTGTCCATTCCAGTCCCTATTCCGTCCAGTAAGTTCCTTTAACCCTTAGCGGCCATACCTCAGCCTGGCCACATAGCGGCCACATGGGGTAACTCATTACCCCACGCTGAAAAACCTAGTTGTACAAGACATATGGATGTTTTAACACTTGCAACCGATTGTTTCATGTTTGTTGAAGTGTTCTTCAATATTTCTAATGATTTTTATCGGTCAATTTATAGATGGCGTTCTAAAAACTGGTCAAATGTTTTAAATGTTTTAGACATCCAATTTCACTTTTTCTGAGCCTGGGGTAACTAGTTACCCCGTGTGGCCGCTAAGGGTTAAGGTGTATTAAACTTTCGCTTAGCTCTTCCTTATAGCTCTTCCAGGCTGTATCCTTCGAATTTCTCTTAGACTCACTCCATATTTCTGGATCTTCATCCAGAATGAAATGGTCCTATGATCCGACATAGATGGTTCACTCTCCATCCATGTATATCGTTTCTAATGTTCATACTGGCCAGGGTGAGGTCTAGACCTCTCTTCTGTTACTGGTAACAAAAGTCGGCTCATCACCCTGATTCATTATGTCCATTTGTGTACTAGTAATATATTCCAGCACAGTTTCACCCCTCTCGTTGATATCTGTACTGCCCCATACTTCATGGTGAGCATTGGCGTCAAAGCCGATGATCAAGTCGAGTTTTTTATCTCTGTAGTATTCTATTACTTTCTTCATACCTGTTCTTGGTATTTCCACGTCATGAGGAAGGTATGCTGAAGTAATCACGATTGTTCTACCTCGACCTTCCTCGTCCTTCATATCCACTCTGACGGTCGTACAATCCCTAGAGCTCAGTTCCTGTAACATAAAAGCATTAATGCCCTTGATGCAGATGCACGCGCGTGCATTTCCATCATTTGTTCCTATAAACAGTTCGCCACTTGTATTTAGCCCCCTAATACGTCCCCGCCATACCCATGGTTCCTGTATTAATGTTATTAGGGCTGTGTTTGTATGCACCTTTGCCATGCTACTTGCTAAAACTGCAGAGGCGCTTTTGCTATGGTGCAAGTTAATCTGAGAGAAGCGTATCTTGGTGGCTGCCGTTATTGCTCTACCATCTAAGGCTACGCTTCTTCTTGAGACGTCGTCACTTTCCCGTCGACGGTACTCTCGCGGTTCAGTGATTTGAAGATCACTGAACCGACGCCCGCCATGAGTCTGTAACTCCGACTCATCAGTATAGCGGCCGATGGTTCATCTAGGCCCAGAATCAGATAGCCTTCCGGCGTCTGCTTCAGGACCGCCCACCTGGACGTATCCACTCCCCCATTCTGCCGCCGGACCAGCTTCAGGAAGTCCGGTGTAGTTTTAACCCCCTCGGGGAGTCGAGTCATCACCTTGGTAATCCTCAGCTCCTCCGCCCTTACCACACTGGCCTTCAGGTTCGGATACCCTAGGTCCAGTTTCTCTGCTTCCCCTTCTATCCAGGTCGCTGTTTCCTTGTCCTCGCAAACGAAGACAAGGGTGCCTTTTCTGGAGAAAGTTTCCTTGAATCGGGGTACAAAGTCCCCCTCTTCCATCTTCAGGACTTGGTTAACAACCACCTCCTTGAACTTTCCTATCACGTCAGCTGGCATCTCCCTTCCAAGATACTCCACACAAGTGAGGGTGACCCTCGGCAGGTTTGATGCCGTCGCCGCGAAGCTCCCACTCTCCTTTAGTCGCTTAAGCAGTCTCGAAGCCTGCTCCGGCGCCTCCAGGCTGGAAGATGCCATCCTCTTGCCCCCCGAGGTTCCAGGAATAGGAATTGAAGGTTGAGCGAGTGCATTGGCCCTCTTCTTTTCCCTCTTCCCCTGCCGCCTGTTTGCCCCAAATACGAGCAAGGGTCGGCCCTCCTCTATCGCCTGTTGTTTCAGAAGCTTCTTCCTTTGAGCCCCACTCAGATGTCGGTTCAAGCCCGTCTCTTCCTGGGGTTTCTCTCCAGCTACCTCCGTTGCCGGAGTTCCCTGGAGGGTTTTCTCCGAGTTGTCGGCGATCGGTTTTTGAGTCCATCTCGTTCACCATTTCTTTTGTTTGTTTGTTTTCCATTTAGATCCCAGGAGTAGTGCGGAAATAAACGGTCGGCCGACAGGAGCCACTCTGTCGGGCAAGGCTTATAATACAACGGGATTCAGCCCGGTGTCCCAAAGGAACCATTAGCGACACAGCTCCCCTAGACCATGGTCTACCACACCGCAATGGAGAGTTGTTCCTTTGTCGCTAAAGCGAATCGTTACCCTCGCCCTCCCATCAAGGACGGGCAGGTAAAATGTCCGGAGATCCAGCAATACCCGTTTTGGCTAGGCTCCTTCACCCTTCATTTGCACACCTTTCATGGAAAGCCCGTTTATAGGGAAACTTCGCTTATTCACTCCAAGTCTCCAACCAGGCGTACCGTTGTCTTACCGTCTACCCAGCTGGATCCTTGATTCCCATTCAGACCGTCATTGACCCCTTAAGGCCTGACTCACTTAAGCTTAAGCCTCCTCACCAACTTCACGGTCTCATAACTCCTAGGGGAGGTGAGTCTTATGTTACATACTGAAATTTGTTTTCAGGATATTACTCATCAAAAGAAGCATTTTATTTACTGTAAAACAAATAAATGAAGCGTTTAATTCCAAAATAATGTCTATCTAATTTACCACAAGGGCGATATTCGTATGTTATAGTGTCCGACATGAACCTTAAGATAAAACTGTATATTTTGCGAATTAAAATTATTTAAACATGGGAACAACTATCGTAAGTTAATGAAGTAGTAATTACTATTGTGTATAACATTCATAATTAGGTCGAGCGAATAAACAAATAAATCACAATAAATTATTGTAATGCAATTTATGAACAACTAACATATGGAGAATTATGAAATTATAATTAGGCAAAATAATTAACTAAATTTCTTTTATTTGATGTATCATTTTCTCTTAACCTATATGGGAGTTAATCACGTTAATAAATTAATTACTTTAACATTTTATTCGCAAGACATTTCATTTTTATCTTAAGGTTCATAGTCGAACACTACCCTGGTAACAAATACATCGCAATTTCGTCGCAATCCTGCTGCAATCGTGCGAATAGGTTTCTGCTGTACGACGATTGCGGTAGACGCGTGCATCAGAATTGCAGCAGAGTTGCAGCCGACGAGTGTGATCAGGGGGGTTGGAATAATACACTCGCGAGTGCAGCAGAATTGCGACAGAGTTGCATATGACTATAGCGTCAGATGCGTGTGGCAGGATTGCAGCTGACCGCGCAGTCCACGGAGCTGGAGGGCTCACTCGAAGCCGTCTGGGAGAGAAAACTCTTTGGAGCTCTCATTTTTTTGTTACTATTCTTGATGTTCCGAATATTTCTGCTACGTGTATCTCTCGTTATTCAAGTATTCATATCTTCTTTTATGAATAAAAGTTCATTTACAAGCGGAAATATGCAGTGCTTTTTTCTACAACTTCTACCGTTCTTTTTAATTATTTTAATTGTAACGTTTGTCAAATACTTTTAAATGTTAAATTCATCGAGGTGGAAATTCACGTGAATTTTTTCAACAGGGACTCGTCGGTAACACGTCTGCTGCAAACCTGCCGTATACGTCAGCTGCAATCGTCGTACGCATATCTGTCGCAATTCGGCTGCACTCGCGAGTGCCTTAGATCATCCCACTTAATCAAACTTGTCGTCTGTACGTCTGATGCAAGCGTCCGCCACAATCGTCGGACTCCATTCTGTCGTAATCCGGCTGTACTCGCGAGTGCATTATTTCACCCCCCCCCCTAGTCACACTCGTCGACTACAAGTTTGCTGCAATTCTGACGCAAGCGTCTGCCGCAATCGTTGGACTTACTTCTGTATAATTCTGCTGCACTCGCAAGTGCATTGTTTCATCCCCTTTAGTCGTACTCGTCGGTTGTACGTCTGCTGCAATCCAGCCGCATGCATCTGGCGCAATTTTCGTGCAGAAGAAACCTAGTCGAAGTGTGAAGCAGACTATAGGCTTTCGGCGCAATCGCGAGTGCGTCAGACTGTATTACTAGGGTAGGTAATTTTTTTGGAAATAAATACTTCATTTATTAGTCTTACAGTCAATAAAAGGCTTTCTTTGATACGTAATATCCTGTAGATAATTTTCAGTATGTAAATTCTGGATTCTCTCACCATTTTGTTTCGGTTTTTTCGCCATGAAGTAGTGATAACGTCTACGCGCACTAAGCTTATACTAATTTTAAACTGCTGCAGATATTTTAAGAAGTTTAGTGATTCGAAAGAGCGTTCTGAATCTCTTATTGCCAAAAAACAGACTTGTCGCTGAAAACAAATCAGTAAACATAAAACTTGAAACTACTTGTCTGTTGTCATAAACTTATGAACATGAGTAAATTGTCGTAAAATAATCTGTTAAGAGAAGAAGCTACAGAAAATAAAACAAATTCTGTTGAACATTGAAAAATATTTTTGCTCTCATTTTGTATATAATAACACGCAAAAGGATATTTTTGCACTACATTTGGTCCCCCTTGACCGCCCTTAAAAAATATCAGTGCAGCCAGGAAACCTTCAAAAAAGGACATTATTTTGATTATATCCTTGTGGAAAGTTCGGCTAGATCTAGTCATAATTCTGACAACCTAATCATAGCAAGGGTTGAATCATAAGGTCGAATTAAAATATGAGGTTTTAATATAGAATCCTATTACCAAAATATATAGCTTCTTAATATTAGATTCAAAACTTGACCGATTGTTCCCTTGATGCAGGCTTTAACTAAAGTATACTTATATTTTAGGGAGATTTTCTTTTACATTATAGAAATTTGCTGAATTCCTAAACTTTGTTGCAAATACAATTTACTTCCTAGTATTTCTTTCGAATCTTCCAGTGAATATAAATGTTCATTAGGGGAATATCTCTAGCCTTAAATTTATTCTAATATTATTATCAATTTGATTTTGAACAATGGTTTATTGTGACTTAAACGAAGGTTCTAACAGAGATTATTGTTATCTATATACTAGAAAAATAGGTTAAATGCCGCGATGTTAGCTCTACTCAATATGTAGCTTTTTCTCAGATAAACATTAATAGTCATAAAATATTTTACTTAAATTCCTTTAGGTTTTAAATCAATTTGTGAAAAAAATACTATCAGCAAAACCATAAACTAGTATAACCTAATGTTATTATAAGAAAAATCTAATAATCTGATTAGATTAATGTAATGTCTAGTTATGCTTTTCCAAAATATAGTAAGACGATGATCTGTTAACTTTAAATTTAGATTAGATATGCTAATATGAATAATTTAATACGTTGATATTACGGGTTACAGGTTTTTTTGGATCCCCAATGTATTTGTGGGGAACTACGCGAAGGCAGGTTCTCAACCAAAAGTTTTCTGAATAGTTAATTCTTAATAGCAATTTTTATTACAAATAAATTAATCCTATAGTGATTCCAATTCACGAGCGGAAGTTCTTTAAAAATATTAATTCCAGGTGAAAATAGTAATAATTAAATGATTTGTTTATGATCAAAGTGTGAAAATAATATATATTGTATTGTAACTTTTAATACACTGTAGCAACAGCCACTTTTATTTTAATTTACCAGAGAAGGATCGAATTCTATAAATTGTTAATATTATATTTTTTTTATGTTTTGTAACAACGATGCGTGTTCTTGATTAGAAAGAACGGTAGTCCGTTGATTAACGCAATATAATCGAATTTTATATAGATTTTCTAGTCAAATTTTATAACAATGAAATGTAATATTGTATCGCCGATAAATTAATTTGTTATTATCGTATTTTATTACTATTCAATGGGTGATTATTTATATTTATCAAATTCTACATTATACAACTATCAAATTGCTCGTTATAGGTATTTATTTTATAAGGTGGTTATGCTAACATTACTATAAAAATAGATGTTTATGATATTATTTATGTAAATTGGATAGTAGCTATTGAATAGATTTGATCCCAAATTTTATTATGAAAGTTATTATTCGATTACTTCGTTATTATATGCGTGATAGCAATATAATATTAAATTTAGGTTTAGTGAGCGTACATTTCCATATTCTGTGGAAACGTCAAGGATTGAAGTTGTTAATTAATTATAATGATTCATAGACCGAAAGTGAGATAGTCCTAGACTAAAATCGATGTTAATAAAAAATGTAAATTAAAAAAAAACGTTTCCAGAAAATTTTGTAGGAACCTTACCCGAGTCAGTATCTGAATTAATAAGAAATTCCATAGATCATGTATTTTGGTTATGGTAAAATTGATTTGTAATGATTTGAAGTTATTAATTACTAAATACCATTAAATAGCTGAGGCTGCAATGGCCATTCTAAAGTTCAGATAATAGTGATATATTTAATTAAAAAGTAGTTATAACGAGGTCTTTAGTAATTGAAATAATTGATAAGATTATCAACTGAATAATAACAATTTCTATCGTCTACAAAAAATGTACTATGACTGAAAGCTATTAATTACGTGCGTTCAAGGCTAGATATTTGGAAAGTGTCGCTTATTCACAGAATAAAGATTATTGATAATAAAAATTTGTAACTTATTTCTTATAATAAAAATCTAGTCTATAATAGTATTATATTTCAGATAGTGATAATTAGGTTATATATATTCTTTTATAAATAAGATTTATTATTCTATGCAATGGTGTATTTTCATTTATTCATGAGTTAATTACATTGGAATTATCCTTGTTAAATTCCTTTATTTTCGAAAAATAGTTAGTTATTATATATTAATAGTTAGGTTACTACTTATTTATTTAGTTGAGAGGTGAGAATCAGTCCTGAATTTGAATAGTTATATATATATATATATATATATATATATATATATATATATATATATATATATATATATATATTCTATGTATTTACAATAATAGAATGTGTATTCTGCCTATTGAATAGCGTGTTTCATATTGGACGACCAGAGAAAAAGCAAAAATAAAATCTAACTGCGGGATTGGGGTAATGAGATATACTACGTCTCAACAATTTTCCCGGTTCGTATATTCCAGCACGGATAGCGAGAAATTCGCTTCGTGCCGCGCGCGCTAATCTATGAGCGCGAATCCCACTAGCTCCTCGCTGATTACAGCAGGTTCCTTACCTGCTTTACGAGTCCCAGCAGCTTCTCTGAAAGTCCGCGTTAGCGGGGGTAAGTGGGAAGGAAGAAGAAATTCTAAGCGAATGAATACACCAATGATTTCACAATAATCGTATATTGGACGTTCATATTGTTACATGAAAGACGGGGGTGCGAGTCCCCCCGTATGCTCGCTTGCCTAAGTTTAACGTCGACACGCGCGCTAGAGAACAATGCCCCGACCCGCGTGGCCGGGGTTTTCCGTCAGCACCGCCGCGTTGACACCGTATTATAAAAGCAATAGGGCCTCGCTCTTCTACTTACAAATCGCCGCTGTACAAAAAGCTAAGCGCACTTTTGCGTCTGAAGTCGCCACGGCGCTGCTCTCTCACACTATCACAGACAAGCGGCGGGCGTGCTATGAACCCGGTGAATATGGCGAGTTTTCGACGGTAGTGCGGATGGCCAGCAGATCCTGGGCGCTGACTGCCGAGCGTCCCTTCTCACGTTCATACTCGCACAGCTCCGCTTCTCTCCCACACTCTCACAACACACACCCATGCACACCTCACACCAGATTCCCCGAAGGGAGGATCGCAGTCGCCGATTGCGTCGCACCACGAGGACCTATTAACCTCGAAGGTGCTCACGAGGTGTTCGCGCGGACAGCCACAAGTAATCCAGTTGGCGCGCTTTCTTTTCGGTCGCGCGCTCCTACGTCTCGAAACTCCGGTGGGATGGTATCTTACCGTCATGTTTACGCATACGGTTCTGCTCGTCTAATTCGCGGCGGTGCCAATTCCTCGCGTATTCGATTTACGAGCAGGTGCTCGTTATAAAGTATAGTGGCGATATGAAATATAATGTTTAACAAGCGTATGTTTCCCGTTTATCACAAAAATGTTGAGGTGAATGGAGATCATTAATTATTTATTATATTTAATTGATTAAAGAGTTAGCCTTAATTGGATTAATTAAACCTACTAACTGGCCATTATAACCTCTTGCAGCTAATTTAATTAAAGCTATTTGTGCAATGTGGTTAATCCTATTATTCTATTATATTATACTAAAGGCTTCAAACTGGATTAAGTCTACGGTCCCATAGTACATTCAATCATACATTGTGTTTTCTATGTGATTATTTAATTTTACGAAAGGGGTTTATTATAACAGACACAATTGGATGTGTATATTATAAGAGATTTCTATTTCTTTGTAGTTCGTCTTTCATGTATTGTAATTATTGCTAGTAGCTTAGTTTAAATAAAAGTTACACGTTATATCGTTTTATATTGATAGTCTGATATCTAATGTATAGAATGCAACATATTAAAAAGTTTTGCACAAATTTAGATTATATGGTCTTTTAATATATATATACTTGTAAATTATTAGTGCTTAATATTTAGTATCTTTTATAAAGATTATAAATTATATTAATATAGTTCCAATTTATTTAATTTAGCAATATACCGTGGGATTGGGTTATGCTAATTACACTGTTTGTTAGTGGTATGTGGCGATCGCCAGACTAAATCTACTCTGTTTAAAATCGTTTTATTATTTGACTTAATTAAAAGGATTTCCAAAATTATTATCCTATTTACGAGCCCTAAGTTGGTTAATTAAATGTAATGTTCATGCAAGAATTTATTATAATTTTAACAAACTTTTATGGCTGACACCCTATGCCTAAGTCTCAATTTTTTTAATAGTAAAAAGTTATTATAATGCAAATTGAGCTTCAAGGATTTTATTGTAGCTTCTTTTATGTAGTATGAATCGACTAAAATAAACATACATTAGCAATAGTGGTTGAAATGCCATCTAAGGCACACACAACTGTGTCCGCACAGTCGGATAGTGTGGGGCTGGTTGGGGATGCATCCGCCGTGTGTATAATATAGGACGAAAAATAAAATAAACAAAAACGCGGGAAAACTACACAGCCGCTGCAACGCAAACCGACCCACTAAAATCTACCGTCCTTTCCTCTTCTGGCGAAACCCACCCTAGTCCCGTTTATCACATTGTCAGAGGGTGGTGCGATTCTAGTATCGTCTCGACATCCGTTGCTGCCTTGACCTGAAACAAATTTAAAAATCTTTAATTTGAAATCCCCCGAGGGGCCGTTAGATCTAACCCGTCTCATTTATACGCGTATTTGAACCAGCGCATTTCATCTCTGTGTCATTCTTTTGTCGTAGGACGGTCTCAGCGAATTTTGCGGTGGCGGACCGCTTATTCTGGGTGTACATCATTTTGCCCACGATGGTCTCAGGCTCGGATTATCCGACCGAGCCGAGAAGAGCTGTCCTTTCTTCGTTCCACTTTTCGCAGACGAAAAACGTGTGAAACGCATCGTTGCAGTCAGCGGAACAGAATATGCAACTCAGACTCTGAATCTTCCCCATACGATTGTGGTAGAAGCAGAAGTAGTCATGGTCACTCAGGAAGTGGATCAGGTAGTAATTTAACTCCCCATGGTCTCCGTTAATCCAAAGGGCCAGCTGATCCATCAGCCTTGCTGTCCATTCACCCTTGGTTGTGCTTGTCCAGGATCTCCATGGTGCGATCCCGTTCCTCTCAATAAACTGTTGTCATGTCCTCTCCTGTTTTCTTCCATTCGTAGATTTGCTTGCACTACGTTGCGTGTAGGTCGATCGGGATGATTCCCGCAATAGTGAGCACTTTGGGTCCCGAGACCGTGCGATAGGCACCGGTGACTCTGAGAGCTCCTCTACGCTGAACGGAAGTGAGTTGAATCCGCTATGAGTCCTTCTCCATTGCACTGGCCCATATTTCAGAAATAGTGGTTGATGGTTACACTCTTTATTTTATTATTAATGAATTTATTATAATATACTAATGTGCGTTATAATAAATTACCGTAGCATTCCTTTTATTTGTTTAAATCTAACTAGAGTTCATTTCGTATTACTTTAAGTTAATATAGGCTATTATTTTTAGAATCAAAATGTTTTAATTTTATTTTGAAAAATTACGTTGCTTCTTTAATCTAATTTAAATTAAATTATTCTTAATTTTATTAAGTCGGAGCGTAAATGTTCTCACACTAACTTTGCGAAAGAGTAGCAAAAACGTTTTACACGATTATCCGGTATTAAGTTGCGTTCTCTGAGTTGAAGTTTTATCAAATTCAAAAGTATCTAATTTTTGCAACTACTCGTACGTCACTTTATTGTTAGTCCAGTTCTTAAATACAATTTGAGTAATATATTTCTGCTTACGCGATACTTTAGATAATCACTGACTAATTTTCTGCGAGTTAAATTTTAAAACATGATCCGATGTTTATTCAGCTTGAGCAAAAACGAAAGGTGTCTCTAGTTTCGAAAGTGTTTTCTTGATGAGTGAGTTTGTTGCTAACGCGTTTCGGTTTTTGTTAGTTTAAGATACTGTCGAGAGTTCCCACATGCAATTATAACAATGAGTAATTGCTTTTAATTCTAACGTTAAAAGGTTCTTTGAATATTGATTAATTCATTTGTTACTACGTTTTATTCTGTTATAATTTTTTTTTTTAACTCGCAAAAATCATCATGGACACCATCCCCTGAGTTCCTGCACTCTGGGGTGGTAGTGTGGGACTCCACTGGCGCGCTGTCCATCCTCAACTGATGTCCGTGCTCAATGCCGGATTACAGCCGAGGCGGGCTCGCCGCCGTGTCCTACCCACTAAAAACGAGTGTGCCGCGAACACCCCCCACCCGGTACCGCTTTCGCATTACTTCGAGTGGGGGGCCGCCTGTCTTTTTCTTCTTTCGTCCTCAGTCAGTCCTGCCAAGTTTCGTTTGTCTTGTCTTTTCGCCAGCCTGGCCCGTCGGCCAAGCATCCGTCTTCCCGTTTCGCGCGGAGGACCTTTTCGATATACAATGCTACCGCGTCCCACTTGTCTTTGCTCTCCAACATCGTTGCAACAATGTTGGCGGACGCTGTCGACCCCGTAATGGTCTCCAGTCTTCGTCGTTCTTCGGTCCAGTGCGGGCACACGAAAAACGTGTGTTCCGCGTCGTCTTTGTTGTGCCCGCAGTAAGTACACGCCGGCGTTCTAACCTTCCCCATTCTGTGTAAGTATTGTCTGAAGTATCCGTGCCCAGACAAGAACTGGGTGAGGTAAAAACTCACCTTCCCGAATTGCCTGCCCAGCCGCGGAGCCAGTTCCGGTATTAGTTCTTAGGTCCATCGTGCCTGTTGCTGTCGACGTGGTTGTGGTCGTTGCCTCTCACCCAGCCATTCGTCCTGCCACGCCGTCATTGTCCGTTCCCGTTCTTCTGTTGCTGCACGGGCCCTCCCGAACTCGTGGCTCCGCTCGTATATCCGATATATTAGATAAATCCTTTTATTATTTGTTGACAGTTTAAGGTAGTTCCAATTATAATCCAGATTGAGAATTAAATACTGACTTTTAAATTTGAATTTTATTGATAATCTATATTTGTAACTTTCTATTATTAATGCGTAGAATAGTTAATTAATAAAAAAAATTCCAAAAATAATATTAAAAATGTTCAAAAATGTAAAAATTATTAGAAAATGACTACTATTCACAATATACGGCCGCTTACTTGAAAAACCTTTTCGAAAAAGCGCGTGATTTGATATCAAATATTTTAGCAACGATGTTCTGATTTTCTGAATTGGAAGAAAACAGGAGAGTACAGAACAACAGTCCATATAGAGGAATGGGAACGTACCATGGAAACGTGGCAACGGTCCTGGACAATCACGACCAAGGGTAAATGGACAGCAAGGCTGATAGACCAGCTAGCCTTTTGTATTAACAAAGATCATGGGGAGGTAAATTACTACCTTACCCAATTCCTGAGTGATCATGGGTACTTCTGCTCCTACCTCAGTCGTATGAGGAAGGTTCAGAGCCCGAGTTGCATCTTCTGTTCCACTGATTGTGACGATGCGTTTCACGCGTTTTTCGTCTGCGAAAAGTAGAACGAAGAAGGAACAGCTCTTATCGGCTTGGTCAGACATATTCACGCCTGAGAACATCGTGGGCGAAATGCTGTCCGCTGAGAATAACTTGGCCGCTACGGAAAAATTCGCCGAGACGGTTCTACGACAAAAGAAGCGGTACCTACACAGGGCAACCGACGAAGGTATGAATGGAGCGCTAGGAGTCGCTCCGACACCCAAACATAACCCAGGGACGTCCACAACTCCATGGAAATGGACGTGGAGGGAGAAGATGTGACGCTTTCTTAACCGGAAGACGCTCAATTTCTCTCATTTTATGAATGTCGCGGGGACGGACAGGGATAGTTTTCCTTTCCGTACGGAGATGAAGGCGCCGGTTCGAATACGCGTATAAATGAGACGGGTTAGATCTGGCGTCCCCTCGGGGGATTTAAAATTATGAATTTTAAATTTGTTTCAGGTCAAGGCAGCAGCGATTGTCGAGACGATACTAGAATGGCACTATCTTTATTTTACTTTTCGTCCTATATTATACACACGGCGGATGCATCCCCAATCAGCCCTACACTATCCGGCTGTGCGTATCACAATTTTTACCCAATTCCGTATGTTACGGATAGAATCAATTAGTAATAATAAAATGTAACTGTGTAATAAGTTCCTATGCAAAAGATCTCTAAAACTTTCTGTATAGTTCAAATGCGATGACATTCTCAAGTTTCTTATGTATGTTTTCGGCGGTCGTCAGCGACGACTTTCGGCGGCGCGTATAGCGGCTCATTCTAACTCGAAAAAGAATGCCGCAGAGACCAAATGCACTCTGGCCTTTATACAGATCGGTAGTTACAAAGCGCGTTATACTAGTAAGGCGAATGTTGTATTTAATAAATAACAGACTTTATCATAAATGGTGTATAAATTAGTTTAACAAAATCCTTAGTTTATTCTCGTCCCGAACACCGTAAATAATGATATTTCTAAATTAATAAAAAAATGGTTGGTGAATATTTCTAGAGTCACAATTCCTAATGATATTATAGAGGTTCTCAGCCTAGGACAGAAATTCAATTTCTCTTTAGAATTCGAAAACACAACAACTTTTACATTTTTTAAAGACTTAGAATGCTCTCTGTAGTATAATACAAAATAGACTGTAAAGTTAGAGATAATGTTTTATATGTGATTGACAATCACATAAAAAAACAAACTCCATATCAGCTTATAAGATAGAATACTTAGTGAAAAGATCAATAAAACTAAAAACTTTTTAAAGCGCAATGACAACTTATTTATCACTGAAGCGGATAAAGGAAACGATGTAGAGCCATGGATAAAGATCTTTATATTTCCAAAGTTGAAGAAGCTCTTAATGATAACAAACATTATATTAAAATTAAAAAGAACCGTTTAAAACCCCTTGAAAATAATACTGCTTTATTATTGGCTACTTTGGGTGTTTTTGAGTGTAATGTTGGCACCGTTTATATTACTGTTAACTTAGAGAACACTGTACTACCCCGGGCATATGCCCTTGTTAAAGAACACAAACTAAACTTTCCTATCCGAATAATAGTTTCAGCTATTAATAGTTCATTATATTGTTTTGATAAATGGTTATTCTTACTTTTTAATACATTTATTCCGAGACCTGCTTCATCCATAACAAATAGTATAGCCTTCAACAATATCCCAGATGAAACTAGTGTTCCATCAGATTTCTCTGTTTTTTCACTAGATATTGTGTCCCTTTTGTCGAACCTACCTAAAGACCTAATATTAAAAGCAGTTACATGAAAATGGAAATTTTTAAATGGTAAAATAAATTTAAGTAAAGCAGATTTCTTAGAAGGGGTTTCACGCCTTCTAGATTCTACTTACCTACAATTCAACAATAAGTTTTACAAACAGGTCGTGCGAGGAGTGGGGCATGCCAGTGCCGGATAGCAGAGGAAAGTCCAGAATGGAGATGGTATCTAGACTCGGCCTGCTAGTTCTCAACGTTGGGAATACGTCGACATTCAGAAGGGGGACATATTGGAACGATTCCGGGCGTGTCTTTCGCATCCGAAAATGTAGCGCGTAGAGCGTCGGATTGGAGGGTAATGGAGAATTACAACGGAAGCAATCGCTAATACATCACGAGTCAGCTGTGCGATAAATCCCAATCGCAAAGAGTCGCGACAAAGCCACCTCGATGGAATCTGGCGAGGCTGAACACGGAAAAACTAGTCGAGGTACTACTTGAAGGACAGGCAAATTTACCAGTGACGAACGCCGTCGAAGACAGGGACGGAGCGGACGTCCTCATGAGGGAGACTATTTGTCTCATTCACCGAGTCTGAAACGCATCCATGCCCCGCAAGGCATCGCGACATGGAAATCGCCCTGCTTATTGGTAGTCGGACGAAGCAGTACTCTCGTCGGCGCAGCATAAAGCAGCGCGCAAGCAGCTTCGATACGAAATCAACTGCAGGTAGACACAGTGCTGGAAGAACCTGACAGAGCAAGTGAATCAGGATGTGTGAGGCTTTGGCTACGAGATCCTGACCAAAAAACTCTGCTCGCTCCTAAATCACTCTTTCGACGAGAACACCATGGCTCGAATCGTGGACACTCTGTTCTCAACACATCCGCCAAGGCAAGATCAGGAGGAAACCGCTGAAGTACGTGAGATTCCCCTATTCTCCACCGAGGAGTTGCGGATCGCCACAAAAATGATGCGGAGCGGAAAGGCGCCTGGGCCCGATGGGATACCAGCTCAGATATTGAAGATCATAGCGGTGAAAGTACCTTCTCTATTGCTGAACATGTACAACGCATGGCTGAAAGTGGGTGTCTTTGGCACTCCCTGGAAGGTTGCGCGTCTCGTGTTGATCAGCAAAGGTAAGGGAGGTAATCCCCGACTTCCGTCGTCTAACAGGTCACTGAGCATGTTGGACCACGCAGGGAAGCTCTATGAAAGGTTGCTCAAACCACGGCTACAGGGAGCTGTGCAGGCTGCAGGTGATTTAGCTGACAACCAGTACGGCTTCAGGAAAGAGCAATCCACAGTGGACGCTATACAAGAGGTAGTTCGGCTGGGAAGGAGAACATGGACTGGAAATCATTTTTCCAGGAACATCGCGCTTCTCGTTACGCTTGACGTCAAGAACGCCTTCAACTTGGCCAGGTGGCCAGACATCTTGGACGCGTTGAACGAGTTCAGAGTCCCAAAGCACCTCATGCGTGTGATACGAGACTACCTAAATGACCCTATCCTCCTCTACGAAACCGAAGAAGGTCAACGCGAGAAATGTCTTAGCGCCGGCGTGGTACAGGGGTCAATCTTTGGCTCTGATTTTCGGAACATCCTGTACGATGCCCTGTTATGACTCGGGCTACCGGAAGGGGTGTACATGCGAGTGCCCAACGTGGGGCCAATTATATAACTGGGCTTTAACCACTAAAGACCCACGATATGTTAAAAGTATATTCGAGTGCGAATTTGTTCGAATACAACTTTTTTGTAAAAAGCGTCCTTCGTAAGTGAAGAAACGTGATTATTAAAGTGATATTTTTTTATAATAAATTCTAAAATAAAATCTGGTGATTATTTTTTTTTATTTAACAGTAAAAAATAAAAATTATTTTTTAGTGATAAATTGATTATATTGTTATAAAAATAAAGTGTAAATGTTGGTAAAATCACTAGTGAGTATTTAAGTGAATAAAATTGTCTTTCGTGTCTTTGAAGCGAAATCGCATAAATAATATCGACACTTTATTTCGTGAGTAAATAGTAAACATAACATTTGTTGTTAAAATCTTCTTTTTTTTTAAATGTTTACAAATAAGTTCATTATTGAAAATTTTATATTGATAAATTGGAAATGGTGTAAATGACTCATAAACTATATTATTTTAGTTTATCGTTACATTTGTTTTCGGCTGTTAAAATTAAATAGTTTTGTTGCGAAATTAATCACGTGTTTGCCAAATTAATTTATGTTTAAATAAATAATTTGGTAAACAATACAATACGTCTGATAACTTGCTCGTTTACTTACTAATTTATTTGCTCATTTATTTGACCGTATAAGGGATTTACGGGAAAATACTTGCTGGTTGTTCGTCCGTTGGTATTATAGCAGCCCGTACTTAATATTTAGCATACGTGCTGTCGATACTGAGCGTATATACAGTGACTTTACTGTATAGACTACACATAGTTATGTGCGTGCGAGTCTGTGTAGTCGCGGTGTAGTATGTGTAATAAATCTGCGACTAATCCGCTGAATAATTGCGTGGCCATATTAAGTGTGTCGCTTACTTAATTAATTAAAAATAATATTACTGTTATCAATATAAACAATTGATTATTAGTTTAATTGACAATTAATAATGGAACAATTTAAAAATTTCTTTTGGTGCTTTTATCTTGCAAAAATTTTTATTTTCATTATTTTCGAAAAATTAAATGGGAGTTTTTTAACTCTGTCGTCTTTATAGCGATTTACGCAAATTAGTTAATTCAAATTCATATCGAATAGAAACAGTATTCTTTAAGTGGTTATTCTTTGTATATTTGATTACTATTTTATGAGTACTAGTTACTGAATAATATATACTAGATAAGCGATTTACGCAATATAGTATTGACAAAATACACTGAATGAATCATTTTTTTGTTTTTGTGTGATAAGCACTATTTTTTGTACAATAAATAAATTTTTTGTAAAATAAATAAATTTTTTGTAAAATAAAGAAATTGCGACTACTTTGGTGAAAATAAATAAACTTTATTTTACTATTGCAAGTTTGAATTAATAACTTATATTTAAAATTCAAAAGTTAATCATATTTGAAATTTTTAATTTTTCTTTATGCGTAAAGTGAAAATTTAATTATAACACAAGAAAATGGCGAATTATTACGACATCTCCTTTGATGAAAGGGTAGGAAGCGAGATTCAAGCGTGGATTTTACGTTTAGATAGACAAGAGTTTGATATTTTTTAAATAGGCTGGAATTTAAAAGCGATGACGCGCAATTTGCGAAAAGTGATATGATATATAGACGCTTGCGGGGCGACTACACACTAACCAATTTCGTGGATAGTTTAGATAGCACAAACATTCAAGAGCAGAAAACTCGTCGAGAAGAAAAGAAGCTCGGCGAAATATTAGCGAATACCAAATTCAGCAATCGGATACAGGCCGAAATTCTAGTTAGGCAGCAATATTTGATAAGCCACAGAGTAGAAACGGGATTACCAAGTGATTTTGTCCCATTATCAACCAGCTCAACACAGATTATATCAGTGAATTTAATATAAGATAAGATAAGATAAAGCTTTATTCTTAGGCAAGCAAAGAAATGACTTTGACGAATATGTCTTTGACGCCAAGCTAAGAGAATAGGCAAATATATCCTGGTAATACACAGCATGGTTCACGTGCAGCACCACCGCCACCACCACAATTACCGCCACTATCACTCTGGGGAATCGAGTTGCCTAGTAACACAGTACCACCAGGTATGGTATCAGTGCCAAGTACAGAGAATAAAATGACAACTACGACAGCAGTTGATTCTGGAGGCACAAGTAGAGCAAGTAACTTAAGTACGGTATTCTCTACTGGTACAAGACAATTCGGGAATACGCTTGAAAACACAAATATGGTAAAGATGACGCGATCAGATGGAACGACGTACTGCATTTCTAGGCAAGTGGCAATAGAAATTGCGACTACGCAAACATTAATTCAAGAATACGCTCAACACATCCTAGAACTTCAAGAACAAGTGGTGGAATTAATTTAAAATACCAGGCAGCACGTCGAGACAAGGCATAGTAACGAATCGACGAACGCACACCAATGACAAGGCGCAAGGCCCAAAAATAACAGGGGCATCACCTTCCACGACACATTCTACTTACGTTATGACGAGGACCACCAGTTAAATGATAACCAAAGGACAACAGAAGAGGTTGTTGCAAGAGGGCGTAGTGTATCTCAATGTTACAATAATTAAGAGAGAGAGAGAGTAGCAGCGACGGCTCGCCAAAGTGATCAGACTCTCTCAACTCGGCAAGAGTCTGGGGAGAGGAGAGTACCTCTGTACTGAGACAACGCGACCATTGCAGAACAGTACATTTACCGATCACCGAATAAATAATATCGGAAAAACGGTTGGATCCTGGAATATTAAGTTTTTCTGTAAGAATACGGTCGCAGTATAGAAGAATTTCTGCTACGAGTCAACCACTGCCGCACACTGGCCCGCATAGAGGCCGAGAACCTCTTGAATGCCATGACGGAGTTGCTGAAGGGAATAGCACTCTAATGGTATAGTCAATCCAGGAATAATTGCCACGCATGGCAAAATTTTTGTGAGGCAGCACGACGCTGTTACAACGTTGATAGCCGTTATCAACAGCGGTTAGTAACGGAAGCGACGGCGTGCACCCAGTGATTTGCTCAACTAGTCAAACACTATATATTTTCTCTGCTCTCGTACATTGAGAAATTTCAAGTGCTTAAGGACGAGGAATGAAAATTTCAATTAATTTATCAATACATGTTGCCAGAGTTGCAAGCGATCGTGAGTGAAGATAAAACCACACATCTGGATACTTTTATTCGGTTAGCGCAGCAGGCAGAAGGTGTTGTGGAGGTACCGCGTAACTGAAAAGAGCTATCTTCAGCTGATACGTGCTTGTTGTCTCATAAAAATAAAGCACAGAAACCTGAGCTCGTTCCCATCTTGTCTGATGAGGTAGCAGCTGGCCAGGATACACTACAAGAACGTGTCCAGAGTGTGCGGAAAAAGAGCAGGGGGTGTGTAGATTAAGTCCCGACCACCCCTGCGGTCAACTTAAGGATCTCGCCGGCTCACTCTAATGAGACTAACGAAGCACAAGCGCAAGTTGAGTCTGTTCTTTCACCGATCGCGACAGAGGGAGAACCTATAGTAGCTCACGATGCGAATGGCGATTCTGAGGAATCAATTCCTTACATCGAGAGAGACTACTCTCGCTGGTGGATGAAAGTGGGAGTTGGTGGACTCCGAGTGCGTGCACTGCATGATGAAGGTGCATCACTTACATGTATTGTACCACTTGGCTTGCAGATTGCGGCAGCGTGTAATAAAAGGATTGCACCAAGTAAAGGACTCGGCGTACGAATGGTTAATGGTGTCTTCTCGGTGTGGATTTTAAGCGAGCGTTGAACGCGCACATCCTGCCTTGCAAGAATAAATTAAAGGTAGAAGGGATTAAGGAACTTCTCCCTCTCAAGGTAGCGACAGTAGGGGTAGATTTGCAAATTTCTGTCTTCTTCTTGGACTTGCCGACGTTTCAGATATGCAACACTTCCAAATGCAAGAAATGCTGAATCGATTATTGCCAAAGGGCAAAGTGCCTCTTGGTCGCACCAATCTAATCAAACATAAGATATATATGGGATCTGCGCGGCTTATAAAGCAAATATACTATCCAGTCAGGATCGTGATCATGATCAGGTGCGTAAAATGCTGGATGCAGGGGTTATTCGTAGATCCAATAGCGAATGGTCGAGCCCAGTGGCAAATGAAAGGTTCGCAAGTCAGACGGCTCTTACCGCTTTTGCGTTTACTATAGGAAGTTGAACGGAGTGACTAGAGTACCTGTATATCCCCTTCCTTACATGAATTCTATTCTGCGAAAGCTGCAGAAATTACGCTATATCTCCAGTATTGACCTAAGCAGTGCATATCATCAAATGCTGTTATGAGGAATCACGACACTTAACTGCATTTACAGTGCCAGGCTTTAGTCTTTTTGCATTCTGTTCTCTCCCATATGGTTTAATCGGCGGGCCCGCAACGTTCCAAGAATTGAGCGACAAAATTATCGGCCCTGAACACGTGTTGTACTTTGCTAGCCGCACACTGACATTAGCTGAATGGAACTACTTACCAACCGAGCGAGAGTATCTTGCAGTACTGTGGGCCATAAGAAAGTTCCGATCTTACGTAAAAAATTATCACTTCAAAGTCATTAAAGACCATGGTAGTCTGAAATAGTTCCAAAATATTCAGAACCCCACAGGACGCTTGGCACGCAGGGCTCTTGCAATGATTGCCTATGACTTTCAGGTACAGTATGGAGAAGGTACTGAAAACTGGGTGCCAGACGCATTACCTCGCATGTACGAGGATGACTCTCAGGTACCAGCTTCATCAGTCAGTTACCCAGTGGAGGATACTAGTGATGCCTGGTATCTGGCAATGAAAGCGAAAGTTCCCGCCAATTCTACAGAACATCCATATTGGAAAATAGTTAGCAACCAATTGTATTAATATCGATCAAATCCTTCAATCGATGATCTTTTAGAGGACCAGGATGCTTGGAAGTTAGTCCTACCAAAATAAAAGCGGATGCAAGTTTTACATGAAGGGCATTACGAGCGTGCAGCTGGAAATTTGGGAGGCGCAAAAACATATGAGCGTATCACATTGCTATATTATTGGCCGTCAATTTATAAGGACATAGCAAATTATGTGCTTCGCTGCGCAGTATGCTAGCAATGCAAAGCTGGCCAATTAGTACCCTCTTGACGTATGGGCCGGCGTATTTTAACGAGGCCATTGGAGATAGCAGCTGAAGATATTATGGGCTCCAACTCTCGTACACCGCACGGTCATGAATACCTATTAGTATTCATGGACCTTGTCACGTGCGTGGGTGGAGTGTATTGCCATTTGCAAGGTAAATGCGAAAACAATTAAAAAGAAACTCAGAGAGAAGATCTGCCTACGCTTCGGAGTGCCGGAGACGTTCCACTCTGATAACAGAGCGGAATTTAAAAACGGGATAGTGGACCGATTCCTAGCAGAACATGGAGTTTTTATACGACGATGCCACCGTATCATGCGCAAGCATATCCCGTAGAGCGAGTAAACCGCACTTTCAAGACCATGATCACGTCATACACAGAGAAAACCCATAGTACTTGGAATTTACATATTCCCGAGCTAGTGTTTGCCTATAATACGGCCGCGCAAGAATCTACGGAATTGTCACCAGCTTTTCTAAATTTCGGATGCAACCCTGTGCCTTCAAGTACGTTGCGGCGGCAAAAAGAACTCGCCACAGCGCAAGAAGCAGAGACAGCTGCGTTAGAGAATTGGAATCAGCGCATAAATAAAATACGTAAAGTGCGAGATTTAGCAGCAGACAATTCAGCAGAAGCGCAATAACGTCAAGCTAAATATTACAATTGCAAGCGACGAGATGTGCAATATGCCGTTGGCAAGAAAGTATTGCGGCATAATCGCATCCTTTCATGTGCGTCGCAAGTAATTACTGCTAAATGGGCCCCTACATATACCGGTCATATTTGATTTCTGAAAAACAAGGTCACAAAACCTACCAATTGACAGACAAATTTGAAAACAAGATGAAGCAAATCTTTGTAAAAGATTTGAGACCGTATTTTGACGACGATCCCATGCCTTCCGACTCCAAAGATGAGACTGTAAAAGAAACTTCGAAGGATGGCGAGGAACCAAGTAACCCCGAGCTTCAGCCAGACAAGTCGCGAGCGAACTATGCGCTTTTAGTAGTAGGGAAAAGGCGGGGTAGGCAGCGTCAAATGCGTGTAGTAGTCAAACTTAAGGCTAGGATTGTCAATGAAGCGTCTGTGGAAATCGCGAATGATAAACCTAAAAGAAGTAGAGAGAGGCAAAATGGTATACAAAACCTCCAACGCTTCATTGCGACGTACGCGGTCAAAAACAGTACAGACTTCGGCCTAGGATTGTGACCATTGCTTGCGGAGGCAGAATAGATATGCGAGATCCGCCATGGAAATCCGTCCGTCCACAAGTAAAGATACCTTTTTTGTATTTCTTTTAAGTCACCTTCTCGAAAAATAATTACTCACGCCTCCGGTGTGTGATAGGTAATTAAGCCTCGTCACAAACTTATTCTCCCTCTCTCTCTCTATATATCACATATAAATCATGTATTAATATTTTTCAGTATTACAGATTCCAGAGAAAATGAGAGAGAAAATGAGAGAGAGAGAGAACAGTGCGAGTACGCACCAGAGAGAGAAAGAGAGAGTATAAGTAGACCGCAGGGGATCGTGAAGCGCGAGCCGTGGGTATTTTCGGCTAAGCAGTAGAGACGCTTGAGCTACTGTGTAAAGCAGACGTCTGCTGCGCGAATACAAGAAATAACCCCGGTGCCTGATACTGCGAGCGCATGTGAATACCCAGTGCTGCGATCACGATGAGAGCTGCGAGTGTCGCAGAGGACGAGACGACATCGCGATCGGCCATCTAGAGAGCAAGTACGACTCGACGCCGAGGAACTCATATGAGTACTTGTTCGACATCACGCCTCTCCTATTTCATTCACTCTCTCACGCGGAATTCTCCCGCCCCGGTTACATGCCTGCGAAAGCACAGTACAGTGGCCTATGTACTCCTACCGATTTTACCTTACCATTATGGACTATACCTTTCCCCGTACTATTCATGCTCGAATATACTATTAATATATCTCGGATCTTTAGTGGTTAAAACCTCGTTATAATATATACATATCTCGATGTATCCGGACTTATGCAGACGCATAGGAAACTGAATTTTAGGCACATACATAGGTTAAAAAAGCTTAACTAGGCATATGTATGGTAAAAAAAGCATTACTTATTGATATTTACAGTAATTATGAACAATTTTGTAATCTTCGTATTAGATTGGAACTTGTGCAGACGAGTCGGCATAAGTTTTAGCCGTATTTATAAATGTGCCTGCATAGCACTATGCTGACTTATGCTGACAAATTGTGTAATATATTGTTGTGACCGAGCTCGAACGTTGCGCGATTCGAACACCGAGAATCGCGCATAGCAACCCCTAGCAACGAGATCAACGACGTCGCGGATGTTATTGTTTATGTTTAGTCTGATTCTGATAGCTGTTGAGAACAGTTGTATTTACGTTCGAATAAAGAGTCCGAGTTCAAGTGTGCTTTTCTATAAATACGTGTTGTCATTCTCATTACCCGAACCCGATTATGATAATAATATTGATACATATGCTGACATAATGGTATAATTATTAATTATTACATGAATTCAGATTACTATTGTAAAGAATATTGTAGAAATCAAACGATAATTTAGCACATCATTAGTATGTCACGAAGTTTCAGAATTAAAAGCATAGTGTATTAATACATTATAAAATCAATTACTATTAGAATCATGTATAAGTCAGCATAATCCCTACTTATCTGCATAAGTACTGATTCATTTGTATCTTTGTTACTATAAGTCCCAATCAATTAATATAGTAAGTAAATATTTTCACTTGTATAAAGCGTATCGAATTTAGTTATTTCGATACTAAACTAGACTAGACAACTGTAAATATTTCATTTTGTATAACGTTGCATATGTAATTACATCTCTAAACTAAACATTATTATAGAAATTAAAAGACGATTTGGTAGATCACTAGTACTTCACGAAATGTTAGAATTAAAATCAGTTTATTAATACAGATATTCGTCAGGCCAACATGGCGGCGGGAGGGAAAGATCCTCCGGATAAGACCAGTAAAAAGTTTCTGAAATGTCACTCACAGAATGAAGTAACAACAGTTATTTGTATTATATGTGATAATGCGTACCACCAAAGTTGTGCAAAACAAAAAAGTCTAATTTTTATTAGTGAAAGGCTAATAATATGCCAAGAACATAAAAACATAACCTCAAAAGTTGATGAAGAGGTTTTGAGTGAATCAACAAAGGCAATGATTGCACAGATAAAATCGAGGCAATCAGAAGAAATAAGGAAGGAAATACTGAAGGAATTAGAGTGTAAAGCACAAGACCTACTGAACTCAACAGTGAGAGATAGTGCAGCTGATCTTGAAATCATGCAAAAAGTTAATGAACTATTAAAACAACTTAACAGAGAACTTTTTGAAAAAAATGATCTACTGAAAGAAATTATAGGAAAACAAAAAAGTTACCAAAGAAGCAATAAATCTTTTGCTGAAATAACAAGTGCTGTGAAACCTCTACAAAAACGAGTTCCAAAACTTATAGTTAAAACCTTAAATAATGCAAGACAAACAGATGTCAAAAAAAGTATAGTAAAATGTTTAATAGATGAGAAAAGCATTCAAACAAAAGAAATATACGGCAAAAATAAAGATGAGATTGTTATTAAATGTATGAATAATGACTGTGTTGAAAATGCTGAAAGTTTATTAAACAACTGCCTAGATGGAGATTGTGAAGTGAAAATAGAACAATTAAATAATCAAAAAATTAAAATAGTTGGAATTGATAACAATATGAACATGGATGAGAATGAAATTGAAGAAGATATAAACATAAGGAATTTCGCAAATTTTAATACTAAAGCTCAGGTGTTACACTTGTATACAAACAAGACGACAAAACTCAGTAGCGTTTTAGTGGAAGTGACAGCTGAAATTTATAAAAACATCAGAGATAACAAGAACAGAATCTTTATTGGATGTCAAAGCTGTAGAGTTTTTGACCTGATAAATATAAAACCATGTTTCAACTGTGGTAAGTTGGGACACAATGGTACAAAGTGCAATAATAAAATAACATGCCTAAAGTGTGCAAAAAATCACAAAACTATTGAATGTGATAATGAAGTATTAGTATGTATAAACTGCAGTTACAGCAATAATAAATTTAATACAGTTTTTAATACGTGTCATAATGCAGCAGATATAAATTTATGCGAAATAATAAAAAACAAGATTAAAAAATTAATTGGAAACACTGATTATCCTGTGATACCTACATTACCAACAGTGTATACAATACCGAAGCATTATCAACTGAAGATAACTAACCAACAAAAAGAGAATGTAAACAATATGCAAAGTGAGAAATTTTCTCAAAAACAGCAACAACAGCAGCAAGAACAACAGCGAGAACAGCAACATAACCAACAACGGCAGCAACAACAGCAGCAAGAACAGCAACAAGAACAACAACAAAATGTTCAACAGCAGCAAAAACAACAAATAGTAACAAGAAATAGCACAAGAAAAAATACAAAGACTTAAGTTTTAAATAATTAAATATGGATTTTGAATTTCTTGATAAAATACAAAAAGACTCTATTCAAAAGGAAAAAATATGTGACAATATCAATTGTCTAAATAAAATCATTAACAATAAAAATGATATTATAATGCATGTAAATATAAGAAGTATGTCTGCAAATTTTGATAAGTTAAAAATTCTATTACAAAGTCTAACTAGTAGACCATGTATTGTTATATGCACTGAAACTTTTGTACAAGTAAATTATAAAATACACGATTTAGAGGGATATAATAGTTATTATAATGAAAGTAACTTAAATCAGAATGATGGTGTCATGGTTTTTGTTGATAAGAATATTGTACACAAAACTAAAATTATTAAGTATGGAAAGATTAAAATAATAAATACTCATATCACATTAAATGATAACAGTAGTATGGAATTTTCCGCTGTATACAGATCTCATCACATATCTAAGGCAGAATTCATTCTAGATTTAAACAAGTTCTTGAATAATAAGAGAAATACTAAAAATCATTTAGTTATAGGTGATTTTAATATTGATTTACTAGAATCTGATAATATTAGTCAAGAATTCCTCTGTAACTTCTTACAAAATGGATATTTTCCTGGTTTCGTGGGAATTACAAGGCCACCTATAGAAAACTGTAAAGGATCTTGTATTGATAATATCTTCATTAAAACTAATAGCCTAAGTACAGTTACATATAAATTAAAACATTCTTTAACAGACCATTACCCTATTTTTATTGCTATAAACAAGATGAAGACTAAAAGTAAAGCACCCACTAAAATAATAGACTATAAAAAATTAAGAAACGTTGCCAAGACAATAAATTGGAATGGAACTATGTCAATACATGATCCTAATATTGCTACTGATACACTGTTAAGCGAAATAAAAAAATGCATTGAATTAGCAAAAATAAAATTGAGGAAAGATAATAAGAAACAAAGGAAGAACTGGATTACAGATGTTATAATAAAATCGTGTGATACTAAAGAATTTTTGTATAATTTATGGCAGATGGATCGTGAGAATGATCAACTTAAAGTACAGTACAAAAGATATGCCAAAATATTAGATAAGGTAATTACAGATGCAAAAGTCAAATACGATAAAAGTCTGATCCAAAATAATACAAATAATCCCAAAAAACTGTGGGAAATTATAAACACAAAAATAGGGAAAAAAATTAAATCTAAGGATACTATTAATTATATTAAAGTTGATAGTGAGAAAATAACAGATAAACGTTTAATAGCTAATAATATGAACAAGTATTTTTGTGAAATAGGTAAAAAATTGAGTGAGAAAATTTATAAATATTCGGATGCTGATTTAAAATTACCAGATATGAATGCAAGCTCCATCTTCTTAAAACCAACTAGTGCGCATGAGGTTGCAAGTATTATTAATAATTTGAAATTAAAAAATGGAGGAGTTGACAAAATAAATGCCAAAACTTTAAAAATACTTTGCAACAATATTGCTGAACCTTTAGCGCATTTAATTAATTCTTGTATTGAAAACGCTATATACAAGTCTGGAGAGAAGCATAATATATCAAATTATAGACCTATTTCATTAATATCAGATGTAGCTAAAATTCTTGAAAGAATTTTATATAACAGAATTTATGATTTTATTAAAAAAAGTATTATAATATCTGAACACCAATTTGGTTTTATGAAAAAAATAGGTACAAAGAATGCTCTCAATTACATAACAAATACACTATACAATAACTTGGATCAAAGTAAACCGATACTTATAACGTTTCTAGACTTAGCAAAAGCTTCTGATACTGTAGATCATAAAATATTATTAGATAAACTTTATTGTTTAGGAATAAGAGGAAAGGCGTTGGATCTACTTTCAAGTTATCTTAATGATAGATATCAAGTAGTTAAAATAAATGTTAATGAAAGTGATAGCATGTTAATAAATACGGGTGTTCCACAAGGCACAATATTAGGACCTCTACTTTTTATACTATACATTAATGATATCCTGAAAGTGATCCCGCTAGAGACAATATTGTCATATGCTGATGACACTGCAATAATAGCAAATGGTAATACTTGGAGTGAAGCGCAAACAACTATGAATAAGTATTTAATAAAAATTGATAAGTGGTTAGCAGTAAACAAATATCTTTAAATGTTGAGAAGACTGTTGTTATGACCTATGGTAACTACACTGATAGTGTTCCAACTCAAATAGATATTAAGATTAAGGATAGAAATATAACTAGAGTAGAAAAGTGCAAATATTTGGGAATAGTATTTGACTACAATCTGAAGTGGGATAAACACGTTCAATATATAATACAAAAAACGAAATATCTAGTCTATATTTTCTATAAAATTGCCAAATCAATGCCAACAGAAATATTAAGAATGATATATTATGCATTTTTTCATAGTATAATAAGTTATGGGATATTAGCTTGGGGTGGAGCTTATAGAAATAATAGAGATTTATTGCAAAAATTACAGAATAAAATTTTGAAAGTTATTAATAAGAACAATTTTGTTGAAGATAATCCTATGAACTTGGAACAACTATTTACTTTTGAGGCGTTAAAATATCATTATACAGACCTAAAAAGCCAATATCTTGCATCAACTAGTATAACTAGGAGAAAAAACTTAACTATACCTAAAAATAGCAAAAGGGTTAGCGACAAAAATAGTTTTAAAAAAGCAATTACAACTTTTAACAATTTACCAAATGAGTTTAAAACTTTAAATATAACTAAAAATTCTCATAAAAAGTTGCTAAAAGATTGGATAAGATCTAATTAAGAAGCGCTGTGATACAAAATTACTGTTTTGTATATAATTTATCGCTTTATATAAAAATACGAAAATTGTTAAGAAACTAAAATTTTATATGCTTAGTTTTTAAGTCACTTTTAGTATTAAGTTAGTATTAAGTATAGATATATATTTTTTTATTTAATATTTTGTATAATTTTTTTTTTTTTTGTTTTATGTCTTAATACCAGACCTGCGTATAGGTAACTAAGTTTACCTCTGCAGGGTTTTGCAGTTTGTATATAAACTGTATCTCTTTCTGGTTTTCAATAAATAAATACAGTACAAAATCATTTACTATTAGAATCATGTCTCAAGTCAGCCTAATTTCCTACTTATCTACATAAGTACTGATTTGTTTGTATCTTTGTAAGCAGAAGTTCCTATCAATTAATATAGTAAATATATTTTCGCTTGTGCAAAAGTGCATCGATACTAGTTATTTTCGCAATTACTTTGGAGGATTTTTTTATCAATTATTAGAAGTCTAACTGTAAATATTTTATTTCGTAGAATCGTGAGCATGTAATTACATCTGTAAACTAAACCATATTATAGAAATTAAACGACAATTTGATAGATCACTAGTACGTCGCGAAATTTTAGAATTAGATCAATAGTTTATTAGTACATCATAAAATCAATGACTATTACACTCATGTCTGAGTCAGCACAATTCCTACTTGTCTGCATAAATACCGATTTTTTTGTATTTTTGTCAGGATAAGTATCTATAAATTAATAAAGTAAGTATATTTTTGCTTGTGCAAAATCGTATAAAAGTAGTTATTTTGATCAGTTTATTAGTATTTAATTCCGACCTGTTAAACTTATTGCTAATGATTGCATTTTGTAAAGTGTCATTTTTAATAAAATAATACGTAATTATTATTATTTCTTTATTATATTGGCTAGCGAGTAATAGTAGTAGTAAGAGTGATTGATTGATCGCAAAAATATTGCGTTGTCAACTTTTCAGAAAGTTATTAGAAACATGTATAAGCCTTACTAATCGCTGAAATGTTTGCTTTATACACATGGAAAACATATTTCAATTTACCAAGTTATTGCTTATCTAAATAATCTAATAATTTATTTTAATTAATAATTTAAAGTGTATGTTTATTTTAAATATTACTTTTAATTTTGTTGTACTGTATCTTGTCGATATTTTTGCACATATCATTTCTCGAGCTCCGTCCAGCAATAAAATATAATTTTAAAAATACATACTTAAATATTTTGTGAAAATTTTATAATTAATTAACATTTCTTCAACATATAATATATCTCTCTTTTTAGCTATGGTGATAATAATTACTAAATTACGATGTAAGTATGTATTACATATATTAAAAAAAAATATATATAAAATGTACGGTTAGGTAGAAGAATTACCTATCTTTTGCAGAGGAAAAAGTCACCTATTTCGATATATACTATTTTATTCACTATTTTGTGGTAGTATGAAGAAACTGTAAAAGATTGGATAATATAGAAAACCGTTTTTAATTTATTAACAATTTTTTACAGTATTACGAGGACGACATTTTTTACTCAACCGTAAATATGTATAAGAATGTAAGTCTAGAATAATTTAGAAAGATTACTAACAAATAAATATTAAAATATTCAAATTAATTCGGCAGAAATATGTATATAGTTTTAATTTTAAATATAGCATTTTTTGTCATACTTACACGAAAACGCGTTTTTTCATACTGATATAGCGGGAGTAAAGTAGCCATTTTCCGACCGTCAGGCGAAAAAAGTCAGCGGAAAAAAATTTACTTTACGCCTGTTTCCTAATCAGGGGGCAGAATAGTATATTGTGTATCAAGGGCGAGAATTGGGCCTTTTTCGATCGAATGTGAATACTGCAAATACACGAGGTCGAGAACGCCCTCTCGCCCGTGGTGCACAATATATTTTTTTGTAACGTATGTATTGATTTTCATAAACCAAGTTTAGGCCAGTTATATTTTCATTTCTATTTGAGGAACAAGCGGGCGTGAAGTAAAATGAACAGCGAGCGTAAAGTGAATATTCTACACCCACTGCTTACCAGCAAAAGCGGGAATAGAGTAAATTCTTACTTTCTCTGGCTTTCTCTCTCTTTCTTTTAATTCCATATTTATATTAATATTAATATATGTCCGAGTCCGAAAAGGTACGTAAAACCCTTCTTTTTGGACGCTCGCTTACAGCATTAAAATATATATCTATCGAAAAAACTTTACACGCGTTTTCAATTACTTTTTTGAACTGCTCTTTGATGGTGACATTTTTTTTCAAAATTTTTGTGTTTTGTCCTTGTAAAAACATAATATATGTTATATCTCGAAAACGGTATTTATTCTACACTCGACCGATCTGGCTACTTTTTGTCCCTGAAAATCGGTGCGAAAGTAGCATATATTTCCCGTAAATCCATTTGCGGGGCAAAAGTAAAATTTGCAGGGCGATAGTAAAATTTTCGGGGCAAAAGTAAAATTTGCGGGGCGAAAGTAAAATATGCATGGAAAAAGTAAAATTGAAATTTTTATCTTATATAATTGTTTATTTTTTATTATACTATTCATTGTATGATAAATTGATATATATCTAGTGGTTTTTTTTTTTAAATAAATAAATTGTAATAATAAAATTTAAAAAATCTTTATTTACATATTTTCTATTTGATCGCGGGCATGCGCATTTTTAAATAAAAGTATCACTGTGATTCTTAATTACATCTTATCCAAATTTTTAACAATTTTTTATAAGAAAATCTATCTATATCTAAAGTTTTAAACTCATTTGGTAAATTGGTAAAACTCTTAATTGCTCTTTTATAACTATTTTTGTCGCTAACCTTTTTCTTATTTTTATATCTAATTAAATTTTTTTTTCTCGTTATACTAGATGATATGACATATTGGTTTTCTAGATATAGGTTTGTCTGAGTAATGATACTTTAGTGCTTGAAATATAAATAGTTGTTCTATATTCATAGGATTATCTTGTACAACAATCTTGTTTTTATTAATTAATTTCAAATTTTCTTTCTGTAACTTTTGCAATAAATCTCTATTATCTCTATAAGCTCCAGCCCAAGCTAGTATTCCATAACTTATTATACTATGAAAAAAGGCATAGTATATCATTATTAATGTTACACTCGCCTATCACCTATACACAACTCTGGTATTAATAAGGTGAAGAAGCAGGCAAGACACAAATAAACTAATCTCTCCTCAAAGTTGCTGCTCTGCTGCAAGTACGCCCCAGCGGCAGTCGAGGCACTCATCACTGCATCACGTCGTCCTCGTTACCCGGGTGCACCTTCTGCTAGCCGCATCCTATACTTTCTGATCCTGTATCGTAATGCTGTCGCTAGCGGCTGACCGAGTGTCAACCATGCCCTGAGCAGACGCCTCGCCCTATCCCAGACCCGAGCAGAGCCGGACACGGCTGATCGCGCTGTCGACAGCCGAGCGGCGCCCGATCGCGCCTATGATAGCCAAACATGGCCGAGCGCGCCGACGACAGCCGAGTGGCGGACGAGCAGGCCGACGATAGCCGAGCGGTGGCGTTGTGGACTAATAATACGCGTGTGCTCGCTCACTCCGTATCGGTTCAGCTCACAGCTCGCATGTTTTCATAATATTGTATCGCAATAGTTATCTACGCCATTTTCCGAGCTTTTCCAGCGACAATTATGACTTGCAATTTAGTGGGAAAAGTCGTTAGATACACCGAGTAGTATCGTGCTTAGTAAGTGCTATATATATAGATATATTTTGCAATCTAGCCTCGCATGCGTTATCAAGCATCACGCCGCCGCGTCCGTTTAGTCGTACGTTACCATATATTTTATAAAACTCGCGTCCCTGAGCCCATAACCTCCCCTCCCCCCCTACTCATATAGTTAGCCCCCTTTTCATGTGCTCACCGTAGTAACTTTAGTTTTTAACAATAATACATTTGTCGATCGAACACTTACAACATCGTAATAAATCTCAAGTGTTCAGTTTTTATCTTAATCCTATGTGTCAATTTATTGACATCCCTCGTATAAATGTAATGCTAAAGTCTATAATCTTGGTTTTAAGAGCCAAAATTATTGTCGTAATTAATAAGATTGATCTAAGATCATCATCTTTACAGCATAAAAATAAGGTTTCAAACCGCTTTATAACAAATTTTCAGCATTGAATGAAGACTACAAAACAATCTCAAGAAAGATACGAGGTTTAGATATGTCGTTTCTAATCGTAACGCGTTGCATACATCTTTTTTAATTGTAACGCGTAATATAAGTATTTTCTTTTAAAACCCATCAATATATTAAGTTACAAATATGTACTGTGATATATAAAATATTTTTACAAATGAAAGAAATAAAACCAGCGTTTGTAAGAAAATTAAATCGTTATCGTTCATTTCATCAAGTACTAACATTTACTGTATGATATTTATTTATCTATTTATTTATTTATTTATTCATACGAGCATAAGTCCATTATCCAATTATCTGATGGGTATGCTCATCAGATACTTTTTTGGGTACATAAAACTACGATTAATTAACTTACTAATTATTATAACATTTCTGATAATTGTAAATCCATCCTAACATAACAAATACCGCTGGTATTATGTTAGGCAACTGCCTTAGCAGATTGCTTTCTCAAAGAGAGGTCCTGATTAATCAATTTAAGGAATCTTATAATAAAAAATCACAATTAATTAATTAATGCTATAATTAATTAATTACATAGAAGCGTTTAGATACTATCAGTAAAATAATTTAAAGTATTAAAAGACAAAAAACATCGCTAAAAGCGAAACGCTGTGCTTTTCGCATAAGGCACTCGATTACTCGGAAAAGATTGATATTTTATATCTCTATTGAAGTAATAATTTGAGGTAGCCATAACATTTACAAACTCAATACTTACATTTAATTTATAAGCCTACAAAGAATAAAATTCTCTATTGAATATGACGAGTGGCTCGTCATGACCCAATATTTTATTATTGAGGTAGTCATAAAATTTACAAATAAAAGCCTACATTAAACTTATGGTCCTACAATGAATAAATCATGTTAATTAAATTACTAGCATTATATTAATAAATATTTAATAATACTTAATATACTATACCTATTAAATATTGAAGAATAAATATTCTAATGAATTTTGTTTTTTCAGATTTGTTAATTTTATAATCGAAATAAAACTACTGAATTTCATTCGAATACTAATTAACTGAAATGGTGCAAAAGAGAAAATTATTTTTGATTATATATTTAGAAATACTTTTGTACTAAATGTTGTAAGTCTTTTAATTTTCTATTTACATATGACAATTGATTTGTTGTATGTAAAATCTTATTTAAATCTTAAAATTAATATTCATTTGAAAATATTGTTACTAATGATACTATTAGAATAAATTAATAACGAGACTTTTTTTTGCAAAATCATTATTCCATTTAATAAAACAGACTAAACTATTCCTGATAAATGTTGCATTACAGGGCGATACTAGTACTTAAATTTGTATTTAAGTATAGTATGTCTTTAAAATACAGTAATGAGAATAATATTTCTTTGAGTTATAAATTATAAATAAATTATTATAAATAAATTATTATCTTTCTATTATGTTTTTCATTTCGATTTTAAAATTTTCTTTAAATATTAATAATTGGTTTATTATATATATATTTTCGTCTCCAAAAATTGTTATATTCATATCCTTTTTCAACGCTTTTTTCTTTTCTTGCGTTGCAGCCATTTTTACAGAATTCTGATACATCGCTTCGGCAGCTGTCTAAACATTTTTGAAGCATCCATCAAAAGTATTCGGATAAAATGCTTTTGCCAAATCCATCAGGCCACAAAACAGGTTTAAACCTTCTTTTCCAATTCCTATAAGTTGCAACACAAGCACTATACGTCGATTAATTTCGTAGGCTTTTCCAATTTGAGGGCCAAACGCCATACACGAGATACCACACCGACACGTCAAAGCTATTTTGAATCCTAAGCCTTCCGGACTTGATTCATTAACTTTAATATCCAGTTTTCAATTGTTATAAATTACTAAATTACTAACTGCAGTAAAAACGGAAAAAATTGAACGATCCTATAGCCGTGAGTGTTTTTCACGATACTGCGATTCCTCCTGCGTGTACAGATTTGCACAGAATTTTTCTTTTCTTGCTCGTAGATCTGCGCACCGGATTTTCTTTCGTGCCTTTCTTGACTCCATACGACGTACTTGCACTCATTTTACAACTTTTCAAAGTTACATGTGCTCTATCACAGTGGTCAAAGTAAACTGAAGCGACCGTTTCACGCGCGACGGCTTTTAAAGGTCTTTTTCTACCTACGTCTTCTTATAACGGTTTCGGACATTTCTATAGCTTGTATTTATTGTTCGAGGAACTGCCTGGCCCACCTTTATAATCCAAAATCGGTATATTGATGCTAGAGCACAACAATGAGCACGCAGCTGCTCGGCGCTCCGCTCCGTCTCCGAGCGTCGAGGATCAGCCGCGCTTTATATGCTGCCATTTCAAAACTATTTACGATACTGCCGTATAACTTTAGAAAAGTATTCTGAGGACAATATACTATCGAAATATGCAAAATAAAATCGATTTTTCGAAAGTGAGAAACTGGTCTAGCCCTATAACTGAGATTCCACGGGTGCCGACTACCGCGATGACCGGTCCTACATGGATTTGCTAGGCCTACGTCTACCACGGTTTGGACGACGCCACCTAGCGTCGGCGCGCGCACTACGGCGACGCGAAAACTTAAACTCAGCTATCCTGAGCTACGTGAAAGAGCATAGTATTGGGCGTATAACACCGGGAGTTGACTCATCTCTCTCTCTCATAGCGTCAGTCAATAGGTCAACCATGTTAACACCATGTATCCGCATACCGCCTATCGTTACAGATCCATTAGCAGCCCAAACAATGTCCCCACTCATACGCAAACGACGCAGTAGTTGACCTGCCTTATTTCGGTACTTTTGAGGAACACTCTGCAGGAAATCGGTATCGATCCGGTCCTCTGGCGCCTCCTCCTCCTCCACATTTGCCTGAATTGCATCTTTTTCATTCTGTTCTTGATTAACCGGATCGGTGACATTAGCATCATTGAGCATTTCTTTTCTCTTTTCTGCACTATCAACGTCCTTAAAGTGAAGATAACGATGCAAGACTTGGCGATACAATGACCACTTTTTCGTGCACCGGTTTGCCCCACTAATTTTCTTCATCTGACGTTATCGTGTGTATATGTATATATATATATATATATATATATATATATATATATATGGGGCCTGCGGCGGCTCAGTCGGTAGAGTGTCGGATTCCCACGCCGGTGACCCGGGTTCGAATCCTAGTCTCTGCCGATTGATACAAGCACCTCTGTAAAAATTACATGTGCTTTGTTTACAAACACACCGCAGACCCCCGTCGTCGATTAGCACCACATGGAAGCACAAACATGGCGACGTTAAATAATTATAAAAAAAAAAAAATATATATATATATATATATATATATATATATATATATATATATATATATATATATATATATATATATATATATATATATATATATATATATATATATATATATATATATATATATATATATATATAAGTATGGGCTGCTGTTCTCATTCCATTACTGTGGACTGCTTTTCACATGGTAACAGAGACGGTTTAACCTAACCCTCAAAATCCTTTTAGTTTCATCTCGATTATGGAGACGCAAGGTTCACTACATGAAACGTTCCGCTTGTCAGCCCTTGTGATAGCAGATGCCAACGACACTAGTGTTCCCTCCAGTTCTCGATTTACCAGAAATCTTTTTTGTAATGTAACACGCATTGTAAATGCTGCCACTCTTAATGCATTTATTTTTCTATATTGTGTTGGTATGTACTCATATATGGTTTGGGTGGTTTTGTGTCTGTGTGTGTGTATGTGTTTATATATGTCTGTGTGTGCCTTGCCAACGATAACAGCGCTATCTATATCTCGACTTTCCAGAAATATCGGATGAATCGTGTATATGTGTGTGAGCGCGCGTGTGCGTATGCGCGCGCGCGAGCGTTCGTAACTGTACACCGTGTTCACACATGTTCTCTTCAAGTTTTATAGATTCCGCCTACAAGCTTTCATGCGCCGTCTTCGTTTATTTTTATTGACAAATATTCATTGAGGAAACGTTAAACTACTTAATTTATAATTAAAATATAAAAAAGAAATTGACAAATTATAAAATATATATGTACTATTTTCACAGGGAAGGCGGGCTATTTTGGTTGTGCCGTTCGGATCGCATCAATAAATGATACCTATATTTTACGTGCATTAAAATTGATATTTTAATAATTTTTTTATACAATAACTTCATGAATCCAATTATAAAAATATTAGTCTCGCGTTTTAAGTCTCGTCTACTAAATGTTTGACAACTTTATTTAAATTTTTTGTATTCCATATTATTGTTGTTAAAGTGTCTTAAAAGTTTTGTATTGGCAAGATACGAGTTATATAGTAATTTTCATCAATAATAGTAAACATTATATTTCATTTTTTCTATTATATAGTGTCTTATATTATGCATACTTTAATACTTGACGATGTTTTTCGCAAGTATATCTATATACTTAATAAATTATCACTGTAATTTTAAAAGAAAATATAAAAAGTTTTTTAAGATATCGTTATCTAACAAAATGCATTCTTTTGATATTTTTTTTCTTAAGAAGCAATGAATTGTGCGACTTGAAATTTTGCAAAATTATAGTTCTATGTACAGTGGGATCTCGATTCTGTGAAGTCCTCGGGAACAAATTCTCAAAATCGAGGCCCAACCGCAAAGCGCTGCCCCCAGATGTACGACTCCCACCATGCGGTACTACGCACGCTGATTGCGAGCGTTTCTCCCCGCTACACCGCATATGCCACCGTGGCGATCCCCGCAATCAACTACTGGCTTGCCAGTGAAGGAAAAGCTAAAATAATCGAGGTACACAAAATCGAGATCCCATTGTAAAACTAATAATCTGTAAAAATTTCATTGATATTATCATTTAACTTCCGAGTTATACAGACTATTAAAAAAAATTACGAAACACACAGTATAACAAATAAAAAACGGTATATTTAAAATCTTTTTCGATCTTAAATTGAAGGATTCTGTGAGTGCTTTATTGTGAAAAGATTCGCTTTCCAATAAACATTTCTTCATCAAAAATTGTTTAAAAACCTAAATTTTAAAATTTTAAAATTTTGATAAATGGTTATAAAATCAAAATGAGTCAATCATTTTCCCTGAAATTTGATAGACACTCCTAGAAATAGATAACAAACAAGTATGCAAAGTTTTGTTAGATTTTGCTGCAAAATATTCGAACGGGGATGAACGACATGTATAAATTTTTCGGAAAATATCATTTCGTTCCTCAAGTAATATAATCTCGTTTAACGTGACAAAAATGTAAAAAAATATTGTCAAAACAATTCTAGTAAGCGTTTGAAAATTTAGGTGTTTTGAAAATTTTATGTTGAAGAAATGTTTTCTGGAAAGCAAATTTTTTTGGGCAATAAAGTACTCATAGAATTCTTTAATTTGACACTACAAATGATTCGAAGTATATCATTTTTCATTTGTTATGCCGTGTGGTTAGAAATTTTCTGTATACAGGGTGGACCATGTTAATCTATTATGGGAAATATCTCAGAATTATGATTGGATACAGAAAAATGTTTCAGACAAAAGTTGTAGAGGTCAAAGGGGGTCAACTTTTGGTATCAACGACCTTGACCTTGAACTTGTTTTTGAAGGTCATTTCAAGGTCAAGATCATTTTTTTAAATGAGAAGACCTACTTTTGACTTCGGATTTGAAAAGAGCATTTGATGTTTCCAATCGTTATTCCAAGCTAACACCTATTATTTAACAATTTTCGCAAATTTGACCTTCATATGACCTTCCATGACCTTGTTGAAAATATCATTTTGAACATAAAATTTTCTGCTCTTTTCAAATCCAGAGTCAAAAGTAGGTCTTCTCATTTAAAAAAATTATCTTGTACTTGAAATGACCTTCAAAAACAAGTTCAAGGTCAAGGTCGTTGATACGAAAAGTTGACCCCCTTTGACCTCTACAATTTTTGTCTGAAACATTTTTCTATATCCAATCATAATTCTGAGATATTTCCCATAATAGATTAAAATGGTCCACTCTGTATACAGACAATTTCTAAACACACGGCATAACAAATGAAAAATGGTATATTTCGAATCATTTGTGGTGTCAAATTGAAGAATTCTATGAGTACTTTATTACCAAAAAAAATTTGCTTTCGAAAACACATTTCTTCAAAATAAAATTTTCAACACATCTAAATTTTCAAATTTTCAAATTTCGAAAAATGGCTATAATAGTATATCATGTACCATGGGGGAAAAGTAGGCTTTTTTCGCCCGCGTATGAGGTTTGCAATACGCGTTGAAGGCGAGCAAGTACGAGCCGAAGGATAGTACGCATTACGATCTGAAGACGGGTATTGCAAAGACACAAATGCGAAAAAGGCCTCTCCGCCATGGTGCACATCATATCTTTTGTCAAACATGTATTGATAACAGCGTGTTTTTTTTGCTTTCTCAAAAAGAAACCATTGTTTTACAAAAATAAATTTTGGAATTTTTTAATGTAGAAACATACTATATGGCTTGGAGAGTTCAAATAAGCTACTCTCAAAAACTGTCCGCTGTATAGATGCGTGTGCATGTGTGCGTGTGTGCGAGCGTACGTGCGTGCGTGCGTGCGTGCGTGCATGTATGTGCCGCTCATCCACATTCGAATATTCTGAGATAAAACTTTACCAAACGTTGCATGCTTGTTTGTTATTCATGTCTAAGAATGGCTTTAAAATTTCAGCAAAAATGGTATACTAAATTTAATTTTTCAGCCATTTTTCGAAATTTGAAAATTTGAAAATGTAGGCTTTTAAAAATGCTTTTATAAAGAAATACTTTTTGGGAAGTGACTTATTTTCAGAATAAAGTACTCATAGAATCCTTCAATATGAGATGCATAAACATTCGAAATATACTGTCTTTTATTTGTTTTACCTCATGTTTAGTAATTTCTTTTAGTCTCTATAACTCGCAAATTTAATGACAAATTTCAATGAAATTTTTACTGAACATTAGGTTTATATAGAACTATAATTCTACAAACTTTTAAGTCACAATAGTGTTTCCTTATCAAGAAAAAAAATTATTAAACAAATGCATTTTGTTGGACAATATCTTAAAAGATGATTTGTATTTTCTTATCAAAGTTACATAGATAATTTATTAAGTATATAGATATGTACTCTTACTAACATTTATTTGATAACATTTTTTGATATTTTTTTACGTTCAACCAGATTATATTACTCGCGAGGAACGAAATCATACTTTCCGAAAAAATACGTTTTATACATGTCGCTCATCCACGTTCGAATAGTCCGCAGTAAAACCTGATCAAACTTTGCAACCATGTTTATTATCAATGTCTATGAGTGGCTTTATAATTTTAACGAAAATGGTTCACTGATTTTGATTTTATAGACAATTTATAAAATTTAAAAATTTGAAAATGTAGGTTTTCAAAATTTTTTTTTATATAGAAATGTTTGTTTTGGATAGCGAATTTTTCAGTATAAAGTACTCATAAAATCCTTCAATTTAAGACCGGAAAATATTCGAAATATACCGGTTTTAATTTGTTATGCCGTGTATTTAATAATTATTTTTATGCCCATACGAACGAAAATGGCCACTTTTTTCCCTGAAAAACGAGACGTAAATTATACTTTATGAATTCAAAAATGATTAGCGGGAAAAAAGTGACTTCACTAGAAACTAGTTCAAATTCGTTTATTTCATCAAGTTTACCAATAACCTTGATTTTCGATTGTCTTTTAACAATATTGTCTTTTAAAAGTGGCCGCAGTTGAGATGGGCATAAAGTACTATATGTAACTCGAGAAAGAAGTCGATTTTTCGCTTCGTTTCGCTTGCTCGGGCACTAAACTCACCCGCGGGAAAAATATTCGACTTTTTGCCCTTGTTACATACTACTGTACTTGTTACATGTACTATTAGTTATATAACTCGCAAATTAAATGACAAAATTCAATACAATTTTTACTGAATATTATTTTTATATACGACTATAATTTTGCAAATTTTCAAGACGCAAGATTCATTGCTTTTTAAGAAATATAAAATAAAGTGTTAAAAAAATGCATTTTGTTGGATAACGACTTAAGGGTGTTCACCGGATAATTGAAATTCTTTAAAATCTCTTGAAACTTTTATTATATGTCAATGTAATTGTATTTTCTATGTGGTTATAATTTTGTTACAATATTGTTGATTAAAATATTTCTTAATGTATATAATGCGTACCATTTTTATGAATAAATGTAAGATAAGATGATAACATATAACTAAGAAAATCTTAAAAATATTTATTTAGTGTAATAATTTGAGTTAGTTATTCAAAATAATTTATTCAAACTCATTTTAACTGTGAACTCAAAATTTACTCAATTAAATGTTATTCCTTACAAATTGGATTGGAAAATAAACAATAAAAAATATATCGTTTAACTAAAAATGCTCTACAGTCTTCTCTTATTTTGAAACTATTAAATAAATATTTTGGTTACAAGTGTGACGTGTATTTCACGTCTCAATGATATGAAACACGGGCAGTCAATCGCGACCAAGTCACCCGTCACCAGAGCCGAGCATTTTTATATTAAATAATATTGTTATTAATGGGGGGATTGTTATTTATTTGTTGAGGGAATGAGGATAAGGAGTCGCGACCGAGGAAAGCCGCAGTCCGGCACACACACGCACACACTCATACCAGCGGCACCAGTTGATCGCCGCAGCGACGACTGCTCGGAGCGAGCAACGGCGACGAGCCTACACACACATGCACAGCACCAACACCACTGCACACTGTACGCGCGACCCTCTCTCTCTCGCTTGCTCTTTCTTCCTCGCCTCTCGAGGATGATGAGCCGCTGCCCGCGCACACATACACACACGCGCGCGCGACCGTCCTCTCTCCCGATGCACGCAGACGCGGGAGGAGAGAGGATTCACAGCGGCAGCGGCGGCTTCCTCGAGGCACATCATCTTGGCTGTAGATACGAGAGAGAGAGAGAGAGAGAGAGAGACACGGCTGTCGACAGAGGGGAGAGCTAGCAGCCGCCGCAACGTGAGCCGCATGAAGCTGCCGGCCTATCCTAGCGTAGGCCGACGTGCGCACGTCGCCGCAGCCATCTGTGATGGTCCGGCAGCGACAAAACCGAAAGCGCCCGATATAGATATACACGCCGGGTTGCCCGCGCGTGTATATCTAGCAATTCATATTGCCCGCGCTGCGTGGACAGGGCGGCATTCGCGGAGCGGGCCAATGATAATTAGCGACTCAAATCACCGCTGACTTGGCCTTGATTTTTGCATCTAGGGAAAATCAAGGCCAATCACCGTAAAGAAAGGGGCGGAAGCAACAAGTGTGTGAGCTGAAGTTGTTCGAGAAGAAGAGCCAAAATTTTGGAAGAGATTTCCGCCCTCTCCGATTTTGAGCATTGCCTGCCCGTCCGTCAGCGAATATAGACGCACTTTGAAAAATTTCCTGCCCGTCCGGGACCGAGTATAGACGCGTTAGAACACTTTTAGTATTGAAATCGGCAGACATTGTTAGCGGGATTCTTATCCGAAGGACAGATAGCGACCAGAGTGTGAGGAGCACCGTTAGGCGTCCAGGATTAGCGACGGTGAGTGGACTGTAATTGTCGAGCTTCCCTCGGCACTTATAGGTAAAATTTTACTGAACAATTATCGTACATTGCCGCCATGTGCTCGGGGTTAGTAGAATAAATTCGTGGTGGTGTGACACCGTTATATAGGATCAGTGCGCGTCGGGCCAGGATTAAAATTACAAATATTAGTGTGGGGAAAATTACGCGATTTGGAAAACTCGGGAAACGTGGTGATTTGGTCGTCGCGAGAGACGCGTGCGAGGGCTAGCGTAGCCATATTTGTATAGCGACTGATTCATTGTACGAAAATTGTAAATGTGGCGCCGTGCGTATTATCACTGCAATAAAGCTTAGGTATATTTAAATAGAAAATTTGTGAGTGTTTATTATAAAATTATTAATTCCTGATTTTCCTCTTCACGGAACTTCCTCTGGGAAAGGGCTCGTGCCGAGTTAGCCGCGCTTTACCTGGCGCCCATTAACATAGAAAATTGGTAAAGTGTCGAGAGAAGTCGAAATAATAAGCCGTAACTTGCCACGTTACACAAGTTATTGGAGTAAACTCCTTTTATGTTATAAAAATAGGGGTTTTAAACAAATGTTCTTTACGCACATCTATTAGATAAAATCTGTTTTAAATAACTCAAGAAAATTCTTAACTATGAATGAATAAAAGTTAATATTTTTGACTATTTTTAAAGTCAATTTAGTGTCAGAAATAAATAAAACATTTTTTTAACCTATGCAAAAGTATAGCATAGATTGTGAAAAAATATTTAAATTGTGTAAAAATTGAAAAAGTTTTCGCATATCAAGTTACATTTTTTTCAATTGTCAATAATAAATTTTACAACAGTATAATTGAAGGGCCGAATGCAATAAGGGGAAAAACTTTTTTCTAGGATTTGTATCTAAAAAAATAATGCTCAGATAAAGAAACAAAAATATAGTGTCGAAGAATAGAGTTACTTGCATAACACGATATTTTTGTTTCTTTATCTTAGCATTATTATTTTAGATAAAAAACATCAAAAAACGTGCTCGTCTGCTTACTGCATCCGACCCTTCAATTGTTGATTAAATTATATTTATGAATATAATGTATACTACTTTTACAAATAAAATTTTTTCGTATATTTGTCACTTTCTTCGAGTTTATGAACAACGTATTTATTCATTGATTACAAAAATATCATAAAAATGAAAAAAATACAGTATAAAACAAAACCGAATCGATGATTCTTAATTTTCTTTTTATTTTAAACTTTATCAAAAAATAAAGAAAGAGCTTTGAATTGCCAAAAATACTGCTAATACTCAAGAAAAAGCGATTAATTTTTTTGGCAAAAACATGAATATCATGAAAATCAAAAAAGGTAGAACAAAAACATATCCATATATCTTAAAAATTCTTCCTGATTTTAAATCTCTGTTGAAAAACGTGAAAAATGTGCTGTAATTGGTAAAGAATTATTTCGTAATACGCAAGAACTCATCAATCAAACATTTTCTTAACAATAAAATATAAAAAATGAATAAACGTTATAAAACAAAATTGATTCGATGAATCTTGAAAATTCTTATTGTTTTAAATTTTGTATCAAAAGACGATAAATATAAAAATATTTTGGTTAAAAATTACCGTGTAATATCAAAGAAATAAGCAATTAAATTTTTTTTAGAAAATATAACCTCGAATATCTAAAAAAATAAAAGTTCTCATGATCTGGAAAAAGAACTTACCTACGAGATAGTAAAAAGCTAACTTTTTGGAAATTTTCAGAAGCAATAATGCCATTTTACTCAAGTTATCGTTTGCCGGTTTGCCGTAGAAAATAGATTTCTATAACAGAATTATTTTTTCTCTATTATAAAAAAATGAAATGATTTAAAAATTTTACTGACTAGCTTTTTCATCGTTCTTCTCACCTCAATTTTTTTAAACAATTTTCCACCATACATTTTAGAGAAATCACCTTTCAAACCAAAAATGACGTTTTCGTGTATAACAAAAAAAATTAAACACATTATCCAAAATTTTGGATGGTAAAAGATTTTTTGCTCTTTCAAATGTATTTTCACTGGGTCAATGATATTATTTCTAACATAAGAAAAAACCCATAAAAATACAACCGGAAACAGCCGATAAAAAATCGAGAAGCCACTAAAAAACACAAACTAATCGGAAAAACTAAACAAATTATTATTATGCCCCCTTTGTGTAAAAAAAACAATCAAAATGAGCTGTGGAACATTAAATTTTACCGTGGTTTACTAGAGATATCGATGTAGATATATACACGCACACACACGCACATACACACATACACACAACCACACACTCACGCACACACTCACACAAACACACAAACAAACACACACACGCACACACACACACACGCCATACACAAACACACACACACACACATACACACACACACACACACAAACACACATACACACATACACACACACACATATCAATACAGACCTTTTCTAAAAATAGTGTATTTTTATTCCTAATGTCTCAAAACATGTTTCTAACATGTTTTAGAAAAACTTTTCTTTTACTATCACAAAGCTTCGTTTTTAAAGAAACAAGAATGATTAAAATATTACTTTGACTAAAATATAGGTACCATTTATTGATGCGATGACAAAATGGTATATATTTTTATTTTACAGAACGACATCAAAATTTAAATTTTATGGCAGCTCATTTTTGAACTGTATTAGTCATTTTTGATTCGCTAGACTATAATAATTTACTTCGTTCATGTACACGTATCGATGGATCTCACAATATATAATGTCTGCCTTCAGAAGTTCGTCGATTATAATTTGTATTTCATTAAACTAATTTGGATTACCCTCGAAATGCTCAACTATTAGTACCCTGAGATGATCGACTAATTCGATTGGACCGTCCGAATTTTCGTAATCAATAATAATATCTATTATTACTTTCTTGAGTCTAGATAAGCGTCATATACCATCACTGTATAAGTACTTTCTCTTGTGAATATTATTATTACAATGTGTATTCAGCTCCGTACATTGTGACTTTGGAAATCCGTTCTCGTATTTTATAGCAAATAATTTTGATTCTGAATTACTATATTTTTCTTCAGTACTCACCCAAGGGAGTTTTATACACAATTTGCCTGTAGAAATGTGTTATGTGCTCGAGGTTATTTGTCGAATTATAAACACGCGTTAAGTTTTTAATGTTGCAAGAGGTAGCGACGGTTCCTAGCTGTCTAGCTGTGGAGCCCTCGGACGGAGTCATGGGTACCAAACTATTTTACCCTAACTCGCGTCCCGATCGCCTGGCACGCGCAATGCGAAACCAGGGGAAGCGATAACGAGTATATTATTTTTGGGGTTCGAACCTACGGACCTGTTGCGGAATTAGGCGGTTTATTTGCGCCTCGCCGCTGGTACCGATATTTTTTGCTGGGACGCACTGCACAGACGATTCGCCGCCGAAATTTGCACGTTGCGGCTGATTGCGAAACACACAGCTGGCTCGAGCTATTTTTCTTTCCGCTCCGTCTCAACATATACCCAAGCTTTCATACTTTATAAGCTGTATCATGTCGTTACTAACTTCACTGTCCTCTTCATAGTCCGCTTTTGCACTCTCAGCATTCGAATAATCGGAGTCTGCGTCACTGCCGGCGCCCGAAAAATTAGAATGTTTATTTTTTGACGATGAAGTTGTTCTAGATATCATGCTTAATGATGTTGAGCACGTGATACTCTTCGATAATTCGCTAATCCTTGAAAAATTATTCCGATTTTCACAATCCAAAGGTTCATCTGCTCTATGAATATTCTCTGGTGTCATATCCAACTTAGTTGTTTATTTCTTCGATTTTCTTTGCTGTCAATAAACTGCTTCTTGCAGACTAGTAAAACATCTACTTTGCAGTCAACGACTTACAATAACGTTTTCTGTAAGCGTTGGTTGCATGAATGATTTTCTGATTATTCTGTATATTGTCAGAAGCGATGACCTTTGCTTTTGGCTTTAGTTTGAAAAGTAATGTGAGTAATCCTTCTGTTGAAAGAAAATCTGGCTCATTAACTTTAAATAGATATATTAAAGTTTTATTTTGACTAAGATAACAAATACAGGCATATATAGAACGAAGCATATTGTATCACCGTCTTTCTTACATTAATTAATATATATATCATATATACAGGGTGGGCCATTTTAATCTCCGCACCTAAATTTCTCCGATCCTAAGCGTGGTATCAAAAAAAAGTTGAGACAAAAGTTGACAAGAGCAAAGGGGGTCAAACATTGGTGACCTTGAACTTAACCTTGAACTTGATCTTCAAGGTTATTTCAAGATCAACTTGATTGTTTTAAATGGAAACCCCTAATTTTTATCCCGGAATTGAAAAGAGCAGAAAATTTCACATCGAAAATGTCTTTGAGAAAATTTTGTTTTGTGACCATAGAGAGGTAAAAAATCAAGGTCAAACGTCTGAAAAACGATAATATGCTTTATCTCTGAATTATTACGGCTTTCTGGTTGAAGCAAATAACCTCTCTACCTCAAACATTAATCACAACAACCTTACTTTGTTTCGTGACCTCCAGAAGGTCATTTCAAGGTCAGAATGGTAAAAATTTGTGTAGTTTAACCTCATAATTGCCATTTTTATTGTTATTAATGGTGAGACTTTGTAAAGGTCAGTTCAAGGTCGAACCCTGAAATTTCGACTGGTCAGAAGAGAAAACAGTAAGCACATTCGCATCGGATGGTGTGACGTTCCAGTGCGACCTAAGGAGAAGCTGGCCGTTTGAATCTCCGCACCCAAATATTTCAGAAGGAAAGCGATCAACAGAAAATAAGTTCAGACAAAAGTGGTTCAGGACAGAGGGGGTCACCTTTCTGTACCATTGACCTTGACCTCGAGGCAATTCTTCAAGGTCATTTCAAGGTTATGATGGTTTTTTTAAATGGGACCCTATAATTTTTATTCCGGATTCTGAAAGAGAGAGAAATTCTACGTTGCAAATGGTATTTAACTTTACCTTACTTTTAGCACTACCCAGAAACAAGTTCTGTTTCCATTGGGGTGCTTAATTAGCGTGAGTCCCCTCGTCTCTCACGATGGGGTGCTTGATTAGCGCGAGTCCCCTCGCCTCTCACGATGGGCTGCTTGATTAGCGTGAGTCCCCTTGCCACTCACGATGGGATGCTCGATTTGCGTGAGTCCCCTTGCCTCTCACGATGAGGTGCTTGATTAGCGTGCGTCCCCTTACATCTCACGATGAGGTGCTTGATTAGCGTGAGTCCCCTCGCCTCTCACGATGGGGTGCTTGATTAGCGTGAGTCCCCTTGCCTCTCACGGTGGGGTGCTCGATTTGCGTGAGTCCCTTCGCCTCTCACTACTGTAACTATTAAGATTGTTAACCTTGCAGTAAATGTTCAAAGTGGCCGCCATTTGCTTGAAGGCACAAATTTACTCGTCTTTGGAAATGTCGTACTGTTCGTAACAAGGTTTGTCTAGGAATTGCTGCGCAAACTCGGGTAATACGGTCTTGCATATCTTCTCTAGTTGTTGGCCGTTCTTCAAACACAATATTCTTTAAAAAGCCCCATAAAAAAAATCTGGAGATGTCATGTCAGGTGAACAAGGAGGCCAAGAACTGGACCTTCTCGTCCAATCCATCTACCATTGTAATGAGTATTCAAAAACTAACGTACAATCAATGCAAAATGCGACGCAGCACCATCTTGTTGAAGCCACATCCTTTGTCGTGTCGCTAAGTCAACATTTTCTAAAAGTTCTGGTAACCGATCTCTTAGCAACTCCTAATAGCTGTGTCTATCATCATTATCTTCAAAAAAGTAAGGACCAATTAAATGACCATTCACAATCCCACACCATACCATAAGACTCCAACAATTTGGATGGTCAATCGTTGTCACAGGTGGTAATGGATGTTCAATCGTATTCACACGACATTTCCAAAGTGGAGCAAATTTGTACCTTCAAGCAAATGGCGGCCTCATTGAACATTTACTGTGAAGATGACCATAATTGTTACAGTAGTGAGCATTATGGGGACTCACACTAATGAAGCACCCCATCGTGAGAGGCAAGGGGACTCACGCTAATCAAGCACCCCATCGTGAGAGGCGAGGGGACTCACGCTAATCAAACACCCCATCGTCAGAGGTGATGGGACTCACGCTAATCAAGCACCCAATCGTGAGAGGCGAGGGAACTCACGTTAATCAAGCACCCCATCGTGAGAGGCAAGGGGACTCACGCTAATCAAGCACCCCATCGTGAGAGGCAAGGGGACTCACGCAAATCGAGCATCCCATCGTGAGTGGCAAGGGGACTCACGCTAATCAAGCAGCCCATCGTGAGAGGCGAGGGGACTCGCGCTAATCAAGCACCCCATCGTGAGAGGCGAGGGGACTCACGCTAATTAAGCACCCCAATGGAAACAGAACTTGTTTCTGGGTAGTGCTAAAAGTAAGGTAAGGTAAGCCCTTTTACTTGACCTTGAAAAGGTCAAGGTGTACAAATTGTTAAATACCATTTGCAACGTAGAATTTCTCTCTGTCAGAATCCGGGATAAAAATTATAGGGTCCCATTCAAAAACACCATCATAACCTTGAAATGACCTTGAAGAATTGCCTCGAGGTCAAGGTCAACGGTACAGAAAAGTGACCCCTTCTGTCCTGAACCACTTTTGTCTGAACTCTTTTCTGTTGACCGCTTTCCTTCTGAAATATTTGGGTGTGGAGATTAAAATGGCCAGCTTCCTTAGTTCGCACTAGAACGTCACACCATCCGATGCAAATGTGCTTACTGTTTTCTCTTCTGGCCAGCCAAAATTTCAGGGTTCGACCTTGAACTGACCTTTACAAGGTCTCACCATCAATAACGATAAAAATGGCAATTATGAGGTTACACTACACAAGTTTTTACCATTCTGACCTTTAAATGACCTTTTGGAGGTCACGAAACCAAGTAAGGTTGTTGTGATTAATGTTTGAGGTAGAGAGGTTATTTGCTTCGACCAGAAAGTCGTAATAATTCAGAGAAAAAGCATATTATCGTTTTTCAGACGTTTGACCATGATTTTTTACCTCTCTGAGGTCACAAAACAAAATTTTCTCAAAGACATTTTCGATGTGAAATTTTCTGCTCTTTTCAATTCCGGGATAAAAATTAGGGGTTTCTAAAAAAATCAAGTTGACCTTGAAATAACCTTGAAGATCAAGTTCAAGGTTAAGTTCAAGGTCACCAATGTTTGACCCCCTGTGCCCTTGTCAACTTTTGTCTGAACTTTTTTTCGATACCACGCTTAGGAACGGAGGAATTTAGGTGCGGAGATTAAAGTGGCCCACCCTGTGTATGACCGATTTCATCTCCAATCATGCGGGCCGACAGCATCTATCTCTCCGAATCAGCTCAAATTATACTATAGTATTCTACTTGGAAAATAAGCGTATACGTATTTTTTGGTTTTTCGATAACATCAAAATTGCATGTGTTATGCTTTTTTCAAAAATGACTCCTCAAATTTCGTTTCTCAAAAATCGAAAACTTTTTTCTTTTTAAATCGTTCTAATTCGTCTTTCTATGGATATTTGAAAATAATTCTGTACATATTCAATGCTGTTGGTGATACTCTTTCGATCTGTCAAGTTCAAAAATTTTTTTACAAAAAATCAAGGATGATATGGCATTTTTTATAAACAATGAAAAATGCTTTTTTCTCAAAAAAGCCATCTTTTTTTTGACTCAATTTTTTTTATAGATAGCTAGTCTCAATACCTATATGGTCATATACATGACATTTGTAAAATTAAAAAATCCTATGTATTTTTCCCTTTTTTATGATTTTTAGACATTTTATTGCTTTTTCTAACTTTCCTGTTAACACGATTCTTTGAGTTGATTTTCTTCTTCTTCTGTTTCTCTTTATTTAACAATTTTGTTAAAAAATGAAGAGCAGTTCGAAAATATCAACCTAAGTTAGTTTGGATTAGAGACAACTAATGAACATGAGGAGATTGTTTTTGCTATGTGGGAAAATGGCCATCTTGTGAAGAAAAGATTAACAACCTCCAATTTTTTTAGCGATCTTTCTTCTTGGACAGTCAAAACCAGCGTTCATTTAAATATTAAAAATATACAAAGAAAAGCTATAAAAGAAGAGAAAGAAATAGCTGCAGCTAACTCAGGTCATCTAGTACTGCATGGTGATTTTGCTGAAAATTGGGCAATGATTCACAGTAACCCTATTCAAGGTACTCATTGGGTTAATCAACATGTCTCTATTTTCACAGCAGTTTGTTATCAAGGAAAACTAAAAAAACTTTTGCTGTCATCAGTGATTCGATGAAAAATGATTCAACCGATTTAATAGATCAAATTTAATAGGTAAAAAGAAAAAATTTTATACAGGTCGAACTGCTCTTCATTCTATAACAAAATTATTAAATAAAGAGAATCAGAAGAAGAAGAAAATCAACTCAAAGAATCGTGTTAGCAGGAAAGTTAGAAAAAGCAATAAAATGTCTAAAAATCATAAAAAAGGGAAAAATACATAGGATTTTTTCTTGCACGACAGTGCTATTAGGAACATAATTTTTTTTTCTTATTTCGTTTATATCTTTTAAAAAACAAAAATATTCCAAATGTCATGTATATGACCATATAGGTATTGAGACTAGCTATCTATAAAAAAAAATTGAGTAAAAAAAAAGATGGCTTTTTTGAGAAAAAAGCATTTTTCATTGTTTATAAAAAATGCCATATCATCCTTGATTTTTTGTAAAAAAATTTTTGAACTTGGCAGATCGAAAGAGTATCACCAACAGCATCGAATATGTACAGAATTATTTTCAAATATCCATAAAAAGACGATTTAGAACGATTTAAAAAGAAAAAAGTTTTCGATTTTTGAGAAACGAAATTTGAGGAGTCATTTTTGAAAAAAGCATAATAACACATGCAATTTTGATGCTATCGAAAAATAAAAAAATACGTATACGCTTATTTTCCGAGTAGAATAATATACTATAATTTGAGCTGATTCGGAGAGATAGGTATTGTCGGCCCGCATGATTTGAGATGAAATCGGTCGTATATATATATATATATATATATATGTATGTGTGTGTGTATATATATATATATGTATGTGTGTGTGTATATATATATATATATATATATATATATATATATATATATATATATATATATACACACACGCATAATAATCTTCTTCTCAACGTAACTCTGCGTATTTTTACAGTAAAAAATGTCCCTAAAACACGATAAAACTAGACGAAAAGATTTTTAATGTAAGGGGTAACACCACTCTAAAATCACGAAAAAAGGCCTAACTTTGATAATTGTTTTTGAGGATATGGGTAAAGGGATCGGGTTTCTTTTTTGAGGGTTTAATTAAACACATATTAAAGTATAAAAAAAGTTTTTTATTGAATTTTCAAAACAAAATGGCGGCGTCTGAGCCATTTTCTAAAATGACTTTTTTTATACCTCCACCGGCGAAATCGTAACTCCGAAAGTATGAGAGCTAGGACAAAAAAATAATTTTTTTCTTAAAGTATATGTTATTGGCTATAGAAGTACATAGGGTTTTTTTTAATCAATTTTTAAAAAAATGGCATAAGTTTTAAATATATTTAATTTTTTCAACGGAAAAATTCGCAGTGAATTGTTTATAAAAAAATTTAGATTCATCAAAAAACGTCTATGTACTTCTTCAGATAATGCAAATGTGAAGCTACAGTACAAATTTGAAAGCGATCCATAGAGCGGTTTTCGAGCAGCGTTTTCGCCCAGTTTGAAAAAAGCAGTTTTGAGAAAAACGCGTTTAAAGTTTTACAAGTACTTAACTCTTAAAAAATTTCGTTTTACCCGTAATCTGCGATGCCTGCATCATACATTTAGACATCTAAATTGATATTCTCTTCTTCTTTCTTCTTCCTGGCTGATTTTAAGTCCAACCGAGCCTTTTTTGCAGCATCGGTGAGCTATCGCTCGGAAAATTTGATGCGACATTCATCAGCTTTCACTCAGAAGTTGTAGCAGCTTGGCCCTATTTTCATCCCCAAATTTTGCATCAGACGCATGATACTTGACAGACCATCATTGTAGATACCTACAGTAATGTATGCTGCTGTATCAAGTACATGTTTGCCACTGGAAGAAGATTTAGGTGCCATATACCACACGGTTGCGTTAATACTTTTATTCGTATTTTGAGTGAATCCGCCAAGGCAACGCGTAAGAAGATCGTCACTGCTCAACTCTTCATAAACAGGAAAAATCGCTTCATAAACTTCTGGAGATAGCGGTGCTTTGTGCATGTAGTTTGATAAATCTCCAGTAGCTTTTACCTTCTCCCATGAACACCATGAGTTGTCTCCGCTCTGGCACTTATTATGTTTTCGTTTGGTCTCTGTTGAAAGTTTGTGGTCTAGCGTTGCGTAAATGCCATTGCGAATTTTTTTAACCGAGTCTCGATTTCTGCGTATTGCTAAACCATAATATTTAGATAACTCGTCGATCAGCTTTCCAGTCAATTTATCAATCGGTGAGACCTTTAAATGTCTTTGAATTTCCACCATCAACATAGTTTAGATATACCATACCGTGTACAGATTCTGATCGTTGTAACATTTCGATGACTGCATCCACTTTCATCTTCCCCGCTGAGCCCTCGTGATTAGCTTGACATTCACTTTCATGACTTTTAACCCATTATTTATATTCTTCTGTGTCAGTTTTCTTCTTCCAGAATTCACAAACTTTGCAGTATTTATACTTGTCGAAAACATCGACCACCTTTTCAGAAAACCATCCGATCAGCGAAACCAAACCAAAGAGCGATGACAAACCTCGTTTGCGCCAAGAACCATCACTAGACACTGTTATTCCTTCTTTCTGTCCTTCTTTTTCACTTATTACTTTTTCTTCTTAAGCTGCAGTCTTCATATTTCTTTGGCAAACTTCTTCTGCTCCAATAGCTATTCTTCTTACGACTCTATCGTAAAAGGATTGAAAAACGGGACGAGGTAAATTCATGAACGCACAAAACTTTATTATACCACTCAAGCCTATACCCAAGAGTCGCATAGCAAAACAATTCTGCGATTAATATCATATCCTTTTTCAATAAAAGGAGAGCTAGGAATATGAACACTATCACAATTTTTGCATGAGACCACTAATTTGAATCCCAAGACTCTCATTCCTGATTCTGTAAACGTAACGTCTGAGTTGCATTTTTTACACATTACCACTTGCAAAAACGCGGTAAATACTGCTAAAAAATCCAAAATTCTATAAATAAATCCTGCGTCAACTTTGAATTCATCAGGATCAATAGCCAACTACTTTTTTGTTGACGTTCCAGCATTTTCTAAACTTGATTTTTCTAATGCGTAGCGATTCAGTGGCGGAGCGCGGTTTGAAATGCTCCTTTTTTAGCATTGGAGGTACCTCCCCGTCCGGACTTCTTTCCTCTGTATTGAAGTTTTTTATCACTCATTTTGTTTAATGTACGATTATTATTGATAATTCACTAACTTTACTAACTTTATTTTGATGATTATTTATATAAAAAATAAAAAGATCAACGGCAAAAACAAATCGGAGCGTCCGACTCGTCGTCACTTCGCACTTGTACTGACTCACACATACACGTATATTATAGTGTACTTATAATATATGTATATGTATATTATAGTATCAGCGCACCTTGGTGACCACGAAAGGTACCCTAATGACCTTTTACCTCGTAAATAAGGCAGGTATTTAATATTTCAACAGGTAAAAGCAATAAGTCGGAGCGGTACCCCATATGCTCTAAACGTACACTCCGAGGCGCGGCGGCAAAATTGAAAATTGAAGCTGTTTCAATTCTTTTTTGATCATATGACCAATTGGATATTGTTTTTATGACCTTAAAGTATTGTTTAAACAAAAAAAACGATTTTTTTAAATCCTAGAGTTGTGTTACCCCTTAATTAAGCTTTGTTGTGTATACAAATATTAATCCGAGTAAAAGTTATTAATAATCGAATGTGATGACTGAAAATACATGAATATTGGATGGAACTTAATTGTTATAAATTCCATGACTTTTCACACCTCTTTAGTCATGATTTTTAATTAATAATAACTTTTACTTGGATTAATATTTTTATACGCTAGAAAGCTTAAATTAAAGCTCTTTTCGCCAACTTTTATTGTGATTTTGGTTATTTTATTGTAAAGACACGTAGAGTTACGTTGAGAAGCAGACGTGCTTCGTTTTACTAAAATTATACGCATTTGGGGTATAATTACCCATATCTCGATAAAAAAGGCCCATTGGAAAAAACCACAGGTGTTAGGTTTCATTTTAAGGTGCAAAAATACGATAACTAAAGTTTCATGAAATTTCGTGACCCGGAAGGTGTGGACTCTCCTTGTAAGTGCCTACGTAATGCTGTTGTAAATTTACATAAGAATGGTAGGCATCTTAGGCTGCGGGGAAGTGAGTGCCAAAGACGCGCACCTTGGGCCTGAAAGGATTTCGAACCCGAATCAGTGTTGGACGCTGGAACTGAGAGCTCCATATTAGTTACTTTGTACCGCCGCTATTTCTGTAGTGAGTGACGTACTCCCACCTTCAACACCACAGATATATCTCACACATGAAATTTGCAATATTTGTAGCCTAATTTGAATCCCGCCGTCACACATGAAGATACTCTAAAGTACAGTAGTCTAGGTGAGATATCACAAGTGCATTTTCCAGCTGATCGCGTAACGACTCGGTGGTGCATGATCGAATGGATTTGAACCATAGCAACACCAACGTTAGTAACGGTATCAATGAAAGAAATGAAAACCTTATCCTGCACCTTAATGCCAGGAAGCTGCAACTCACGTACCTTATTGACGTTATGATCAGACCCAACAATAATTGCTTTCGTTCTGCTGCCATTGAGCTGCAAGAAATTCTCAAAAGCTCATCACGACATCGCTTGAGCAATACCTGATAAACGACTTATACGTTCACGAATACTATCTTTGGTAGTTTGAATGTAGGTTTACAAATCGTCCGTGTAGAGCAAAAGCTTGACACATTTGAATGTAATTACGACACGTAAGTCATTAATGTATAGGCTGAAAAGGAGGGCACCCAAAATTGAGCCCCATGGCACGCCAAGATTGGTTGTAAGACAATCAGATTCACCAATAGATTTAATAACCACTCTCTGGTTACGCCCTATAATATATAACTTAAGCCATAGGAGAACACTACTGGAAAATCCCAGTCTGATCAGTTTTGGTAATAATTTAGATGGAGAAATCGTTTCAAAAGCCTTTCTGAAATCAAACATTAACAAAATCGTAAGTAGTTGTTTCTCACTCTACTTGTCAGCATTAATTCCGGCTTTGATGTCCTCAGTGAGTTTAAGAAGGGAAGTCTTTGACTTGATCCTTTTCAAACTGAATCGGTGAGTCACCAAGCATCTCCCTTCATATAAGTTCCATAGACGTTGTTAAGATATCTTTTATCATTAAGATTTATCTTTGATATGTACTTGACAGTAGTCTGGCTAGTATTTTGGTTAACTGTTCTTGGTAAAAATGGTTGATCATTTGAAGTTTTATTCAGCTCATCTCTTAAGTCTTTTCTTTATGAGTCTTTTCGTTCAAAACTGGATTACTTGCTTTATAACATATATTTTCTAATTGACTAAACGTATCATTTTCAACTTTGTCATTAAAATTGTTATTTTATTTTTGCAGTTGCAACTTTCATTTAATCCTATCTCTTAATTTCGTAAAATCAAGGAAAGTAATTATCGTGTAGTGGAGCGTCTTCCATGTTGACAGTTCACCTGCATAAGAGATGCTAATGTTACTATTGCCTTTAATATGTTATTTATAGTCGTAGCGATTCTATCGAACCTTTATGTGCGATTCTATCCCACTTTTTTTAGATTATTTCGCACTTTTCGTGGTACTATCGCACCCTTATGTGCAATTCTATCGCAGTTTTCCAATTCTATCGTCAATTACAGAATATATGTTATAAAACAAGTAATCCAGATTTTGAACGCAAAAACTCAAAACGAAAACACTCAACAGATGAGTTGAATGAAACTTCAAATGATCAACCATTTTTACCAAGAACAGTTAACCAAAATACTACCCAGACTACTGTCAAGCACATATCAAAAATAAATCTTAATGATAAAAGATATCTTGACAACGTCTATGGAGTTTATATCAAGGGAGATGATTGGTGACTCATGGATTCAGTTTGAAAATGATCAAGTCAAAGTTAATGAGCTCGACTTTCCTTCAACGAAACGATTACTCGAATTACTTTTCAAACTAAAGCTGAAAGCAAAGCTTATCTCTCCTTAGTCCTGACGATATACAGAATTATCAGAAAATCATTGATGCAATAAATGCCTACAGAAAACGTTACTGTAAAGATGAGCCGATCTGCAGATCAAAGCGTAATAAATTTACTACCTTCATTGCTCCGTTATTTGGAATTGAAACACCTCGTAAATATATTGACTGCAAAGTAGATGTTTTACCGTACTGCAAGTAGCAGTTGGTTGACCGCAAAGAAAATTGAAGAAATAAGCCATTTAATTGGAAATAAATGCCACCAGAGAAGATTGATAGAACAGATGAACTTTTGGATTGTGAAAATCGGAATAATTTTTTAAATATTAGCGAATTACCGAAGAGTATCACGTGCTCACCATCACTAAGTAAGATATTCAGAACGACTTCATCGTTAAAGGATAGAGGTTCCAATTATTCGCATGCTGGCAGTGACGAGGAACCCAATTATTTGAAAGCTGACAGTGCAGAAGAAGACTACGAAGAGGACAGTGAAGTTAGTAACGAGACGGTACAAGATATAAAGTATGAAAGATTGGGACTATGCAAAGAGCCGAATCCACATTCTAATAATAATATACACAAGAGAAAGTACGTATATAGTGGTGGTGTATGGCGCTTATCTACATTCAGGAGAGTAAAAACAGATATTATTATTAACTACTAAAACTGGGAAGATCCAAACAAATTAGTCGATCGGCTTAGGATGCTGAAAGCTGAGCAATTCGAGGGTAATTCGAATTACTTTAATGAAATCTAAACTATAGTCGAAAAACTTTGGACGGCAGGCATTATACATTGAGAGGTCCATCAATACGTGTACGCGAAACTGTTAAAGTACATCCCTAAAAACGAAACGCTGTACTTCTCGCACAAGGCACTCACAAGTCTTTAATGACTGATCATATAAGGGGAGTATTAATACCATGTAAGGAGAGAAGAATTCAATAACAAATAAACGCGTTAAAACTAAATACGTGTTTCATGTTAGAACAAGAGAAGTATGCTGATGATATATCTTATTTTATCACACTGTTTTTATAACAAAATTAGTGACATTTTTGGGAGTCATAACAAAAGCTCTTAGTTAGAGTTACGGCATGAGAAACAGCATATTTTGCTGTTTTATATGTTTCACGCAGAAAAATATTTCAATTTGTTACTAATCATGTCATGTTTCTATACTTGAGAATAAAATCGATCTTCAATGGCCCACGATAACTGGCATAAAACCATATGAACGTTGCTAAGATTTTAAGGAAAGGTAGCCTTTGAGTATCTAATAGGATCCATGGAAAGAAATCTACTAAGCGGCAGTAGGTGCCGCCAACAAAGAAAATGACGTTCGCTTACACATGCGCGGTGCTATATGTACTGTCGGTGAGAGTATCTGTGATGACACTCAAAGTCGGTAAAGTGGTTTACTGCTGAAGCAGCGAGACTAACACAAATAAAGATGCACACGGATACGCTCACGCACATCGCACATAATACCGAGAACGTGTAAGTGAACACCGTTATACCGTTTGTGGTACTTATGCCGCCTAGCGGATTTTCTGCGATGAATTCTAATTGGCTGAGTTCTTTCTAGACAGAGATTGAATGTTAAGCAGAGTGTTAATGAATATGACGCGCTCGACAAATTTCGCTTCCTCACGCCCTCATTCCCTGCACACTGCATTGTCCAACTATACTAACGACTATTCCAATAATTGAGTACAAAAACGGTAATAAAAACGATTAACTATGTTTAAGGAAGCAAAGTGAAGATACAGCCGTTGCTATTTGCATCAATTGAGTCGGTTTGGCAAAAGCTCAAGGAGGGCGGGAAAATGTTATGATAAGTACTTGTGAATTTTTAGACATGTTTTGACCAGTCCTATAATGGGATATGCCGGAAGAAACGTTGTTTTGTTAATATTTAAAATTTTGTCAAATACAAGTATTTTATTTATCATTAGCGCTAATCAAGTCGATTTGACAGAAACTCGAGGAACGGTCAGAAGAATGTTATTATAAGCACTTGTGAATTCATTGGACACATTTTTACCTATGCTACCATGGGTTATCCCAGAACGAACGGCATTGTATTAATGTTTCTAATTTTGTCGAATATCAGTGTTTTATTTATAATTCCCGCTAATCAAGTCGTTTCGGCTAAAACTCGAGGAACGGTCAGGAGAATTTTATTATAAGTACTTGCGAATTTGGCGATAATCTTTTCGCCTACGCTACCATGGGCTATGCCAGAAGGAACAGCCCTTTATTAACATTTTAATTTTTGTCAAATAGCAGTATTTTATTTATCATTTGTACTAATCAAGTAGATTAGGCAAAAACCCGAGGAACGGGCAAGACAATGTTTTTATAAGCACTTTGCGAATTTGTTGGTAAAGTTTTCACCTATGCAAGCATGAGTTATGCCAGAAAAAACAATGATTTATTAATATTTTAAGTTTTGTCAAATATCAGTGTTTTATTTATCATTCGTACTAATCAAGTAGATTTGGCAAAAACTCAACGAACTGGCACGACAATCTTATTATAAGTACTTGCAAATTTGTTGGTAAAGTTTTCACCTATGCAAGCATGGGTTATGCCAGAAGGAACAGCGATTTATTAATATTTTAATTTCTGTCAAATAGCAGTGTTTTATTTATTATTCGCGCTAATCATGTCTATTTGGCAAGAACGGGAGGAACTGTCAAAAGAATGTTATTGTAAGTACTTGCGAATTTATTGGTAATGTTTTCACCTATGGAACCATGGGTTATGCCATAAAGAACAGCGATTTATTAATATTTTATATGTTATCAAATATCAGTATATTATTTATCATTCGTACTAATTTTTTCACCTATGTAACTATGGGTTAAGTCAGAATGAACAGCGATTTATAAATATTTTAAATTTTGTCAAATATCGGTGTTTTATTTATCATTCGTACTAATGAAGTAGCTTTGGCAAAAACTCGAGGAACGGTCAAGACAATGCTATTATAAGTACTTCTTAAATTGTTGGTCATGTTTTTACCTATGCAACGATGGGTTATGCCAAAAGGAAAAGCGATTTATTAATATTTTAAATTTGGTGAAATTTCAGTGTTTTATTTATCATCCGTACTAATCAAGTAGATTTGGGAAACACTCTAGGAACGGTCAAGACAATGTTATTATAAGTACTTGCGAATTTATTGGTAATGTTTTACCTATACAACCATGGGTTATGCCAGAAAAAACAGCGATTTATTAATATTTTAAGTTTTGTTAAATATCAGTGTTTTATTTATCATTCGTACTAATCATGTCGATTTGGCAAAAACTTGAGGAACGGTCAAAAGAATCTTATTATAAGTACCTCTGAATTTTTCGGTTATATTTTGACCAATGGTACCATGCGCTATCCCAGAAGGAACGTCGCTTTATTAATATTTAAAAAATTTTCAAATATCTGTGTTGTATGTATTATTTGTGCTAATCAATACGATTAGGCATAAACTCGAGGAACGATGAGGAGAATGTTATTATACGTACTGGTGAATTTATAGGTAATGTTTTACCCTTTGCTACCATGGGTTATCCCAGAACGAACGACGTTTTATTAATATTTCAAATTTCGTCAAATATCAGTGGTTTATTTATTATTCCCGCTAATAAAGTCGATTTGGAATAAACTCGAGGAATGGTCAGAAGAATGTTATTATAAGTACTTCAGAATTTTTTGGTAATGTTTTCTCTTTTTCTATCATGGGTTATGCCAGAAGGAACAGCGTTTTATTAATATTTTAAATTTTGCCAAATAGCCGTGTTTTATTTATTATTTGCGCTACTTATGTCCATTTGGCAAGAACGTGAGAGACGGTAAGAAGAAAGTTATTATAAGTACCTCTGAATTTTGAGTTATGTTCTAACCAATGGTACCATGGGCTATCCCAGAAGAAACATCGCATTTTTCATATTTTTATTTTGTTAAATATCAGTGTTTTATTTGTTATGCGCGTTGATGAAGTGGATTTGGTAAAAAGTCGAGGAATGGTGATGGGAAGGTTATTATAAGTACTTGCGAATTTCTAGGTAATGTTTTACCCTATACTACTATGAGCTATCCCAGAATGAACGGCGTTTTATTAATATTTCAAATTTCGTCAAATATCAGTGTTTTATTTAGTATTCCCGCTAATAAAGTCGATTTGGAAAGAACTCGAGGAATGGTCAGAAGAATGTTATTGTAAGTACTTCAGAATTTTTTGGTAGTGTTTTTTCTTATTCTACCATGGATTATGCCAGAAGGAACAGCGTTTTATTAATATTTTAAATTTTGCCTAATAGCCGTGTTTTATTTATTTTTGTGCGTTTTTCAGTGAATTTGGCTGCCGCACACAGTCGGTCTTTTGAATGGAATTTTCTAAGGGTATCTAACCAGTCTAGAGATGTGCTTTTAGGAATATTGAATAATATATTAATTATACGGAAAATGCATTTTTGGTCAAAGTAATGAGGCATTCGCCTACTATAGCTATTATTCTGCATATTATGCAGTATATGGAATACATAGGCTCTATATTTCCTGTATATCCTCTGCATGAAGTTAGGGCGAGTGCCTAAAAACTATTATTTTTCCAAAGAAACTTTTTTGTAACTTATTTCTTATTTGTTATTATTTATGTTATATCTTCAATCTTATTTCTTATAACGTTTTTTTCTCAATTTTACAATTATATTTTTCGTTATTAAATAGAAATAATAAATTATTTAGTATTTAAAGCAAAATTATTATAATGAAAAATATCGTAATGTCAATAAATGGAAACGGGATATTAATAATTATGACACTAACTCTATAAATTTTAAATCATAAGATTCATTACTTCTAGTAAAAAAAAGTAATTGATCTATAAACTTATCTTTCCAATGCTCTTTCTGGCCGCGCATTTATTATACGTACGTAAAAATTAAGGGATCGACGCGAACCCCAAACAAGAATATTTGGTATAAAATTCCATTTCAACTATAATTACACAGGCACGCAAAAATAATGTTCGGGCCCACAGTCCAGACCACTCATTCTATATGTTTCTTGGGACGCTGAATCCATTTCCGTAATCAGTTTACCGCCATCACGTCAGGATTTTTGACAAAATCTCAAAAAATGCCCGAAAAATCATTAAATTTGGATCTTTTCATGACCCAAACATCAGTTTCAAATACACTCATGCTTCCAAGACTAATATCATATGTTCTCTACCTGACTGAATCGATTTTTAGTGTTAGTTTACCCCCACCACGTCAGAGTTTTTGGCAAAACTCAAAAAGTACCGTAAAAATCGCAGAAAATCACTAAATTTGTATGTTTGTGCGGCACAAAAACCAGTATCAAATTAATTTGTACTTTCAATTCTAATTTAATATATTTTCTGGATCACCGAATCTATTTCTGGAGTCAGTTCACATGAAGCTGAAGCTATCCGCCATGCGCTACACGTCAGGCATAGGCGTAGACGCTCGGGGGGCCCCCGCAAAATTAATTGTATATTTAATCATTTCATACTTTTCAGTTGATGATTTTGAATTAAAAATATTTAGAATGGTATAAAATATACATAATAAGTATAATTTTAATGATAATAATACATTATTTCTTACTTAAAACGTGCAAAGACTTAACCACTTTTGATTTGAGTGCTCTCGCTCAATAACTATTACAACTTTTCCCAAACTTATCGTTGGCTTTTGAAACTTTTGGAATATATTTACCTAATGGTAGAGAACCTGAAACATGTTAATACCCGTGGTAGAAAAGGTTTCTGATCACATAAAAATAAGGGTTAATATTCTCTACAACTTTTTCCAGAGTTATCGTTGTCTTCTATAACTTTTAGAATATATTCTCCTAATTCTATAGAACAAGAAACGTGTGTAATATTCGTGGCAGAAAAGATTTCTGAACGAACAAAAATACAGAAGTAGGAGCGAAAAATCGCCGATTTCCGCGTCTTTGAGAATTTTCGCGCTCTGTAGCATTAGGAGAATATATTCCAATGGTTTTAGTAGCCAACGATAACTTTGGAAAAAGTTACAGGGAATATTTTGAGCGAGAGCGCGAAAATTCTTAAAGTCGGTGGAGTAAGCGATTTTTCACGCGTACTTCAGTATTTTTAATCAGTCAGAAACCTTTTCTGCCACGGATTTTAAACATGTTTCGTATCGTACAGCATTAGTGACATATATTCTAAAAGTTTTATAAGACAACTATATTTTTGTAAAAAGTTACAGAGAGTATTTCGAGCGATAGCGCGAATATTCTTGAAGACGAAGAAATCGGCGACTTATTGCTCCATCCTACATCTATATTTTTGTTCGATCAGAAACCTTTTCTGACACGGGTATTAAACATGTTTCGCATTCTGTATCATTAGAAGAATATATTCCAAAAGTTTCAGAAGCCAAGGATAAATTTTGAAAAAGTTACAGAGAATATTTCGAGCGAGAGCGCCAAAATTTAAACGTGATACGTGATGGCGGTAAACTGACTACTGGAATGAATTCAGCATCCCAAATAACGTATAGAATGAGTGGTCTGGTCTGTGGGCCCGAACATTTTTTTTAAATCAATAACTATTGATCTGATTAACATTTTTTTTGTGTGCCTGTGTTATTATATTATTAATACTTCTGTAAGCAAACACAACGATAACAATATACGTTATATACATTAATATATAAATAAATTATACCAACATTCTAATTCTGAAATATAAAAACTTTAAAAAATAAGTACACAAACTTTGCTCATATTTCATGAAATAACTTTCAACTTACACGATCTAGCGCTAGTGAGTGAGTTAATTCAGCTAGTACATATTTAAGATATATAAACTTGCATCGACCTAGATTATGTCAAAATAATTTTGCAGTGTACCTATATAATGGGTAATGACTTTTTACAGGATTTAAATCAGGCTGGCCCGGTTAAGGGTGTGTAAAAGTCAATTTGTATCAGCTATAATTAGAAGAATAATCAGAATTATGAGAAACTAATATGTCATCGACATTTGTTTTATAATTATCTACCACTGTGCATATTTTCAAGTAAAAAATTTTCGGCTTACATCAATGGCATTGGAATTTCGTTCAAATACCACTTATAAATGCAATGATATTATTACCCGAAACTTAGCAGAGTGGTAGAATGCTACAAAACGAAGGGCCATGATGTCTTGGTTTATCATAATTCAGTTTATTTATTAATTGTATTCGTACGCCGATCAAAGATTTGAGGTTAGGAATTTCGGCCGGAAATTTGAATGCTTTGACACCCTCTTAAGGCAACGGTCACTCAAGAGTAGTGGGTTCGAATTCCCGTCAGTTAAAGAGAATATTTTACCGGATTTTGCGATGACGGAGATCGGGCCTGCAATTCTCGAGTGCTCGTATATTTGTAATAAAAGAATTAATTTTTTAACATTTTTTTTAGAATCAATGTATCTTATAAATTGAAATTTTGTAGTATTATAGTTCTCCATAAAAGTAATATTCAGCAAAAATTTCATTACATTTTATCCTTTAATTTTCGAGTTATATAGATTAGAAAAAGATTCCTAAACACGCGGTATAACAAATGAAAAACTGTATATTTCGGATTGTTGCCAGTCTCAAATTGAAGGATTTTATGAGTACTTTATTTTGAAAATATCTGCTTCTCAAAAAACCATTTCGTCAACAAATTTTCAACGAACCTAAATTTTCAATTTTTGAAAAATGGCTATCAAATCAAAATGAGTTGACCATATTTGCTGATATTTTTAAGCCTCTCCTATTATAAATAACACACATGCATGCAAAGTTTTACCGCAGAATATTCGAACGTGGATGAGTGACACACACACGCCTACACACACAAACACACACACATACATATTTTAAAAATTCTTTTTGCAATCAATAGAGGGTCATCCCGAGGTAGTTCCATAGGGATTTGGGTCAGTACTGGCCCAGTATAATACCAGTGCAAAAAGAAACCATATTTTTGTGAAAAGTTTCTTTACAATTTCTACACCAATTACGTACTTTCTCAATGGCTATACTATCAAATTTGAGACATACACACATACATACATACACACACGCACGCACGCACACTCGCACGCGTGCACGCACTCACGCCCACACACACACACACACACACACACACACAAACACTCGCACATAGACACATACACACACACACACATATTCATATAGAGTAGCTTATTCGAGCTCCCCAAGTCATATAGTATGTTTTACGTTAATAAATGTAGAAAAACTGTTATCCAAACAATGCTTTCTCAAAGAGAAAGCAAAAATAAAGTGTCAAAATACGCATTTTTTTGGACAACGATAACTTGAGTAGTACTTTGTAATGCCTTGAAAATTACAAGAATATTGTTAGGTGTCAGGCTATTGGCTGAAAATTATTGAAACTACTTGGTTCATAATTTTCTGAAATATTAGAGATCATTCAATTTAAATAATAATTGTTCACTCTATATATCACAACATCTCTAAACTTTACTGTTCTGCTTTTTCTTGTAGATATTAACTATTCGACACTTCTAACCAATTAAATACATTATATAGTATATATATTATATAATGACATATAATTTATTTTTGTAATATTGAATCTGTATCTATCTATAATATAGCATAAACAAATAATACTTTTTATACTATTCTGGTGATGGAATTTGTGAATTGGTATTATTATATATGAGATTTACTATTCGACACTTCTAACCAATTAAATACATTATATAGTATATATATTATATAATGACATATAATTTATTTTTGTAATATTGAATCTGTATCTATCTATAATATAGCATAAACAAATAATACTTTTTATACTATTCTGGTGATGGAATTTGTGAATTGGTATGTTAGATAGTAGTCAAATTTAAAATAAGTGATTTTCACAAATGTTGCATTTTTGTGTCTTATGCGTTTTTGCAATGAAACAGAACCTTCTCGCCACGCGGTCTGAGGCCTGCGACCTGTAGGCCGGGGGGCTCGCCGCTCCTGCGTTTCAGAGCGAGTTTGCTCCGCCTCCGAGCCTTGTATCGCTGTCGATCGCTGTCGCTATCAAGCTACGGTTTTTGCATGTAAGGACCGACCTCCAACAGTCGAACTTTGTGCTAGCCTTTTATGTTCTTTGATCATTGCGAACTTAAGGGGAGATGGGAGTGTTATACATTATACCCAGTTACCGACATTATCGATTTTTCGTCTTACGCAGTCTATTTTTACATTAATAACATTTTTCAAACGCACGCACATTCTTAGTGAGTAACAGATTGTGTGTACATTCGCGGAATTTAAAAATCTCATTTATTCATTGAATAAAACGAAAAACTGCAATTTCGATATCCGACATCCCCTTAAAAGTACAGATACGCCTTTAAATTTTAAATTAATCTATAATACCTTTTAAGGTAAAAATAAGTCAGTACATTATATCAAAATATATTTTGTATTTATTATGTTCAAAATACATGTAGTTATGATATGAATGTTATGATATGTGTGGGAATTTGTATATAAAAATTATTGACAAAAGTTATATTTTATATAAGCGAAAATTCTTCGATTTTTTAAAATTTTATTATGAAACATGGCTTAAATAGACTATAACTTTGGTCAATAATTTTTATATACAAATTTCCGCACTCGTATCATAACTACATGTATTTTGAATATAATAAAACCTTGAAAGCTTAAAAATAATTTAAAAAATTGTTTAGGTATGTTCAAATTTACCGAAACAGAATGAGATAATGTATGATGAGTGACTTAGTGTTACCTTAAAATGTATTATCAATTAATTTCAAATTTAAAGGTGTATCTGTCCCTTTAACATCATATTAAAAAGAAAAAGAAATAGTTATAGTATAACATAATTAGTTATTTGTTTTTACGATAATAAGTAAAATTGTAGAAATTTAGTACATAAAAGTTTTTTCGAGACCAACAATTTTAACCTGAAATTTTTTTGCATTGTTACGATTTTATATTCAGCTAATTAAATCATAAAAAGGCGGACGAATTCGCCCGAGGCGAGATGACCCAAGTTTGTTTTTGCTCTCGTCAACAGGCGAGCACGCTATCCACTACGCTATTCCTCTGCATCGACCGTCTTGCTTGGTTTCGAGTATATCTCCTATTGCACCTGCATTTCTCCTGACTCGTCACATTATACACGTAACACTAACGAGGCCCCAGAAAGCGATGACCTCGTCGTTTATACTTCATTTGGCTCCTCCTGTAAATTTCTTCCTTAACAACTATGTGCTGCCCGAATCCGCGTGAAACGTATCTACAAGCATGAAAGATCTATTAACTTCGCTACGGACACAACACATCTATGTAAGGCATCATATATCTATTTCTTCATTATTGCGTCAGTAGGTAAGGCAGGTAACTGCGAACAGGCAATCCATTTGTGGGTGACATGGTAAGATCCCTCTTTTCGACACCAGAATCTTACGATTTTATATTCGGTTAATTGAATTATAAAAAGGCGGACGAATTCGCTCAAGACAAGATTCGAACCCAAGCTTGTCTTTGACTCTCATAAACAGGCAAGCACGCTTGCCACTGCGTTATTCCTCCGCACCGGCCGTCTTACTTCGTATCGAGTATATCTCCTATTGCACCTGCATTTCTCCTGACTCGTCACATTATTCACGTGACAGTGTAAAATCTGTTAAATTTACACTGTGACCCAACATCGATTTTTTATACCACTTACGGTTTAATATTTTGTTTTTCTCGACAAACATTGTATAAATGACATTGTCGTAAAAAATGTTAGATACAAAAAAGTTGTGCTTTTTTAGATCTACAATTTTACAGTGGAAAATTGTTGCGTGTAATCTTATATAATCCAATTGTGACCTAATTATGACTTTTTTGCTGTTTATTTTTCGTTATTGTAGACAAACTTTTTTATAATGACGTTTTCGTAAAACATATTAAATACAAAAATATTGTACTTTTTGAGATCTACAACCTTACCGTGGAAAATTTAGTAAACAAATAAAATCTACTCAAAATGCAGCTAAAATTCTATTTTTTAATATACATAAGTAGTATGTGCTACACAATGGCTAGACAGAACAAACCCACACTCCTCCACCTACCCCCTCCAACAGTTTTGTGGAGGAATAGGCAGAAGAGTTTACATGTGGTGGGGGGTTAGCTAATGTCATAGCGATTGTGTAGCATATACTTCTGTCTCTTCCTCCCTTTCTCCCTCTCTCCCTTTCTCTCTTCCTTTCTCTCTCTCCATTTCTCTCTCTCTCTCTCTCCCCTCTCTCTCCCTTTCTCTCCCTCTCTCCGTCTCTCTCTCTCCCATTCTCTCTCTATTTTTCGTCGTCGCGCGTCTGCTAGGTGCACCTGCTCGTGTTTTGGCTCCTGCATTTACACCGCACTCTGCTGCCTCCTGCGCCTGTGAGCCGGTCTGTTGTGGTGCCTGCACAGTGGAACATTCTAACCATAGCTGTGATAATAAATCACAGCTTCCACTGGTCCATCGGCGCGGCTTTCAACATCCAAGCAACAACACCCGGCCAGGTGTTTTTTGAGGTTAAGAGAGGTGAACACGGCAGAGTGGCGGGAGCCAAGCACGAAGCATAATCCAGAGGTACCACTTCATTCTGGACACACAGCACGCAGCGCCATACTATCAAGGCGCCATCTGCCGACTCGAACTACAACTACGTGACCACCGAGGCGACACCTGCTGCATCCTAGACACACCATCAGTACCTTCCACGACTCATCTTTGTCGCCACTAACACCATGGTCGACAACTGCGCCATCTGCGGGGAGGTTCCTAGGAGCAGCAACTCGCTACGTAAGTGCTGCATATGCGATATTACTTACCATCCGGCGTGCAAGCCTCTTGCAGTGCTTACCCGCGTACAAAGGAATGCATTGCAGCTACATACTAAAGCGGTAGCGTGCCAGGCATGTATCGACTCGAAAAGGTCGATGTTCGAGTCGGCAGTCGCGCGCGCGATGAACGCCAGCAAAAATATGAGTGGGAAAGAGAAGGAGCTAGCCGCGTCCACTCCGGCCAATAAAAGGCCTGCAACAGCTGCTCGCACCAATCAGGCGAGCAAGGCCGCGCCCACCAACTCCTCACTCTCTCCGTTGCAGGGGCTAAGCCCCGCCCCCACCAGCAGCCTACTCCGGTTGGCCTCACAGTCTCCTGTGACGTCACTAGGCCCGCCCATTTCCAGTATAGGAGCAGAGCACAGTGGGGAATCCCCGAGTGACGTCACGGCCAAGAATGCGGACCGAGCTAATAATACTTCACAGTCCTCCTTCTCCAAAAATAACAGTAGTATTAATGATATAAATGCGTCAGTCATCCGTATGCTAGATAGTACCGCGTTAAAAAAGGGAACAACGGTCTCCTGCCTAGTGGAGTACGCGAATTCTACTTCAAGAAACATTGATAATGCACTTGCTAGACATTGCACCTCTATTGAAGGCAGATTGGAGGCGATTGTAAATAGGCTAAATACGTTACCAGCAGTACATACTTTGGCACTTTCAATTGACTCTAAGCTGCAAAAAATTGAGGAAAAACTGTCGAAACAACACTCCCAGCTGGAGGAGATGAAAAAGGAGAAGCAAGTGCTTTATCAAGAAATAGATAACCTAAAAATTAAAAATAATAAATTACATGATAATAACGTAGAAACGAACACTTTATTGACCAATACAGAGGTAAATTATAATATGTTAATTGATAAAATCGATAATCTACAGCAGATAAATCTCGAGTCACAGACTAAAATTGATAATCTTGTATTAAACACTTTTGAAAACGATTTCCTAAATTTAACAAATAAAATCAATAGAGTTGAACTTGACAACAAGGAAATAATAACAAAAATAGAAAAAATAATAACAAAAGAAGATTTTACCTCTGTATATACTACTACTATTGAGAAAATTGAAAGAAATGTTGAGATCATCCAAAAAGATAACCAACTCATACTAAATAAAATAGAATTCCAAAAAATCGCAGTACTACCCAGTACACAAAACAATACCGTTTCTCTTATAAGTACAAAAAAATGTAATAATGCTAATAATAATGCGTCTGCTACGAATAGTACCTTACTTGACAATTATAGTGATATAAGCGAAACAATTGACAATTGTGAAAGCAATAATGACGGGTTTATCCAGATTGTAAATAGTAGAAATAAAATGTCTAGACGTTTGAACAAGTATAATAACGACAATGCTGACGCTGTGGCATCACCTGCACGAAGCACGCGGGTGCAAACGATTGATGGGGGGACAATGCACAGTAAAAACATTAAAAGCGGTAATACGGAGCTCATTATTTCAAACATTTTCGACGGTGATATCTCTAAGCGTGTTGACGTCGCACACGCGATACTGTGCCGTGTCCTTCCATCAACACAAAAAATTGATATAATAGGCACACGCCTGCTTCGGTCAGAAGAATCAACAGCTGCGGCATTAGCAGATACAAACAGCGAACGTAGAAGGTCACCATGGGTTGTTACCCTTTCCAGCAGTGCGTTAGGCGAGAGAATAATGCGAGCCAAAAAGCTTATCACTGGCTTTCATGCTAGAGATGTCGACATTGCAGCTCTTGACCAGGACACAAGGGATGGGATTATAAATGGGAAAATTTTTATAAATGAATTGTTAACAAAAGAATGTTTTATTAAATATAGAAGTCTCAAGGCCCTTGCGATGAGACTTAATTTTAAATATGTTTGGCATAGAGGGGGCCGTTTCCTGGTGAAGAGGCGCGATGGCGATGTCTCTCATGAATTTTCATCTGCGGCTGATTTACAGACAATTGTGGCATCATATGCCATTAATCAACCATCTCAAACTGTAAATACTGAAAAAAAAACTGTTGATAATGAAATCGAAATTGATAATAATGTAATTCCGACAACTGCTGCAAAAAATTGACTATCCGCAGACACTGCTGGGGGGGTTCACTGTAAGGGACTGAGGGCAGGTTTTGTCAATGTTACCTCACTGAAGGGGCACATTGGCATGATTAAACAACACCTTTCAGCTCGTCCTACCTACCATCTCTTTGGGGTTGCTGAGTCGCACCTTGACCCTGATGTTGGGAGATTCAGATAGATGACTACTCACTACTTAGACTTGATCGCAACAAACTAGGAGGCGGGCTAGTCCTGTACATTCATAACACTTTCAAGGCAAATTTACTAAGCAGTTCTCCAACAACACAGGAGGGCAGACCATTTATACCTGAATATTTAATGTGCAGTGTTCAGCAGGGCAGCCTTCCCCCCGTCTTTGTTGCTTTAATATACAGACCACCACACGTACCGTTTTTACAGGGCTCGGACTTAATAGACAAACTGACGATACATACTCAAGACTTTAGTCACAAAAGTATTATGGGAGATCTGAATGCGAACCTACTCGGAACGTCAGCCGATGCGAAATTTGTTAGACGGTTGGCTGATGATCTTAACCTTCAAATAATTGATCATGGTGCGACTCATCATCTCACGGATTCTCACACGTGGATTGATGTGATCTTGACAGATAATAATGACGTTGTACTGAGCAGGGACAATCGGCCGGCGCCTTTTCCCAGTCATCATAACATCATAGAGGTCGAGATTGGGGTCGAAACTGCTGCATCCCCTGTGGTTGAATCATTCAGCTACAGGGATTTTAAGTCGATCCAGCAAGACGACCTCCTGTCTCGCCTAGCTGACTGTGATTGGTCGCGGATCGATGGTCCCGCGGCGAGTGTTGACAGTCAATTAGAGTGCCTCAGTGTCAACCTCGTGGCTGTGATAGATAAAATTGCACCGTTAAAAGAATTCATACCGAAAAAGAAAACAAATCCACCATGGGTTGATGCTGAACTAATACATCTTTACAAAAAACGTGACTCCGTACGAAGACGCTATTCGAGGACCAATGACGACAGACTGTGGCGGGAGTATCAGGGCCTTGCAGCTGAAGCTGAATTACGAACGAAGGAAACAAGGGAAAGATTTTTACAAAATAAAATTTCTGAAGCGATTAATAATAAGAAAGATATCTGGAAAGAGCTCAAGGCTCTGGGCCTTCTGCCAAAGACAAGAGAGGAGCTTCATGGTTTCTCACCGGAAGAGCTCAATGCCCACTTTGCAGGGGTGTCGATCTCCCAAAATGAGGGTGATGAAGAACTTGACAACGTCCTGAACACTGCCAGTGATGACGGTTTTGTTTTCCGAGAAGTCAGCTTCTCGGACGTGGTTCTGGCTGTTGCCCACTTCTCATCACAAGCCAGAGGGGAAGACGACATTCCCCAAAGTATAATGGCTAAGGCTCTTCCGTTTGTGGGAGATCATATTGTTAAGATCTTTAACTCCTCTCTGTCCAGTGGCATTTTTCCGGGAGCTTGGAAGGGAGCTCGGTTGGTGCCTTTGAAGAAGAAGCCTGTCCCATCTACGGTGTCAGATTTCCGACCAATTGCCCTACTGAGTTTCCTTTCTAAGGTCCTTGAAAAAATCGTACACGACCAAATAACTGACTTCTTACGAGAAAATAATACTTTGGACCCGATGCAGACTGGTTTTCGACAGAATCACAGTACACAGACAGCACTACTGAAACTGACGGAGGACATAAGATCAGGCATTAACAACAACAAAAAACTATTGACTATTTTGTTAATGTTTGATTTTAGCAAAGCATTCGACACCATCTCACACACTAAACTGCTGCGTAAGCTGATGCGCATGGGATTCTCCAGGAGTGTTCTCCTGTGGCTTAAGTCATATATCATGGGGAGACGACAGAAAGTCGTCACAATCACAAACGGGGATTCAGGTTGGCTAACCACCAATCTTGGCGTTCCACAGGGCTCAGTCCTGGGACCCCTGCTTTTCAGCCTGTACATAAACGACTTACAAGACGCACTCGACTTAGATGGTGTCGAACACATACTTTACGCTGACGACTTGCAAACCTACACACAAGTGACCCTGAAAGGTCTTCGTGATGGTATCGGTCGCATGTCGGCTGTAGCACAAGCAGTGTCGAACTGGGCAACGTCAGCTGGCCTGCGCCTCAATGTCGGCAAGACAAAGGCGATCATTTTTGGATCTGATCACAACATCAAACAGGTTCAGAGCCTCGACTTGCAAGGCATTGAGATACAGACCGGCGTACACGTTCCCTTTGTCGATACAGTCACCAACCTCGGCGTGGTGATGGACGGAGGGTTGACATGGAAGCCGCAACTGAATGCGGTCAGTAGAAAGGTAAATAGGGCTCTGTATAGCTTAAAACTTTTCCGTTCAAGCACCACAGAGATACTGAGGAAGCAGCTGGCATGTGCACTGGTACTACCTCACTTAGATTATTGCTCAGTGGTTCTTCTTGATGTGTCAGGGGAGCTCCAGACACGACTACAACGTCTACAGAATGCATGTGTGAGATACATATGTGGTGTTAGGCGGGATGAGCATATCACCGCCTACAGGAAAAAACTGGACTGGTTAGATTTAAAGGTGAGGAGGGAGTATTTTATGGGGCTGCTGCTTTACAAAGCGGTTGTCATGCGGCAGCCACCGTATCTTACTGCCCTCTTTGAAAAAAACCAGGCCAGGACTTCAAGTAGGGGTGGTATGAAAGAGCTCTCGGTTCCGGGGTCGCGCACCGATAAGGGCCTTTTTTCATTCAGAGTTCAAGGTGCGCACCTCTGGAATTCGCTCCCGAGCAGTGTGAGGTGCCTGCCATCTTTTTGTAAATTTAAAACGGCGTTTAGCAGGCACCTTAAGCAATTACATGGTGAGGAGTATGTCCAGAGATGAAAAATGAGTCGAATATTTATTTAGGCTTTTTATTTATTTAAATTATTTATTTATTTAACTTATTTATTCATTAAAACTTATTTATTTAATTTATTTATTTATTAAAACTTACTTATTTATTTATTTAACTTATTTATTTATTTAAATTTATTTATTTATTTATTTAATTTAATTATTTATCTTGTTTATTTATGTATTCGACGTATTTATTTATTAATTTATTTATTTATTTATTAAATATTTTTAGTGTTAATTAAGTGTGAATGTATTTATTAGCGTGATTGTTAAAGTGTTATGAATGAGTGTGTTTTAAGTTTGGACGTGATAGTGTACGCAAAGTTTTAGCAAAGTATGTGTATGTATTCTTATTTATATGTTATCTTTATTGTATTTATTTTTTATTCTATGTATTATTATTTTTTTGACGAAGCGTTTTATGTGATATTTGACTGTGACTAGTTCATTGCATTTAGATTTTATAAACTGACGAACTGATAAAGTGAATTATTATTAATAAGAAATATGCAATAAGTGAAAGTAAGATAACAATTATATTAAACCGACTGATATTTTTTTTAATTATAAATACAACTACATGTACATGAAATTGTAAGATTTTGTCTTCTGACGAATAAAAAGTATATCTATCTATCTATCTATCTATCTCTCTCTCTCCCTATACCACACATACATGGATAGCGGTAGTTCACGCGCAAGCATTCGACGTACCATGCGCGCAAGCCTTTCTCTCTCTACACACGCGCACACGCAAGCCTACAAATACACACATGCACGCAAATATCCACACACAAGTCTTTCTCTAAACACACCCACGCACACACGCGCACACATACGCACACATACACACAGACACACACATATGCGCGCACTGTCACAGCGATAGTGTGGCGGTGATTCGCGCGCGGCGGCACGCTCTCTCCCAAAAGCTCCTTCTCTCTCTCTCTCTCTCTCTCTCTCTCTCCCATTCTCTCTCTCTATCTCTCTCTCTCCCATTCTCTCTCTCTATCTCTCTCTCCCTATACCACACATACATACGAGAGCACACAGACGTACATATGTACATAAACGAGTGGTACGTACACTACTATTATTTTTTTATCTGTAATTATAAAATACTAACCTTTTCTTTTGTCGATTGAACCTGTAGAACACTCTTATTCACTATCTCCTTATGCAGCACACACTTGTCAGAAAATAAAATTTAAAATTGTTTAAAGTATTTGTTATAATATTATTTTATTTATTAATCACACAAGCACTTCAAGGTTTGTGCACATTGTGGGTACAACCATACACGACACTTATAGCAATATTGCCACTTTTTGTACTGTTTCTTAAGCTGACGCCAATATCAAAAATAAAAATCATTCGAAGGGTGCTCAACTGCAGGAAAACCACATAATTCAGAAGTCGCACTGCTACTGCTATCGGATACGTCTTCATCTGTCAGTTGCTCTAATAGACGGATATATTCTACTGCAACAATGTTCGAAGTTGATTCTATTGATAAGACTTCGGATGTGGATTCTTCTTCTTCTTCGTGAATCAGTACGATATTTTTATTGTTCATAAAATAATCTGTATCACTAGTATTTTCTTGATCAGCCGTCAATATCTCCCAAATTGCTGTCTCGGTTCTACTTACAGGTAGATCATCGACGTTTAGTGCCTCTACATCTACAGCACTATCTTCTGAATTAGAAGCTGCGTGTATAACGCACGCGTAAGTACCCTGTAACTCACCACTACTACGATTAGTTTTATACACGCGCATTATAACCACCGTACACTTCGCGAGATGAAAAAGCACTGATGCTTGATCCTTTATAAGTAAGATGCCGCGGTAGTTTTCCCATGGTGCAAAACTCTACGTTGCAGTGTGCTACACCGTGATTCATTTCCGTTGCAGATCAGCTAAAAATTTTATTTTCGTAGAGCAACACGTGCAGCTGACTACAGGTTTTCGTTACAGTAGCATCTCTATACTGTCTCTCACTACTGATGACTCATACAGTGCAGCTGCAATACACATGGGAGAAAGCTGAATTTGTATTTTCGCCCAACTCCATTGCTCATCGCCGGTATCACATTTAATAACGATCATTTACACTGTGCAGCTGCAAAAGTGTCCTCTATTACCGTAAGAAATGTCGTGCATTTAGATTTTGTCTATCAGTTTATAGTTTGATCAGCTCGCGGGAATACACTTTTTTGTAGCTAGATATAAGTCTTTATTAACCATCTATTTACATTTTGTCTATCACTATTTTTTGACAATTGATAATCGATATCTCGAAAATGTAAAGTTTGATCAGCTCGCGGGATTACACTTTTTTGTAGCTACGTATAAGTCTTTATTAACCGTATATTCAGATTTTGCACATCACTATTTTTTGACAATTGATAATCGATATCTCAAAAATTTAGAGTTTGATCTGCTTGCGGGATTACACTTTTTTGTAGCTAGATATAAGTCATTATAAACCTTATATTCAGATTTCGCCAATCACTATTTTTTTGACAATCGATAATCGATATCTCGATAATTTACATTTTGATCTGCTCGCGGGATTACACTTTCTTGTAGCTAGATATAAGTCTTTATTAACCATATATTTACATTTTGTCCATCACTATTTTTTGACAATCGATAATCGATATCTCGATGATTTACATTTTGATCTGCTCGCGGGATTACACTTTTTTGTAGCTAGATATAAGTCTTTATTAACCATATATTTATATTTTGTCCATCACTATTTTTTGACAATCGATAATCGATATCACGATAATTTACATTTTGATCTGCTCGCGGGATTACACTTTTTTATAGCTAGATTTAAGTCTTTATTAACCATATATTTAGATTTTGTCCATCACTATTTTTTGACAATCGATAATCGATATCTCGATAATTTACATTTTGATCTGCTCGCGGGATTACACTTTTTTGTAGTGGCTACTAATTCCTTAGAATTTCGAAAATGTATATTTTAATTATCTCGCGGGGTTACACTTTTATCGCACAATTCGATGTTGACGGGTCCGAGACTTTAAAGCTACTAAACTGTGGTGCTTACCTTCTTTTTCTTAACGGTCCGAGAATCATGACTTACCGCGCACGTGTACTCTTGGAGATGATATTGTCTGGGTTAAATATCGCTCTTCCGCGAAGAAGACTTTCTGCGAAAAAAAATGCAGTCGTAGCATCTCGACAGACATAACGGTGAAAGTAATGCGACACAACACACGTGCACAATCGTTTTAAATAAAAGTCGCGTTCGAGGAATATGGAGAAAGCTTATGAAAAAATTTCTCGGTATTAACAGACTCAGCGCGAAATCTGATAACGCTGACAAAGTCTCTATCACCACTGTCTTGGCTTGTCTGCCAAAGACAAAGGATATATGAAGCTATAGCGTACGGGTTTTAGACGAAGATCGTGTGGCATCCACGACTCGTTATTCTAAGAAGTCTTTTCTTCGTATATTAAAAGTGAAGAGATAGCAGTTTCACAAGAAAAGAATGTATGCACGTGTACGTGAGTAATGAGTGCAGCTACATATTAGTTTAAGTGTCGTTTATGTGGAAGCGTTCATCATCAGCAGAATCAGCGAAAAATAGCGTTGGGACCCGATTCAATTCCCCCACTATGTATGCTGCATGGACGCTGTATTTAACGTGTTACATTCACACATCTTGTCAGTATCTTTTGGTCAGTCAAAGTTCGCAAACCAAGTTCGTAAGAAAAAATGGAGAGTGTTAGTGTTGCGATTTTAGTCAAAATATTAGGGCATGCTCTTAATATTGCCAAAGTTAAAGAGTCACATATTCGAACAATGTGCGATAGAGCATGGTGTTCCAATCTTCAACAGTTATCTGTGGAGATTTTATGCAGAAAGCTGTATTTCCTCTTGCTCCATTGTAGACCAACAACAATATATCACATGTATTGTGTTGGTCTTTTCCAAAATCAAGATCTTCTATCGGTTGCCGTGAATGCGATACGACAACGCAACGACCAGGCGTATCCACTAGCCGCTCGAATGATTCATCGTTACCGTAATTACTAATTTTTTACATTTTAAATGAATCTCATTTTTTATTGTTTTTACAAATAATTTTTCTATAACCAATGTTTTAGTAATGAGACCGACGTTAAACGATATCGAGGGGGACGAGTTTATATTGAGATGTGATGAACAAATCTTACTGTCGACATCAAATGAAAACAGTGGTAAGTATTGCTCTTGTCAATATAAGGCTTCTAATAATAATTTAGAATTATAATGGCACGCCCGATACTTTAGTTTCAAAAACAACCCTAACCTTATCCGTCAACGATAATAATAACGAGAGATGCGATGAACAAGTCCTACCGTCAACCTCAAATGGAAATAATCGTAAGTATTGAATGTGCTATAATGATTATATTTTTTAATTATTGCTCATTCCCATACTTCAGTTTTAGAAGCTGAGATGAGTTCCGTTGTAGATCAGAGACAGTCGACGGAATGTACATTATCCGTGAGCAATGGTAAGTACTGTTCTTGTCAATATAAGACTTCTAATAATAATAATTTATACTTATAATGGCAGGCTCAATGCTTTAGTTTCAGGAACAAGCGTGGCTGTACCCATCAACGATAATAACTATGCTACACCAAATCGTAAGTATTGAATGAACTATAAAAAAATAATTAATTTTTCTACTATACAGTACAACGATACTTAAGTTTTAGAAGCTGGATCATCGAATCACGTGCCGATCGTGTCTCTGTAATGGATCCATCGCAGCGCAGCAGCAGCATCAACAACAAGAGGCAGCCCTTTGCGCACAAGAAGGCCTGTATTTTGAAGGCTCTCTATCATCTGAACGAAATACAGCGAAAGGCTCTCTTACAAACGGCTGATGCAAAATTGGTTCGACATATTTGCGAGTGCGCTCTGAATGTGCTGATTGTTAACGTGCCTCTGGTGAGAAGACACAAATCGCGCTTACGAAAACACGTGAAAATTCTACGAAAGTTGTCCGAACCTTGCGTCAGTCTGACGAAAAAGAAAAAACTCATAGTGCAACGCGGTGGGCTTTTTCCAGCGCTACTAGCTTCCGTTATCCGGACTGTGTTGACCAATATTCTCAGTGGGTAGAAACAGAAAGAAAGAAAATAAAAACATGGAACATGTCAGAAAGATGGTACTTGTGCCGCAGGAAAACGTGGATCGTTTGCACAATGTTCTCGCAAACGGAGGAGGAGGAGGAAGAGGTGGAGGTGGTGGTGGATACACGTTAAAGTCTGTACAGACGCCGGGTACTGTGATGACTAGACTGGATGCAGAAATGAACGAAATACTAAATTCGACTGCTTGCAGGGACGAGCAAGAAAAGTGGGCGCGATACCGTTCTGTGCTGCAACGATATCTTCATTTCGAAGATACCAAGAGCAGTAGTGGTGCTCGTGATGGAACGAATAATTTGAAAAAGAAAAGTTTACCTGTATACAATGAGCAGCAGCACCAGTAGCAGCAACACCAGCAGCAACAGCAGCAGCAGCAGATGCAAAATGACGATGACGACGACGACGACGGGGTTACGTCGGATCTGGAGCGAATCGAGCAAGAGGATCGAATCGACGCGAGTATCGTTGAGAGTGTACCCGCAAAATTTAGAAAAAAAGCTGGTCAAGTTGTGCAACGCTTACGGGCCAATGGTGACATTAACTGGGATACCCATGGTGCTGTGACGATAGGTGGCGTTTGTATACGCGGTGTTGACATAATTGACTGGATGAACGATGCTATGAGGAGCAGAAAAGGTACGCCACCTTCTGGGCATATTGAATTTGCTATGGCTCTACGCGAATCGTTTATCCCCCGCGAATTCATCGGTAACAAACGAGTTTGGGATAACGTAGTCTTTCGTACGCCACCACCAGGTGGCTCTGTGATTTTACTCCCTCCAAAACATTCTACGCCAGATGGCTCTGCTGATAAATTTCATACGCCACGACACGAGCCAGCTGCTGCTGCTGCTGCTGATGCTACTGCTGGCCCCAGTAATGCCAGCAACAATGGATCGTTTAATCGCGACGCCGTCAGTAGCGCGAAAGATACCGAGCAGGAGGAGTCGGAAGATAATCGAAAACGAAAGACTACCAAGGAGTGTGTTAGAAAGAAAAAGAAGAGAGTTGCAGCACCTGGTGTACAGGTTACGGCATGGCGTCGACTGAGTGGTCAGTTCGATCCGAAGAAGAAGAGACATCCTGTAAAGAAGAAGACAAAATAGTAGAACGGCATGGTTTGGAAGAAAAAAATAGTGCATTGGACGCCATGATTGATCTATTACCGTTCGAAATGCTCGTATCTGGTTACAGATTTTGCGGACCGGGTACTAAATTAGCAGAACGCAATGGACGCGACGAAGTCGGGATCAATCCGTTGGACGATGCGTGGTGTGAACATGATTTAGTCTATTCCGAAAAAAGGGGTCTCGCGAATGCTCGCGGACGAAACACCCTCGGATGAGCGAATACTGGCTATGATGACGGTTTGCTGCATGGTTAGCAAGATAACATTTGAGAAATTTTTTTTGCGCATCAAGTGTGCACTGAAGAAACGTCAAAATAAAAGCAAAGTAGACATGAAGGCAAAAAAGGCCAAACAAAAGTTTAAAGTACAATTTAAAAAGGAAAAGAAGGAAACAGTGAAAAAGGAAAAGATCGACAATGAGTGAAAATTTTGAAAAAATTTATTACAACCCGCCATATCCAGCTGCGTACGCGGCCGTGAATAAACTTTTTCAAGCTACGCGCGGTAGAAGCAAAAAACCCGATCGCCAAACAGTCGCCAAATGGCTTGAGAGTCACGATGCGTACAATTTGCATCGACCTGTTAGACGACGGTCTCCACGACGCGGTTACAATGTGCGATATTTGGATAACGTATGGGAGGCTGATTTAATGGACATGAGAGCCTTGAAAACTTACAACGATGGTTACAGCTACATTTTGACGGTCATCGACGTTGTTGGTAAATACAGCTGGCTAGAGCCGCTCAAGGAAAAAACTGCTAGAAGCGTCGCTGAGGGGATTCTTCGCATCTTATCGAGAAGTGACGGGCGAAAACCAGAGTGTCTTCAAACGGACAAGGGTAAAGAATTTATCGGTCGCGAAACGCAGGAGGTTTTACGTGAGAATGGCATAGCTCATAGAGTGGCGCGGAGTCCGGATACAAAGGCAGCTATCGCGGAGAGATTGATAAGAACTATTAAAGAACGAATTTGGCGATACTTTACTCATAACGATACCCGAAGATATATCGATGTTTTGCAGAAAATCACAGAGTCATATAATCATATTAGCATTCGTCAACAAAGATGACACCGTCCTCTGTGACCTTATACAATGTTGCCAGAGCACGAAAAAATATAGAGCTTTGTTACGGTAACCACGACTTTAGACCAGTCAGGTTCAAGCCCGGTGACTTGGTTCGCGTCAGTCGTGCGAGAACCGTCTTCCATAAGGGATACGAAGGTGGATGGACTTTGGAGATTTTTGAGGTTACGCGCATCTCACTAACGCGACAGCCACCTGTGTATTTTTTAAAAGATTTAGCAGGCGAAGACATTGACGGTCACTTTTTCGCCGAGGAACTGAGTAGAGTGCGAAAAGATTTAAGTGTGGTATCGTTTGAAAACGACAACATTTTACGTAGCAGGGGTAAGGGCCGCTCAAAGAAATATTTCGTTAGCTGGAAAGGATACCCCGAAAAGTTTAATTCTTGGGTCGAGGCCAGTCAAATTTCTCAGAAATGAAGGAGCAGTTTTACATTATTCTACCTAACAACAGCAGCATGAATTATTTCGCGGAAAACACTACGACGCATTATATTACTCAGTTGCCACAGCAGATCCGATTACAAGGTTCATGGTCAGTTGCGGTTACAGAGGTTCATATTCCGCTGACGTTTCAATACATGTCGCCAGACAAAGAAGACAGAGCGATTTCTTTGAAATGAATTCCCCCCTCGAGACTCGAGTCGAACCAACTCAGAGTGGAAAATTTTACCATTGTTGGTTCGGTAATTCGACCAGGTAACTACAAAGATATTTATACTCTAGTAGAGGAGATAAATAACTTGGCGTGTATCAAACGTCATTTGGAGGTGACGGTTGAGTGTGGTGGTTATGTGACGGACAGTCACATAACCACCACTGAGAAACCACTTCTGAGAAACAGAGTTTGCGCAAAGACTAGCTGTTCACAATTCAGTCACAAACTTTGTTTATCGCGGAAACTGTGAAAAATTTTGGGGTTTGAAAAGACAAAACGAATCTTTTTCGCTGGTGATAAATACACGATAGAGGCAGATAGATCGGCGCGACTCTCGAATGGTTTACCAGATATGCTTATGATTTATAGCGACATCTGTGAGCCATACGTGAAAGGTGATGTTCAATCGCGATTGCTGAGGGCTGTATCGATAAATACCGACAATGACGAATATGGTACTACGAAAATCAAAAGTTTCTTCCCACCAATGTACTTACCATTGTTATTCAGCTCATTTCAGACGATTGAAATTGATATAAGAGATCAGCGTGGTCAGCCGATACCATTCGATTTCGGGACACTCACTATAACACTGCATTTCAAGAGAGTCGATTAGATGCAGCGCTACGAAGAATATATCAACAATCAAATTGGTTACGGAAACGGTAGACGGGGTACGTATGGAGGGGATTAGCATAGTGGTGGGGTTGGGCGTATTTACGTTGGCTCTCCCTACCAAAGAGGCCACGGTGGTATTGGCTCTTTCTTAGCCGGTATATTTCGCCGAGTACCCCACTCATCACTAGGGAGCCAGGGCTGTTGGCAAGGAGGCTGTGCGCACAGGAATCAACATTGTGTCCAATGTCGCAACGCGTAATACACCCATCAGAGAGTCGGTTCGTAAACGTAGCAGAGAATCCAGTGCAGTTCTCAAAAGAAAGGCTGAAGAGAAGTTGGACAAGTTGATGGAGGGCTCGGGATATAAAATGTCGCGCTACGGGAATCCGTCTCAGCTGCAGTTACTCGGCAGGCCTGTCAGTGTCGGTAAAAGAAAGAGTGGTGCGAAAAAACGTAAGAGCAGTAGAAAACGCAAAACAAACGGCGGTGGTGGTGTGACAAAAAGAGGTAGAAGGAAGAAAAAGCAAACAACCCATAAGAAGAAGAAGACTAGTAGAACGACGAGAGATATTTTTGACAGATAAAAAATGGCTTTCTTGCACACCCACTCGTGCGAATGTTTAAAGTCGGAGCTTCTATTGTTTGAGATTCCGCCGACCCAGACAAAGGTCGAGGGTTCGCATTGGATACAATATAAACCAATATCGTCATTGACGGATGACTCAGCTATAGAATTTGTGCTTCCGGGGAATAGCGACGAATACATTGATCTTGCTCACACTATGCTCAGCCTTCGTGTGAGCTTGAAATGTAGCGTAAGCGAGGACGATGTAGCAGAAGCAGGCAAAGCAGCGTTTAGAATCGCAAAAGCCAAAACGGGGCCTGTTAATAATTTCATGCATTCGATGTTCAATCAAGTGGATGTGTTTTTTAATCAAAAACCTGTATCACCACCGACCAATGCATACGCTTACAGAGCATACATTGAAACGCTGTTGAATTATGGTCTTGTTGCAAAATATTCTCATCTAACGAGCGTGTTGTGGTGCGACGATACCGCTAAATATATGGACGATGTTGCAGAGGGGAATCAAAGATTTGTACAATGACGGAAATTGTTGTCGGCTACAAATTCTGTCGACATGATTGGACATCTTCACTGTGATGTATTTAATCAAGAAAAGCTCTTGATAAACGGTGTAGAGGTACGAGTGCGTCTAGTATAATCCCGCGATAGTTTTTGCCTAATGGATCCTACGGGATATTTTTCAATACATATCGAGGAGGCAAACCTCTTAGTTAGACGCGTAAAGATTATCCGGGTGTATTGTTGGCTCACGCTCAATCTCTTGCAAAAAGAACTGCAAAATATCCTCTTACGCGTGTAGAGGTTAAAGTTATTACGATGCACAGCGGTATACACGGTGAAACTTTGTATAATATCATATTGGGTCAACTACCGAAAAGACTCATTATCGGTTTTGTAAATAACAAAGCTTTTAACGGCGATCGAGGACTTAATCCTTTTAACTTTGAGCATTTCAACATCAACTTTCTATGTCTGTACGTTGACGGTGTACAAGTTCCCTCCAAACCGTTGCAACCCGACTTTACAACCAGAAATTTGTACGTGGACGCGTACCATCATTATTTTCTGGCACAGGTATACACTTTCTTAATGAAGGTAATCAAATAACACGCGAAACATATCCGCATGGCTACTGCCTATTTGCATTTGATTTAACCCCCGATTTATCGACTAACGACTGTAGTCATTGGAATTTGATTAAACACGGTAGCGTTAGATTGGATGTGCGATTTAGCGAGGCTTTAGGAAACACGGTAAATTGCATCGTATATGCACAACACGATAAAATTTTAGAAATTGACGCGTCACGTCAAGCCATCGTCGACTTTAGCGGTTGAAATAACGTCGTGTAGATGGCGTTACACTTTAGCCTATATATATACCCCACCATTGGCGTATTTCGCTCGTCAGTTTCATTCCACCCGCGAACGCTGTCAAAGGCTTTGCTATATAAAACATGGATGTGATAATTGATATTCAGTTCTTTAAAGGCGCAAAATATAAAAATATACCAAAGGAAGTTGCCGTAGTAGCTCTTACTGACAACTTCAGTGGTCACTGGTTAGTGACTCCGACAACATCGATTGAACAATTAAGCGAGGACATTCGGAAACAGAACGATAGGCTGACACAGCATCATCACGGAATTGACTATTTTGACGAATAGGTACCTTTATCGGTTGTTCAAAAAATTTTAAGAGAATTTTCGAAAAGTGTGCGAAAAATATACGTTAGAGGCAACGAAAAATGGCTAGTTTTGCATAAAATTATAGCTCGTCAAATTTTCAACCTAGAATACGAAAGAGAATGTCCGACTTTTAATCAATTATCGTCAAACGTGTATTGCATTCATCACGCTGTCAAACCTTGTTACAAAAATTACAGTTGCGCTTTGAATAACATTCATCGATTAAAGTCGTGGCTGTCTACGCGTGTTTTTCAAAACCGTACGAATCCTACCGAGATTTGTAATGGAAAGCCTTCAAATATTGAAAAACCTCTCACGAATACGTTTGCATACTGTCGGATCATATAAACCGTTTGCGGAAAAATTGTAAGCGATTTCACTGGAATAACCCACTCCAAAGCCAGTCTTCGGACGTATGCGGCCAATATTGTATTATGTTTTTACGTTACATGAGCGGCGGTTTGGGTTTAGACAAATTTCTTGGAAAGTTTTCTGACGACTTGCAGAAAAATGATAGCGTGGTAAGACACTATGTACGTTATAAAAACTCTCACAAAAGATTCATTGGAAACGATGTCAGATGTTTACAAATCTGCAGTTCTAAAATGTCATTCTTATAATGCCAACTTGACATCTTATCGTTTCATTTACTCAGAATGTTGCGTCTAAAGTATCGTCATCCTCGCGTTACACACTGTCGTTCATTCCCTTCTCGGAACACCAACGTCGAGTGTCACACGTTGCAATTTCCACCTCCACCGCACCTTCTTTGCTGGCACATTAAGAGCCTGTGTCGAGTCGATTTTACGGCAGTCGTTTTCTAAACGTCAAAAGAGAAATACAGACCAGTACAAGAGAGAGAGAGAGAGAGAGAGATCAAGACAACATGTCTGATCAACAACGAAACCGTCACCATCCACATCAGATACTGAACACCTTGTACAGCCTTAAGGGGTTATATCCCCCAAATTTTTGTTTTTTTTTTCCATTTTTTTTTATTGGCTTAAATCTTGCCAAAACAATCCTAGAATCAAAATCTACAACGCCCAAGTACCGATTTAAAATCAAAATTTTTTTAAATCAATTTTTTCCAAACAGCTTAGATGCTCCAAAATCACAATTTTCGCTTATTTTAGCGATGCTCGCTTTTTTGAATTTCGCGGCTTTGGAAATTAGTAGAAGTTACCTACGATCGATATCGTGTTTTAAATTTGAATTATAGAGGTCGCTACATGACATTACGACGGTTACAGCGTCTTTACAGCACGTGTTTACTCAGACTTGCCCTGTGTTTAGTCGAACAGCCGTTCTCGTTGTTTACGTTGTTATTTTGAGTTTTGCTTTACTTTTTAACTGTGAATTATATTTACAAGTACTTAATTATGAGAGAAAAGGTGTACAGTGGCCGCAAAGGCAGTAAAACAAGAAGTACAAATACAAAACGGAGTAAAATTAGTAATCGACGCCCGCCTAACCGCCATTCGTTCGAAGGCGATTCGGAGCACATTAGTACCTCGGCTAAGAAATTGAAAACTACTGATTGAGACCGTGACCGCGATGTTAATAATAATTTCGGCTACTGTTTCATCAATTTTTTCGCTGTATTTACTGCTCCTTCTGAATTAGTAGTATGCAAAAAATGTAATGGTGACGTGCGGTTTTTAGAGTCGAACAAACGTGGACTAGGTGATTGGTGATTTTGATTGGTCAGTACACTGGCAAGGTATTGCATGTGTGTGTAAAATCTAAGTACTGTAAAGTGTGTGAATATTGGCAAAAAAAGAAGGTACTGCTAAATATGAAGAGGTATACCCTTCACACAAACAGAACTGTGATACCAACCATGAAGGTAATGCCGTGAAAATGGAGATCGACGCAGTTATAGAAATGTTCAAACGCTCAGAAAAACTTCATAATATCAAATATTTGAAATATGTCGGCGACGGCGATTCAAAAACATATAAAGGTATAGTCGACTCAAAACCTTATAAAGATTTCATCGTCGAAAAAAAAGAATGTGTCGGACACGTTCAGAAGTGCATGGGAACGCGTCTGCGCAATTTGAAAAAAACAACGAAAGGTCTTGGCGGCCGAGGAAAGTTGACCGGAAAGTTAATTGGTGAAGTTTCTATTTATTACGGACTTTCTATTAAGAGAAACTACGATTCAGTCGAAAAAATGCGGAATGAAATTTGAGCAACGTTACTTCATAAAATGTCGACGAAGGAGAATACACAGCACGAGAAGTGTCCCGTCGGAGTAGACTCTTGGTGTTCTTGGCAGCGCAGTACAGCGCTTGGTACAATTGCAACGTACGAGCACAAGAGTCCAATGCATGAGGATGTTTTTAACGCAATAAAACCCATTTATAATGAACTCAGCTCCGACAACCTTCTGTCACGCTGCTTGGGTGCGTATACTCAGAACAATAACGAGTCGTTTAATGCTGTAGTGTGGTCAATTGCTCCAAAGACGGTGTCAAGCGGTAAGACTATAGTTGACATTGCGACTGACGTAGCCGTTATTATCTTCAATGACAGCTTCTCTGGTCTGTTTGCCGTTTACGATGCTCTTGGGTTGACTGTTGGACCAAACATGTACGAGTTTTGCGTGGAAACGGACGCCAATCGCGTCAAAATCGCTGAGCATCGTATGTCCGATATCGCGAAAGAGGCCAGGCGCAGCATTACATCAAGCAAAAAAAAAGAAGAAGAAGAAATGAAGGCCTTGGAAGGACAATTATATGGTATAGCAGGGATAGCAGACTGAAGGTAAAAAAATTATTATGGACTATATTTTTGCAATTCTTAAGATTTATAGCATTTTAAATTTACGTTTTAAAAATTTTACATCCGATTGACTTAAAATGTTAACAGTAGCTTCATTGTTTGATTATCTAGTGAAGTACACATGATTTTAACGATTAATTAACAAGAAAAAAAGTTATAAACAATTTAAGTCGATTTTTTTCGTCGAAAACACGATTTTTTGTTAAAACAATCGCCATTTCGCGAAAAAAGATTCTAAAAATATAATCATGTGTACTTAACTAACAAAACTCATGTAGATAATAGAAAAAAAAATTTTTTATAGGTGGAGTTGGACGAGACTTGTACTGCTCGCCGCGGAAAACGCGGAAAAAAGATTCTAAAAATATAATCATGTGTACTTCACTAGCAAAACTCATGTAGATAATAGAAAAAAAAAATTTTTTATGGTGGAGTTGGACGAGACTTGTACTGCTCGCCGCGGAAAACCTTTTTGAAAAAGCGGTTCACGGTAATCACTGCACAGCCGCCATTTTGTAAAAAAATATCAATAAAAAATTTTTTTCTCTTCTTCAAGAGTAGCTTAATCCAATGTTATATTATTTGTATACCTTTAATCTCAAATGTCCTTTAAAAAAAATAATTAACAAAGCCTTGTTTTTTAGAGCATAAGGGGGATATAACCCCTTAACAAGTCGTATACGAAGAAGATGATGGTTGGTCTGGAGTACTGTGACATTGAAGACCTTCATTACGAACCGATGGTTCGGTTGTTGGGTTCTGACTACAACGGGGTCGCTTTTTCTTACGAGAATTGGATGGAGTTCAAAAGCATTTCGAAATCGAAGAGGATATAAGACACACGACACCTGGTCTGAGTAAGCGGTACCGTCATAGTATAATTATGAAAAAAGTTAACTTTGATTGTTTGGACGAATATGTGGCAAAATTTATCGACGCGCGTCTCGAATATCTAAAATCTGTATCGAATAGTGTAAAATGTATCGTACGTGAAATGATAGAACACATTGAAAATAAAAGCTCTCTTATGCACGAAGCGCAAATTACCAATTATACACCGAATATTGTAAAAGATGTTGTAAATTTCGCGGACGACGATTTGTTTGATCTTATCACGATTGCTCTACAAGCACGAGCGAGAAAACAAAGGGTGAATGCCCATTTAGCAAAATACATGTTATCGATATATTTTATCAATTAATATCTTTACATATCAACAGTATCATTGATGTATTAAATATACGATTAACATCCAATAAATGTATTGAACTGTACTTACCTTGTATATATTTACCCAACTCCCTTTCCTATCCTGTATACACCCTTAACTTACTTGTTATATATTAATATTATGAAATTATAAATTTTTTTAATTAAAAATATACTTTTCATTCAAACTTTCTTGCATGCAATTTTTTAAAATTATGAAATTAAAAAATATTCGGTTCATTCAAACTTTCTTGCTTACAAAAATGATGAAATCAAAAAATATTATTTTAATCCGCTATTTATCATTCATACTCAAAAGGTGGAGGGTAAAACGAATAGGATCATGGATATAACGTGAGTTGGAGTAGATAAGAGTGGGAGTTATGGGAGGGAGAAGGTGGGAGTGGTGGGGGAATGGTGCAGTGGTGGGGGTTTGTTGTGTCTAGCCATTGTGTAGCACATACTACTTACATAATAGCAGTCCTGTATGGAAATATTTTCGACGAATATAGTTCTAAACAGATACATTCGCTTACTATGATAAGACAAGTAACCTCTATAAGTTTCGACTGGTTTGACTGCAGTTTTGCTGATTCAGTCGATAAATTTGATTACATCCATACATACATCCATACATATATTTATGGGAATGCTTGGAATGTGTTCCTATAGTGTTAAAACATATTTTTATGTAATAACATGTTAGTTTTTAAGATATTACACTTTTTGCGGTTATGAAAATGTATGGCTCTCTCTTCGAGCGGTCGTACCTAAAGACAATAATTTATTCTTTTATATGTGTATATTTGATTTGATTTTATCGATAAAAATTGATTTTAAAATCAATGACACATTGCTGACTAAAGACACGATAATATGTTTCTTGAAAAATATTTATTTCCTAGTAGGGCAGAAATCACTAGATCAAAATAGTTACAGAGGAAAGTAACTTTCATTGTTGCAAAAATGTGCTAAAAGATTATTTCTTTGAGTGCGTATTGTATTTCGTGAATTAAAAGCAACAAGGGCGAAATATGGGTTTCGCCCATTATGGGCGGTACTGCGCAGCTTTTCCTTATTCATAATAATTTTAATTAAATTCTCTTTAATAAAGCATAGTGCCAAAGCAGTTGTCAGCGTTTTTATAAATACGATCACACTTACTTCACGTGACTTTTCATATAGTCGTAAGGAATGATAATCTTTCAGCGAAATTCAGTTTTATAAAACGCATACAAATTTCTACGTAAAAATGAAACAAAAGAACATTTTTTAACAGCAAATTTTTTTTATTAATAAAATACTTTAAGAATAAATAACTTTATGTAGGTATAAAATTGTTATTGAAAGTGTATTAATCGTATTATTTTTAATTTTAAAAAGAATATGAGACACCAAAAAATAATTTCTACCAGTTCAGAACACCAATTCAAGCCCGCGAATTTGTAATTATAAGTGGCACACTTCTTTATGGATGAACAATATGTTTGTGTAACTATATAATGTTATATAGTTTGTTAAATGCAGGTGTGTCACAAAAAATATGATTTTTTTTAATCTAGTGACGTCATTTTGTTTTCATAGATGGCACACTTTTCTATGCATGCATCGTATTTCGAGTAATTAAATTCTAATTTCTATCAAAGTTTCGATGCAAAATTTTAAATGCTAAAAAAGTTATGGCTTTACAGAACCTCCTTTTTTGCTATAGTAGAAAGTTATTTGTCATCGTAAAAAGTTAAAATACAAATTTTGCGTTTTTCAAACATGTTTTGTACATTTATGTCTACTGTGCGACGAAATAGCCCCTTTCACCGCGTATTATTTCGAATCCGCGCGCGCATGCGCTCGTAAACTCACCGCGCAACATCGATTATTATGAATGCATGGATCGAAGAGTTGGGAGATAGATAGATAGATAGATATACTTTTTATTCATCAGAAGACAAAATCTTACAATTTCATGTACATGTAGTTGTATTTATAATTAAAAAATATCAGTCGGTTTAATATAATTGTTATCTTACTTTCACTTATTGCATATTTCTTATTAAAATAATAATTCACTTTATCAGTTCGTCAGTTTATAAAATCTAAATGCAATGAACTAGTCACAGTCAAATATCACATAAAACGCTTCGTCAAAAAAAAAAAAAAAATAATAATACATAGAATAAAAAATAAATACAATAAAGATAACATATAAATATAAGAATACATACACATACTTTGCTAAATCTTTGCGTACACTATCACGTCCAAACTTAAAACACACTCATTCATAACACTTTAACAATCACGCTAATAAATACATTCACACCTAATTAACACTAAACATATTTAATAAATAAATAAATAAATTAATAAATAAATACGTCGAATAAATAAATAAATAAATTAATAAATAAATACGTCGAATAAATAAATAAACAAGATAAATAATTAAATTAAATAAATAAATAAACAAGATAAATAATTAAATTAAATAAATAAATAAATAAATTTAAATAAATAAATAAGTTAAATAAATAAATAAATAAGTTAAATAAATAAATAAATAAGTTTTAATAAATAAATAAATTAAATAAATAAGTTTTAATAAATAAATAAATTAAATAAATAAATAATTTAAATAAATAAAAAGCCTAAATAAATACTCGACTCATTTTTTATCTCTGAACATACTCTTCACCATGTAATTGCTTAAGGTGCCTGCTAAACGCCGTTTTAAATTTACAAAAAGATGGCAGGCACCTCACACTGCTCGGGAGCGAATTCCAGAGGTGCGCACCTTGAACTCTGAATGAAAAAAGGCCCTTATCGGTGCGCGACCCCGGAACCGAGAGCTCTTTCATACCACCCCTACTTGAAGTCCTGGCCTGGTTTTTTTCAAAGAGGGCAGTAAGATACGGTGGCTGCCGCATGACAACCGCTTTGTAAAGCAGCAGCCCCATAAAATACTCCCTCCTCACCTTCAAATCTAACCAGTCCAGTTTTTTCCTGTAGGCGGTGATATGCTCACCCCGCCTAACACCACATATGTATCTCACACATGCATTCTGAGAGAGACAGACATAGAGAGAGAGAAAGAGAGAGAGAGAGAGAGAGAGAGAGAAAGAGAGAGAGAGAGAAAGAGAGAGAGGGGAGAAACGTACGCGCGCACTGTCAAGCGGGCCTTGCAGAGCCAAGCGTGCGGCGTGCGGCGGGGGTGGGGGGCGGAGAGCGAGAGTCGAGCTAGCGGCAGTGGACGATGCTTATGGGGGCTACCACAGCACGACCGCTCCTCTAGCGAATGGAATCTGCAGTCGCTCCTATGTTTCCCGTCCGGCCTTCCAGAGTCCTGTCTCAAGGCGCATACATACACATGTACCAGTTACCAAATTCTCTTCGGACGTGGGCATTTAATTCTAAGGTAATACTAAGTAGATTAGGGAAAATTTGACCAGAATTACGGAGGCTCCCGTGTCTGGTGTACTGTTGAACGCCACTTCGAGATGCTCCTCGGCTGGTGATCCAGTGCGACAGTATAGCGAGCTAGGAAGTCGGGCGCTCTCGAATTCCTAGTGCAGCATAGCATAATTTATAGATATACTTTACACACACACATTAGATATATACGAAACTTATTGCATAGTCTGATTATTTTGTGTTTAATAATTTATGTTACAAGTTCCATAGAAGCCATTAGAGTCACTTAACAGTCATAAATAGATATTATCAATATATTTTATTATTTCTTAGCTATTACTATTCATTAGGTACGACCGCTCCAAGCGAGCACCTTATATTTTCGTCATCGCAAAAAATGTAATAACTTGGAAATGAACTAATTGTTGCATAAAAACATATTTTAGGATAAAAGTAATCCATTTCGAGCATACCCTAAAATGTATGTATAGATGTGTGGACGTATGTAATCAAGTTTATCAATTATCTCAGCAAGGTCTTAGCCATATCGGTTGAAATTTGTGGAAGATAATTATCTTATCATTAGAAGCCGACGGTCCTATTTTCAGCCTAATTAGATGTGTATATTTCAAACAGGACCACTTTTATAGATATTAGTTAAATATTAAAAAATCGAATTTTAGCTGTGTCTTGAGTAAATTTCATTTTCTCACGAAATGTTGTACGGTAAAGTTGTAGATCTCGAAAAATCACACCTTTTTTGCATGTAACACTTTTTTAAAAATGATACCAAAATTGAGTTTACTGAGAAGAAAACAAAAAATGAAGCGCAAAAAAGGCATAAAAAATCGAATTTTATCTGCATCATGAGTAAATTTTATATGTTTTCTAATTTTTCCGCTCACGATGCAAGGCGCGAAGATGTTTTAGAGTAAGGTTTGCCCGTTTTGAAGCATCGGAGCGGCGAGCTAGTTTTACTATTATTATTTGTAAATTAGGGGTTAGATAATAGAGGTTTCTCGTCCGATTGATTATGGCTCAAAGGCGAGTCTTGCAGAACCGAAATACACATTAACTATTGTATATTCTTATTTCAAATAATTATTTTAATTTGAACATATTTTATTCCATACCTTGGTCTTCGTTTCAATTAAGCCTCAATTAGATAGAAATATTCGCATTATCTCCAGCGGTGAGTAAATACTCTAAATAAGACAGTATTCGCATCCGTTCAGGGAGATTGAATCATTCTATTATCTATAAGAGGAGAATTTGACTCGTAGCGCTATTTACTTTCACACTTCATATAATATCACGATGCAAGGCGCGAAGATGTTTTAGAGTGAGGTTTGCCCGTTCTGAAGCATCGGAGCGGCGAGCTAGTTTTACTATTATTATTTGTAAATTTGGGGTTGGATAATAGAGGTTTCTAGATAATCTAGATAAATAATAATAGATAATCGTATGTTTCGACAGTATGATGTAAAGTGTGAAATAAATTTTTTTCTTTAAATAAATATCTATTATTATTATTTTCCTAAAACTAGCTTTTATTTATTTAAGAACCCTTCCATACCCCCTAATCGCATCCTGATTCAGCTGTTGAGTATCCGGCGGTGGGTCCTATTGTTACAACAGATTATGCAATGTTTCAAGGCCTTTTTACTTAAGAGGTCACACCACTCTAGAGCCACAAAAAAAGGCCTAACTTTGATAATCTTATTTGAGGATATGGGTAAAGGGATCGGAGTTTTTTTTTCAGGGTTTAATTAAACACATATTAAAGTATAAAAAAAATTTTTTATTGAATTTTCAAAACAACATGTCGGCGTCAGAGCGATTTTCCAAAAACCTCTTTTTTTATACATGCACGGGCGAAATCGTAACTCCAAAAGTATGAGTGCTAGGACAAAAAAAAAATTATTTTTTAAAGTATATGTTATTGGCTGTCAAAATACATAGGGTCTTTTTTAATCAAATTTTAAAAAGATTGCATAAGTTTTAAAATATTTTCATTTTTTTAGTTTCATCAAAAAACGGCTATGTACTTCTTTAGATAATGCGATTGTAAAGTTAGACTAAAATTTGAGAGTGTTCCATCGAGTGGTTTTCGAGCAGCGTTATCGCCCAGTTTGAAAAAAGTAGTTTTGAGCAAAACGCGTTTAAAGTTTTACAAGTACTTAAGGGGTTATATATATATCCCCCAAATTTTTTTTTTCCCTTTTTTTTTATTGCTTAAATCTTGCCAAAACAATCCTAGAATCAAAATCTATAACGCCAAAGTACCGATTTAAACTCAAAATTTTTTTAAATCAATTTTTTCCAAACAGCTTTGATGCTCCAAAAATACAATTTTCGGTTATTTTAGCGATGCTCGTTTTTTTTTAATTTTGCGGCTTTGGAAATTAGTAGAAGTTATTTACGATCGATATCGTGTTTTAAATTTGAATTATAAAGGTCGCTACATGACATTACGACGGTTACAGCGTCTTTACAGCACGTGTTTACTCACACTTGCCCTGTGTTTAGTCGATCAGCCGTTCTCGTTGTTTACGTTGTTATTTTGAGTTTTGCTTTACTTTTTAACTGTGAATTATATTTACAAGTACTTAATTATGAGAGAAAAGGTGTACAGTGGCCGCAAAGGCAGTAAAACAAGAAGTACAAGTACAAAACGGAGTAAAATTAGTAATCGACGCCCGCCTAACCGCCATTCGTTCGAAGGCGATTCGGAGCACATTAGTACCTCGGCTAAGAAATTGAAAACTACTGATTGAGACCGTGACCGCGATGTTAATAATAATTTCGGCTACTGTTTCATCAATTTTTTCGCTGTATTTACTGCTCCTTCTGAATTAGTAGTATGCAAAAAATGTAATGGTGACGTGCGGTTTTTAGAGTCGAACAAGCGTGGACTAGGCTTCAAAATTATTGTGCCTTGTTCGAACTGTGGTGATGCTGATATTAACAGCTGTCCTGTAATAAATGGTCGTGCTTATGAGATCAACTGCCGTATTATTTTAGCTATGCGCATCATAGACATAGGCATCAACGGTATAAAAAAGTTCTGCCCTATGATGGATCTTGCAAAGCCTGTTTTTCAAACAACTTATAGTAAGATCATATCTAATATCGCCACTGCTACTTCATCTGTTCAAATTATATCTATGAAAAAATCAGCGATTAAAGAAAAAGAAATTTCTATCGAACGAGGTGAAAAAGAAGGTCCCACGGTGTCAGGCGATGGATTTTGGCGAAAGAGAAGGTTTACGTCTTTGTTCGGATTGGTGACTTTGATTGGTTAGTACACTGGCAAGGTATTGGATGTGTGTGTAAAATCTAAGTACTGTAAAGTGTGTGAATATTGGCAAAAAAAAGATGGTACTGCTGAATACGAAGAGGTATACCCTCCACACAAACAGAACTGTAATGCCAACCATGAAGGTAGTGCCGGGAAAATGGAGATCGACACAGTTATGGAAATGTTCAAACGCTCAGAAAAACTTCATAATATCAAATATTTGAAATATATCGGCGACGGCGATTCAAAAACATATAAAGGTATAGTCGACTCAAAACCTTATAAAGAGTTCATCGTCGAAAAAAAAGAATGTGTCGGACACGTTCAGAAGCGCATGGGAACGCGTCTGCGTAATTTGAAAAAAACATCGAAAGGTCTTGGCGGCCGAGGAAAGTTGACCGGAAAGTTAATTGATGAACTTTCTATTTATTACGGACTTACTATTAGGAGAAACTACGATTCAGTCGAAAAAATGCGGAATGAAATTTGGGCAACGTTACTTCATAAAATGTCGACGAAGGAGAATACACAGCACGAGAAGTGTCCCGTCGGAGTAGACTCTTGGTGTTCTTGGCAGCGCAGTACAGCACTTGGTACACTTGCAACGTACGAGCACAAGAGTCTAATGCATGAGGATGGTTTTAACGCAATAAAACCCATTTATAATGAACTTAGCTCCGACAACCTTCTATCACGCTGCTTGGGTGCGTATACTCAGAACAATAACAAGTCGTTTAATGCTGTAGTGTGGTCAATTGCTCCAAAGACGGTGTCATGCGGTAAGACTATAGTTGACATTGCGACTGACGTATCCGTTATTATCTTCAATGACGGCTTCTCGGATCTGTTTGCCGTTTACGATGCTATTGGGTTGACTGTTGGACCAAACATGTACGAGTTTTGCGTGGAAACGGACGCCAATCGCGTCAAAATCGCTGAGCATCGTATGTTGTTGTCCGATATCGCGAAAGAGGCCAGGCGCAGCATTACATCAGGCAAAAAAAAAGAAGAAGAAGAAATGAAGGCCTTGGAAGGACAATTATATGGTATAGCAGGGATAGCAGACTGAAGGTAAAAAAATTATTATGGAGTATATTTTTGCGATTCTTAAGATTTATAACATTTTAAATTTACATTTTAAAAATTTTACATCCAATTGACTTAAAATTTTAACAGTAGCTTCATTGTTTGATTATCTAGTGAAGTACACATGATTTTAGCGATTAATTAACAAGAAAAAAAGTTATAAACAATTTAAGTCGATTTTTTTCGTCGAAAACTCGATTTTTTTTTAAAACAATCGCCATTTTACGAAAAAAAATTCTAAAAATATAATCGTGTGTACTTCACTAGCAAAACTCATGTAGATAATGGAAAAATTTTTTTTTATAGGTGGAGTTGGACGATACTTGTACTGCTCGCCGCGGAAGACCTTTTTGAAAAAGCGGTTCACGGTAATCACTGCACAGCCGCCATTTTGTAAAAAAAATATCAATAAAATTTTTTTTTCTCTTCTTCAAGAGTTGCTTAATCCAATGTTATATTATTTGTATACCTTTAATCTCAAATGTCCTTTAAAAAAAATAATTAACAAAGCCTTGTTTTTTAGAGCATAAGGGGGATATAACCCCTTAACTCTTAAAAAATTTCGTTTTACCTTTAAGCTACGATGTCTGCACCGTACATTGGGCCATCTAAATTGATATTCTCTTTTTCTTTCTCTTTCCTGGCTGATATTAAGTCCAATCGAGCCTTTGTTGCAGCATTGGTGAGCGACCGCTTAGAAAATTTGATGCGATGCTCATCAGCTTCTACGCCGAAGTTGTAGCAGTTTGGCCCTATTTTCATCCCCAAATTTTGCATCAGACGCATGATACTTGACAGATCATCATTGTACGAGTAGATACCTACAGCAATGTATACTGTTGTATCAAGTACATGTTTGCCACTGGAGGAAGATTAGGTGCCATAGACCACACGGTTGCATTAAAGCTTTCATTCGTATTTTGAGTGAATCCGCCAAGGCAACGTATAAGAAGATCGTCACTGCTCAAGTCTTCATAAACAGGAGAAATCGCTTCATAAGCTTCTTGATATAGCGGTGATTTGTGCGTGTAGTTTGATAAATCTCCAGTAGCTTTTGCCTTCAGTGACGGAGAGCGGTTTGAAATGCTCCGTTTTTTAGCATTGGAGGTATCTCCCCGTCCGGACTTCTTTCCACTGCATTGAGGTTTTTTATCACTCATTTTGTTTAGTGTACGATTATTATTGATAATTCACTATAAACCAACTTTATTTTGATGATTATTTATATAAAAAATAAAAAGATAAACGGTAAACACAAATCGGAGCGTCTGACTCGGCGTCACTTCGCAGCTGTACTGACTCACACATAGACGTATATTATAGTGTACATATAATATATGTATATGTATATTATAGTATCAACACACCCTGGTGGCCACGAAAAGTAACCTAATGACCTTTTACCTTGTAAGTAAGCCAGGTATTTAATATTTTAACAGGCAAAAGCAAAAAGTCGGAGCGTTACCGCATATGCTCTAAACGCACACTCCGAGGTGCGGCGGCAAAATTGAAAATTGAAGCTATTATAATTTTTTTTTACCATAGGATCAATTGAATATTATTTTTATGACCTTAAAGTATTGTTTAAGTGGAAAAAACGATTTTTTTTAAATCCTTGAGTGGTCCCTTATGAAAAAAATCTGCAGGAAATCCTGGAGGAAATCCTGCAGGAAACTCTGCAGGAGACCTGGAGGATTCCCTGAAGGATTTTCTGCATGGTTTTCGTACTGTTTTCCTGCAGGAATTCCTGCAAAAATTCCTCCAGGATTTCCTACAGGAATTTTTTTAGAATGGGAAATTGATTATAATATTGTTGAAAACAATAAAATAAGTGAAAAATGTGCTTACTTTAGGTATTACCATCCACCTGATAACACCAAAACTCAGGGACTAAGCTTCTTAATGTTTATTTATCAAATTGTTAAATAAACAAATTATTTTTAATTTTGGATCTAAGAAGCTGAATCCCTGAATTTTGGTGTGATAATCTGGATGGTAACACCTAAAATAGACACATTTTTCACTTATTTTATCGTTCTCAAAAATATTATAAACAATTTCACATTTTAGAAAAATTCCTGCAAGAATTTCTGTAGGAAAACAATACGAAAACCATGCAGGGAATCCTCCAGGTCTCCTGCAGTTTCCTGCAGGAATTCTTCCAGGATTTCCTGCAGGTTTTTTTCATAAGGGGTGTTACCTCTTATGGGGGTATGAACTCTATAGAGCTTTAAATATGAGTTTTAGCTGAAAAATATGAAATACACAGTTAATAATTTTGTAAATAACATTTCTCACAAGTATATATACTAGTTTAATATATTTCACCTTAAAAAAAGTCCCCTTCTCTATAATATCTCTTAGATAATTACTGGTTTTGAACTACTTATAATATGTATCTTTATAGGATGATGCGAAACAGACTTCTTATTTTTCACCTTCACTATTATCAAAAGCAATTCACCATTTCTGAAAACAAGAAAAAATGAAAATTCACATTTCTTTCCATTAATATTATAATACTTCCATGTTGATCATATTTTAGGGTATTCCAAATAGCATGATTGACCTGGAATTGTCTGCATCGGTAAAACAGATAACGTCCTATATGATCAACTATAGTTTACTAATAAAATGACAATTTAAGGTCTTTAACTTTTTTAGTTGACTTTATTAGTGCCTAAATTTAATTTCTAATTAGTAAACATCCTATAAATCAAGAATACATTATAAAAATATAATTATTTTTTTATACTTTATAGGGGTCCTACCTCCTTAACGCACAGGTGCCCCATCAAAAGATGTTTTTTTAAATCAGTTACACAAAAAGTATTACGAGTGTTCTATTCATAGTTTACTTAGTTTTAGAAACCCATCAATTTTATATCTCTAGAAATATTAGTTTTTGTATAAATAGAAGGTGTAAACTGAAAAAGTCACAGTTCAGAGTACGCTAAAACGTCTAGAATCGAAAAACTGTAAGAATGGAAAGTTACAAAAAAACTAAGGATACCAATTCAAGCATCCGCCATTTTATTTTTATAGGTAGCACAAATTTCTGTGCGACAGTTGGTGGCACCGTTTTTAAATAGTATAAAGCTTGAAAATATTGCAATAAATATTATTTACATAAAAAAATATTACGTGGGACACTAATTAAAAGTTCTGGAGATTTGCCCATATATGCTGTAATTACAGACACCCTGTATACGTTCTTATTATGAGTATACTGTACGTCGATGGGCCCTAAGATAAAAGACTTAACTTCGAGCTACGGTACAATTTCTTACACTAACTTTGAAGTTAAACAAATTTTTATAGGATACTTTAAATTGTAAGTTTTAAAGTTTTTTAGTATTTATGTAACTATTGATTATTTGATAATAAAATATAAAATATTTCAAATAACGCGTAAGATAGGTCATTTCTCTTAGGACCTAATTACGGACACCCAGTATATAACAAAGTCATTTTGAAAAAATTTCTTTTTGCAATTGTATAATACGTAACAAAGTTTTTTTAAATTCACAAGCCAGTTGGTGCGCAGAAGGGCCTAGTCCGTCTATATAAAATATACAATATTCAGAGCTTATGATTTTTAGGATTTAAATTAATTTTTAATTATTATATTCTAAAGAAATATTCGTTTTAATTAAAAAATATGTTATTACATAATTAGAGGAGATTGGATATAGTGATCCATGAAATATAATGAGATAGTTATAATAATTCGTCACTAAACAATCTCATGATTTGTACTATTTATGAACTTTTTAATTTTGTGACAGTAGCTCAATAATACGCAAAAGAAATGTATAAAAAAAGCGTTCATCAAAAATCCCTTGTCAATCCGGATGCATCGGTGGTGAAGATCGAATTCTAGCCTGATCAATGTTTGCAATACCTTTGTAATACATGTAAAAATGGGCAGCAGTGTCCATATCATAAAATATAAATAAATACAAATTTTAATATTTTATTTTATCTTTACTTTTGTTTACTTTTCAAGTTAATATTAATGTGCAGACTCTAGTACATTAATATTAATAAAAGCAAGAAAATTAAGCCCCAAAAATATAATATTTTAAATAAAGCAACGAAAATACCGAAATATTTTGATTATTTTCTGACTAACATTACGAAAGTAACGAAATATTTTTGTTATTACGAGAAAAATGCAACAAAAGAGAAAACAGTTATGTTTTTTATTAACGTTATAAAACTTTATTATGTTTGGATATTTTTAGAAATATCGATAACATAACAGATTTAACGGAGCTCTTAGATATAAGCCGGGCTCATTTATTCATACAAGTCTTTAGGTTACTTTATTAATCTTAAATTATATGAATTTTATTTTATTTTTAGGCTTCCAGTACCATGGCTATTGTATGGATTGATTTATGGAACTCCAGTCGAAGTAAACTCAGTTGGGATGGTCTGCAGTATTGCCATTTTATTTTGCATGCTACTGTTTGTTATACTAAGCATAGCCTTTTTTAAATGGCGTATGAATAAGGGATTAGGTTTTACTATGTTTCTTTTATATTTTGTATTTGTAGCAGTATCTCTTATGTTTGAATATGAAATTCTAGTTTGTCCTGTATAGTTTATAAAGAAACATAAAGAATATGATATAAAAGTAACGTATGTATGCACAACAATGATACTATTTATTAACGATTATATATGTGTATATATATATATATATATATATATATATATATATATATATATATTTATTTATTTATTTATATATAAAGAAAATCAATTTAGTTGAAAAAATAATTGTAAATAATGTATAAATCTTCAAGAGTTTAAAGCAATTATACGCTTATAGTTAGTTAAAATAAATTATTAATAAAATTATATACTTACAACGCAAATAATTATCATAATTAATATTTTTCATATCCTGCATAGTTTATAAATATCCTAAACATTTATAACATAAAGAATATGATATAATAGTAACGTATGTATGCATAACAACAATTATATTATATTATATATATATATATATATATATATATATATATATATATATATATATATGCATGATTCCACGTCAAGCAAGCAAATAAACAAATTTTAAACTCTGAAACTTTAAGAAAATGCAGTATTTTATACCCAAAATATGTCACAAAAATTCAAACCCCTACCTCTATTGATTCAGGATTTATGCCAAATTGAACAACATGATTATTGTCATTTTTATCATTTTTCTCAAAATGTATGTATTTTTATCTAGAGAACTATAAAAGATAAACTACTTTAGTCTGTGTGTTTTGGAAAGAGAATTTGATGCAGAATATGACAGTATGTTTTGCATACCAAATTTGATGATATTGATTGGTCCAAATTTCTGCCCACTCACCGATGAAATTTTATGCTGAGTGTTACAAGCTATTTTGTTGAAAAAAAATTTTTAAATTTTTCAAAATTTTTTAATTTTTTCAAAATTTTTTAAATTTTTCAAAATTTTTTAAATTTTTCAAAATTTTTTAAATTTTTCAAAATTTTTTAAATTTTTCAAAATTTTTTAATTTTTCCAAAATTTTCCAAAACTCAAGTAGTGGGCGAAAAGTACCTTGTTTTCGCCCGCCGGGCGAAAAGTACATTGTTTAGATTGGACATGAAAACTGTCAAATTTTTGCTATGCGCATTACTCATTAATTTCCGCGCATTAATCAGTGATTTCCGCGCATCACTGAATAATGTGCAGGACATTACTGGTTCATGTCCGAACATTAATGAGTAATGCATGTTGCGAAAATATGACAGGTTTTTTGTCCAACCTAAGAAGTAATGTGCAAGAGATCAGTCAGTGATTTCTAATTCTCTCCGTGTACGATTATACAAATAATTCAAGTAATTATATCCATCTTATTTATATATAAAAAGTTTGATACAAACACTGATTTGACTTTGTTTTCGAGGTTAAATGCACCTGTTTTGTTTGCCATTAATTTAGTTTTACATTCAGAAGTATTCAATGCATATTTTTAAGCTCAATAAATGTTCGTTAAATATTTGACTTAAGTACAAATATTATCAAGAAAAACGCTTCGTCTAGTTCTTTAAAATATGTAAATGAAAACGACAAAAGTGTGATTTCTCATAAGACTCCACGCAAAATGTCTCAAAATAAAAATATTAATATCTCGCTTCCTAGGTACCCTTATCTTACGAAAATTTAACTGAATCATTTTGGGAACTATATCTATCGGTATACCACATTTCATTCAAATCTATTCATTAATACCTTAACCAGATGAACCTCCTTAAAAGAAATAATTTTTTTGAGTATGCTAACATGGTGACCTCATAGATTTTATGTGCAGTTTCCTTAAAAGTTCTGTAAAATCTCTCATATAAGTGAGAAGGTCTTCGATAAATCAAAGCTTAAGTTAAAATAAACGTTCTGTTTTATCTTTAAAGCTCATATTTAATTGGTTAAAGACATTCAATATTGTAAATTATCAATATAAAATAATTAACTATTTAAAATTTAACGAAAATTTTGCATATTAATATAGTTAACAGTATCCTTAACATAATAGGAAACCTAGTCAGCTGAAACTTTCAAGCATGTAGCCTGATGCTGATACTTCATAGGGAATGAAAAACACTAAAAATCATACTGTGTATTGTTTAAAATATGTAATAATATATTACACTTTCTCTTCTTATGGATTTTCTTTGATATAAAAAAGAATTAACAATGTATTAGAAAGTCTGTATTAATGATTAAGTAATATTAGTAGTTATTGCAATACCTTTGAGCCTCAAAAGAAATTTAACCTTGACTTTGCTTGACCTCGATATGCGCCGAACCGTGATACCCGATACCTGTCGCCGACGAAAGAGACCGATTGTTTGCTAATGCACCATAGTGATATATATATATGAGCAGATTCAAAATTATCGCTTATCTTTTATATAAAAGTGCATATCGAAAAACGCCCCCAAAAACATTTTTAGCCACTTTCATTAATATTGCGACCCCCTAAAATCGTTTGAATATTTAAAATTGTATAAATATAAGCGTTTAATAAGCTATTTTCGAAAAATTCTACAGAGTATATATTTTAATAATTTTGAACGATTAAGAAAAGGACTTCTTCGCCTTTTGGCCAACTTTCAGACAAAAATATGTTTCATACAAAAGTATATAAACACTCCTTTTAAGAATCTCATTCGCCCATGCGCATTTTTTCGATTTTGAGGTTATGTTTGATCGCTTGCCGTTTCTACCGATCGTCGATTTTTGGTACGTTCAAATTCGTTACGTATGTAACGTGGCATTTAGTTACTCTAATTATTTATAAACTGTGCTCAGCACTTTACCGAATTTATCAAATATAATGGGCGCCAGGTAAAGCGCGGCTAGCTCTGCACGAGCCCTCTCCCAGAGGAAGTTCCGTGAAGCGAATAATCAGGATATTTAATTATACAATAACCACACAAATTTTACATTTTAAGTACCTAGGCTTCATTAATGATCACATAGTATAACGGTCGCCAATTTACAATTTTCGCACAACTAACCGGTCGCTATACAAAATGGCTACGCTAGCCCTCGCGCGCGTCTCCCGCGACGACCAAATCACCACGTTTCCCGAGTTTTCCCGGCTATCGCGTAATCCCCCTTTTTTTCACACTACTATTCGTAAATTTCGAACTGGCCCGGCGCGCACTGATTCTCTAAACGATGGTGTCACACCACCAACGCATTTACGCCATTGCCTCCGAGCACATAGCGACAATATATATATATATATATATATATATTATGTGTAAAAGTTAACGTTAATTACTAATTCTCTTTATAAGTGCCGAGGGATGCTCGACAATTACAGCCCACTCACCGTCGCTCAACTGTAATTGCCTCGCAGTGCTTCTCGTTACTCCTTTTCGCCAAAACTATCACTCCTAACTCCCTACTCGCCGATTCTATCCTCACGGTTTTCTAAACGTGAGAGGTGCGCGCGACGTGCGTCTAGAAGCTACCACGGGCGGGCAGTCAATCCCAAGATCGGAGAGGGCGGAAATCTCCTCCAAATTTTCGGCTCTTCTTTTTGTCTATATTCAGCCCGCACACTTGTTGCTTCCACCCTTATCTTCTCGGTGATTGGCCTTGATTTTCTCTAAATGCGAAAATCAAGGTTAAATCTCCGGCAATTTGAGTCGCTAATTGCCATTGGTCCGCTCCGCGATTGCCGCCCTGCCCACGAAGCGCGGGCAATATAAATCGCTAAATATACACGTGCGACAACCCGGCGTGTATATCTATATCGGGCGCTTTAGGTTTTGTATATAATATTTCAAGGTAATTTAAATTTCCTTGAATATTCATGCAATTTCTGTCACCATTTTCAATTGTAACTAACTTTTGATCAGATTAATATTTTTATACATAAAAGAGCTTAAATTAAAAGTCTTTTTTCCTACTTTTTATTATGTTTGAGTCATTTATCCATAATAAAAGCTTGAAGAGTTATGGTTAGAAGAAGAGATATCTTTTTCATTAAAATAACGAATATTTCGAGTAAATTACCTCATATCTCGAGAACAAGGACCCATTAGAATGAATTACGGGTACTAGGCTTCATTTCTGGGTACCAGAAAACACCTCCCAAAGTCTGACCGAATTTCGTTTACTGAAGGGTGTGCCCTTTTCTTGTTAGAGTTAACTTTTATACGTCATGCGTAAAATACTAATAATCTAAAGAAAAAAGTATCAACAACTTTTTCTTCTCCAGTTATAGAAAAAAATATTATTAAGATTTTAATTTATTTTAAAATAATTGTTTGATAATAAAAAGAAATTGAATTGGAATCATGTTACGTAAACAAAATTATTTTCCTAAAATTTGTTAAATTTTCAAATTATTCGTAAAACGAATAATTCTCAGTCACTTGATAAATAGATGAAGTCAGCACGCGCTGGAGGCCTACGTGACTTCAACTTCCTGTACGAGATTGATGAAATATAACAAATAGAGCTCGCAGTTATAGTGGCAAGTTAAACTGGCTAACAAAAGTGTTCATAGAAAAAAAAATCTCACGGTATAAAATTAACAAAAATAGTGCGCACTAAAATCGTCTAAAGTTATCCAGCGAATTGTGAAAGGGTGACACTAAAAGATTGATGAAAAGTTAATAAAAATATAATAAAAGTTTGACGTTTACACACGGCAAGCGGCGACCAATCGACGGCAAGGGAGCGATTGTGAGCGCTAAAAGTGCAAGTATAGTGACAATGTAATGGTAGTGCGCGAGTTACGAGGGTAGTTCAATAAGTCTTTAGAATAAAGTATAAAAACAATTTTTTTTGGGTAAATTTTTTTTTATTTTTCAACATAATCTCCTTGGAGCTCTATACACTTGGTCAATCGCTTTTCAAGTTTTTTTAATCCTTCAGAAATGTGCGTTTTCGGAAGTTCCTCAAAATAAGCACTTACAGAGGCAATGACGTCTTCGTTGTCCGTAAATCTCTGTCCACCGAGCCATTTTTTCAAGTTTGGAAATAAGAAAAAGTTACTGGGGGCTAAATCTGGTGAATACGGTGGGTGTTCGACCAATTCGAATTTTAGTTCTTCAATTTTAGCCATTGAAATTTTGATCAGTAAACGGCCTTCGAGAACTTACTGTGCGCAGGCATTCGAAAATTTATTTTTCTTCAGGCTGATACGCTCCCAGTTTTTTTTTCCGCTAGAAACAAATTTATTACAGTCAGCCATAGCTCAAGTTTGAAGGTCCTCGTGCAGGTGGTAGTAAATTACTTTCCAGCAATAAATAACCTTTTGAGAAAGGCATACTGCGCACATAGATTCGAAAAGTCTATTTTCGAGCCAAAACTAAGTTTTTCTCCTCAATAAACGCTATATTACAGTAAGGCATAACGCGTGTTGAAGGTCCTTGCGCAGGTAGTAGTAAATTGTCCCCAGCAATACACGACCCTTAGAGAAAGGCTTAATGCGCGCACACTTGCTTTTTATAGGCCTATAAGCTGTCAGTTTTTCGGCGAGAAACGATTTATTACAGCAAGGCTTGGTACACGTTGAAGGACTTCGCGCAGGTGGCACTTTTCCCAGCAATAGACATCCTTTTGAGAAAGGCATACTGCGCGCATGGATTCAAAAAGTCTATTTTCGAGTCAAAACACTGACAGTTTTTCGGCGAGAAACGATTTATGACAGTAAGGCATAGTGCGTGTTGAAGATCCTTGTGCAGGTAGTAATAAATTGTCCCCAGTAATACACGACCCTTAGAGAAAGGCTTACTGCGCTTAAAATTTTTTTTTTGCAATTTTTATTTTTTCAGATCAAGTGAAGGATGACAAAGCTTTGCTTCAAAGTAAGCAAGCGAAACGAGATTGGCTGCGAATGCTGAGTTGAGTGCAGGATAAAGCTCAACCGAAGATAGCAGCAACAGCACCACCACCACCATTACCACCATCACCTCCACCACCACCACCGCGAGCATCATTAGTAAAACCTCGCATCTTAGAAGATGTGACATTCATCGATTAGTTAGTATGTAATAATATATATATATATATATATATATATATATATATATATATATATATATATATATATATATATATATATATATATATATATATATATATATATGTGTGTGTGTGTGTGTGTGTAAAAAATAATTATTTTATTATATATTAATTTTAATGTAATATGTTTTTTCTGAATATAATGAAAATATATTTTTTCAACTTGTTTTCTTTTAGTTCCCTTGTCATGTCCTCCATTTTCCTTCGTTTTCCTTATAAGGTAAATGTAAGTAAATTTCAAAACAATGTAAATCTTTGTAAATACAACAAATGTTCTTTTTTTCTTTTCTTTTTTTAAATGAAATACGGCTGATATATTTAATAAAAGACCCTTTAAAAAGTTAAATAGAATAGTCTAAGAAAAATAGTGTTTTGCACATTAATATTGTATATTGTCTATCTGATGAACAATGCTGTATTCTAATTAATGTAAAATATCCGCAGTAACACCCATATGTACCCTATGTTTGCTACAGATTTTTATTTATTATATTTTAATTTTATATTTGTGAAAGAATAATATCGTGCAATGATTTTTCTTTTAATTTTTTTTTATTCAATCATCAAGCTCCCCTTTTTTTACAGAATATTAATAAAAATTTATTTCCAATATAAGCAAGAGCATGTATTCCTTTTAGAAATGATATCTACTTCATCTTGGTCAAAATTAGCATCCAAATAATCCAGTAGCCATGCTCGTATTGAGATAACGTTATGTACAGCGCATATAGGTTTCTTTCTAATGCAGAGATTGTGTTTAAAACATACGTAATGCTTATCGCTCGATATCGTTTCTAGCGATGGACATCCAAAGTCTTCAACGTTTGAAATAGATCTGTAAATAAAAAAAAACGTAAGAAATACGAGCATAGAAAAGTAAAAGGAAAAGTATGAAAAAGTGTGAAAAAGTGTGAAAAAGTATGAAAAAGCGTGAAAAAGTATGAAAAAGCATGAAAAAGTGTGAAAAAGTATTAAAAAGCATGAAAAAGCATGAAAAAGTATGAAAAAGTATGAAAAAGTATGAAAAAGTATGAAAAAGTATGAAAAAGTATGAAAAAGTATGAAAAAAGTATGAAAAAAGTATGAAAAAAATATGAAAAAAGTAAGAAAAAGTATGAAATGTATGAAACAAGTATGAAAGTAGAGTCATATTATATATCACTTACACATTTGGTATAAGATTTCTTAGTCATTGCACTTTCTGCTCTCCCTTAACGTATAATTTCTCAATCCCTTGCTTGCATATTTGGAAAATTCGTTGAAGTCGATGATAAGGAATATCTCCAGCGTCCCGTGCAATTCCATGATGATACTTTTCCACACAGTGAGTCATACATTTTTCTTCTGCAGTCAGTTCTTCCAATGTCATAGGAGGTTTAAAAAGGTATGCAGTTGGTAAAGCAGTTTTCGTTAAATTGAGAAAACTTACTTCTTTGAAAATTAAAGAATCCTCTGCTATTCTTGGAATCCTTGAATGTCACAAATATAAACATTCTCTTCTTGAAATTGCAGTATGGCATTTCTGAACATCAAATCGTAGTCTCGTGTTCTAGCCATCTTACAGCTCTGTAGTTGTTAGTTCAGTAACAAGTGAACTCGGAGAATGAATAGGAAAATTCTTTCATCCTGATTTTATAACAAGAAACTCCGCCTCGTGCTCTTTTAGTATTGGACGTTCAAAAAAGAAAGTATATTCTTGATTGGAGGGACAAAAAGCCGCTTTTTGGCTGGTTCAAACGGAAGAAAATTCATCCATCCCTTAGAAAATCTCCCTCCTCTTCCCAAAAAGAACTATTTTAGTTCCTTCAAATGAAAGAAAATTCGTCCCTACCTAAGAAAATCTCCCTCCTCTTCATTTTATCCTTGGTCAGATGTTTGAATTTTCTACCTCTACTTAAGTCGACATTGCCTACAAAAAGGGAAGCAGTTTCTTGGACAAGCACAGTTCGTCTATCGCGGTCAACGAGTTTTAGTCTTGACTATCGTGCACATTTGTGAAGTGCTATTCTAGTGCTATTACAATGAGAAAAAAGCAAATATGGCATCCATCGATCTTTTTGAACGTCTTGTTCAGCTTCTTCGTGATACTTTACAAAGTATAAATGATTTAAGTAATAACGATATTCATTATTGCAAGTTGAATTTGAACAACATCTTCAACGAGGAGGTAATCTACAATCTGAGAAAACAGAAGCTAGTGTAGAGTGGCGAGACGTACAGTCGGCTTTCCAAAATCGAATCAAGTCTGAGTTTCTTAAGTGATGCACAAAAGCTCTTCGAAGTTAAGGCACAAGAATGCTTAGAAGAATACGATGCTGTGAAAATAAATTCAGATTATATCTCGGAATTTTCTATGCAGAAAAATGGAGGGGAAACGACCGATATTAAATATTTCACAAGATAAAGTGCTTCAGAATACATGTCAACAAATTTAGAAGAATGGTTTAAAGACTATATCAAAGAGCCCATTCTTACACAACTAGAAGAATTTCAGAAAAAGGATTCCGGCTGGACATTGAAGAGTATTAAAAGTTTGTGTATAAATATGAAAAAATATTCTCCATTAAAGGGTAGTTCTTACATTCCTCTCCCAAAGTTTATAGAAAACAAAAAAGCATATGTTAATGTTCATAACAATGGCAATCAGTGTTTCAAGTATGCTATTCTTTCAGCATTATATCCCAGCAAATATAATTCCAACACAGTTAATCAATATCGTTTACATGAGAACGAGTTGATCTTTAGTGATATACAGTTCCCAGTAAAACTGAAAGATATTTCAAAATTCGAAAAATTGAATAATATTTCAGTAAATGTATACATGCTCAGAAAGTATGGTTCAAAGTTTGAAGTATCGCCTTGTCACGTTACGTCAGAAAAGAAGGCTCAACAAGTAAATCAAGCAGAAGAGGAAGATCAACATGTAAATCAAGCAGAAGAGGAAAATCAACATGTAAATCTACCAGAAAATAATAATCAACCAGAAAAGAAGGGTAGACATGTAAATCTACTTATCATTCAAGATTTTTACATTGATATGCATGAAGAAAATAAAAAATAAAAAATCATACCACTGTGAAAGGTGTTTACAAGTTTTCTATAATGAAAAAGGATTGGAAATTCATGAAAATCATTGTAAAAATATGAATAATTGTCGAATCAATCTGCCAGACTCAAATAATAACATTCTCAAATAAGAAGATTACAAAAAGAGAAAAAAAGTCCTTTCGTTATTTATGCTGATTTTGAATGTTTATTGAAGCCTACTGAGAATGAGAATGCTTTTCAACTTCATGAAGCATACAGCATAGGTTACTACACAAAATGCAGCTTTGATGACAGATTATCTGTCTATAAATCTTACAGACGAAAATTTGGAGATCAAGAGACATTTGCAGAATGGTTTGTTCGAGAACTAAAATCAATAAGTGAGAAGATAGATCATCTCTACAAGAATCCTAAACCAATGAAACTCACAGCTCTAGAAGAATTATCGTTCCAGAGGTCAACCGTTTGTCATATATGTCGAAAATCAATCCGTGATAAATAACTTGCAGTGCGAGACCATTGTAATTTTACAGGACGGTATGTTAATAGTTTAGTTATATTTAAAATTAATTTTTAGTGATTCCCAAAGAAAAAAAAATGAATTCTTTTTTCTATTCAGTTTCAGAGGTGCAGCTCACAATTCGTGTAATTTGAATGATAAGAACTCAAGATTCATTCCCGTTGTTTTTCATCACCTCAATTATGATACTCACTTCATTTTGAAAGAGATCGCTACTTCTACATTGATGAAAGAACAAGTTAGTCTAATACCTCTTAATATGGAGAAATATATTTCGTTCACGAAATATATAAATGACTGCGACATCAGCTTTAGATTCATAGATTATTGGCCATTTCTATCATCATCATTGGAAAAGCTCGCATCATATCTACAAAACGTGCCTATAGCGGTGAAAGAGTTTCGATCAGATGGATTCACAGATGAAATGATAGATCTTCTCAGACGGAAAGCTATATTTCCATATGATTATGTAGACACATTTGATAAGCTATCGTCTACAAAATTGCCAGAAAAGAATGAGTTTTATAATAAACTAACAGATTCCCATATTGCTGAAGAAGACTACAAGCATGCTGTTCGAGTCTGGGATAAGTTCAATATAAAAACATTGGGAAAGTATTCAGATCTTTATTTAACAGATGTTCTACTATTGGCTGATGTTTTCGAAAGTTTTCGAGATACATCTCTTAAAGCTTATGATTTATGTCCTTCTCACTTTTACACGACACCAGGGTTGACATTTTCAACAGCTCTTAAAATGACAAAGGTAGAATTAGAGCTTCTTACAGATATTGACATGCTAATGTTTATTGAAGCAGGCATTCGGGGAGGAATAAGTCAGTGTTGTAATCGATATGCTAAGGCAAACAATCCATACATGGGTACTTCATACAATGAGAAACAGAAAACGAAGACACTCTTATATTTTGACATAAATAATCTGTATGGGTGGGCGATGGTACAGCATTTACCGATTGGAAAATTCAAATGGATTGACTTTGAGGCGAATCCAAGCTTCTTCAATACACCACCAGATTTAGTTATAGGTTACATTGCTAAAGTAGACTTGGAGTATCCTGAGGAAATACATGATGAACATCGAGACGTCCCTTTCTGCGCAGAGCACCGTGCACCACCTGGCTCAAAGCAGAACAAACTTCTCACTACTCTGATCGATAAGAAAAAGTATGTGATTCACTATCGAACACTTAAACAGGAGCTGGATAATGGACTTCGTTTGAAAAAGGTGCATAGTATTCTGATTTTCGAGCAGAAGGCCTGGCTTAAACCTTATGTCGAATTAAATACTGAGAAGAGAAAGCAAGCGAAGAATGAGTTTGAAAAACTCTTCTATAAATTATTAATTTACGCTGTCTATGGAATGTGTATGGAGCGAGAGCGGTCTCGTGTTGATGTACGATTAGTAAATAAATTCACAGGCAGATATGGGGCAGAAGAACGCATAGCTCAACCACATTTTCACAGCTGTGCAATCTTTGATAAAAATTTAGTTGCTATTCATCTAAAGAGAACAAGTATCACAATCAAGAAACCGATATACGTTGGTCTTTGTATCCCTGATTTGTCCAATACATTAGTTTATGATTTCCACTACTCGTATATGAAACAGCGAGTAGGAGAAAGATGTAAACTTCTTTATACAGATACTGATAGTTTGATATATGAAGTTGAGGACATTGATATGTATAAAATAATGAAAGAAGACATTCACAGGTTTGATACTTCTGATTATGATGAAAATAATCTGTTTAACATTCCACGTGTCAATAAAAAAGTCCCAGGATTAATGAAAGACGAATGCTGTGGCAAGATCATGATGGAATTTATAGATTTACGAAGCAAAAAGTACAGTATTTTAGTTGATGGAGGAGAAACAGTGAAAAAAGCCAAAGGTATAAAATCCAGCGTTGTGAAGAAGACAATAACTTTCGAGGATTATAAAAGATGTCTTCAGGATCTTATTATTGTAAAACGTGATCAATGCAACATTCGTTCAAAATTGCACATAGTGCATACTGAAAGACAGAATAAAATTGCTCTGAGTCCTCACGATGATAAGAGATTCTTATTACCTCAGAGTACCGACACTTTACCTTGGGGTCATTTCCGAATTATGGATGAGAAGATGGCGCAAGCTGCACTTCGAACAGAGGAGAATGCTGAAAAACAAGAAATAGTGGTAGGGATGGAAGTGGAGAGGGGGTATGAAGTATCCAATGAAAGTGGGGCAACACGAGTGGGGATGGATGTTGCAGAAGATGAAAGAGAGGAGGAAATACGAGGTGGGGGTGAAGCAGCCAATGAAAATGGTGTAAGGCGAGAGAGGATGACACTTTATGATAATGAAGGTGAACAAATCAGAATTGAATATGATGTGTTAGAGGAGTTTATGCATAACTGGGATCCATCAATGGAGGGGATACGCTCTGAGGGAGCAGAGAGAAGGGATATATTACAGGAGGCAATGGAAGGGGCAGAAATTGTGGTGTGAAATGGGCTATATCAACAGACAGACCACGACAGGAGCACATTCGAGCAATCGAAGAGTTCGAGAATTATCATCCTTGCGGGAAGAAACCAAGACTCAACTAATATTCTAAGTAAGTTCACAGTTAATTCTCACCAATTTTCTTTTTTTTTTGCTCAAACAAATCTTTTCTCTATTAGAAGTTCTTATTTTTTACTTTTTCCAGAATGGATCTATCTACACTTAATAAGATTGCTGAACGCGACTTCTTGCCAAGGAAGAAAGTAACAGACTTGAAAAAAGATCATCAGTGCATGGTGTCAGCACTTAAGGAGGTGAAGACGAGATTCGGTACGAAGGTCGTAGCCGAACTCGACGAAAGTTTTCAAATATTTTTACCAGAGAAGATTTCATCAGCCATCCTAAGAGATCAAGAGTTTTTTGACAGACTCTCCAATACTGCAAATAAAATGAATTTATTTGTGACGTATCAGGGTGGATCTTCCTTTAAGTTTGAATGAAATACGCAGCTTGCTTTGATTATAATACTTATTTTATTCAGATTAAAACTTGTACATAATAATACATAAATAAATACAATAACATAATATGATTGCTTTCTTATTTACTAGTACCTACATTATTGCGTTTACATTAATACTTTTGGTTAAATCTTGGTTAAATCAAATAATTTTTTTTTATCTATCCAATTATTATGCTCATTACTAAAGCCTAACCATTTAAGGGGGTAGCACCGTGTAACGCGCCTTTTTTCAACGTTTATTTATGAATTTTTTTGGGGTATAAAATAAAATGCGATCTTTCTCAAATTTTTATATGTTTTTATTGATGTTTACTAGACAAAAAAAATATTTTTTTTTTATAATATTTATGAGGTTTTATTTTGGTTTTGCCCACTTGAAGTAGACTCCTCGTTTTGGAGGCGATGGTGGGGGGGGGGGGGGGGGGGGAGCACTCAGGCTTCTGTAATCATCTGAAATCAAAAAAACACATAGATTATTGTTTGTTAGATGTCTCGCTATTACGCTAACCTTTAATATGCATATATTTTTCATAAAAAAAAAATGGCGGACTTTTAAGCAAAACATTTTTTTTTTGGGTTTTTTTTGGCAAAAATTGTTTAAAAAAATTAATTTATTCTTAAAAATTTTAATGTTTCAGAGGTTAGCGTAATAGTCTTGTATGTTAAGAATAACTGGTAAAAATTTCAACACGATCGGTTGAATAGTTTTTAGTGAGTGCTTCCCCCGCGACCAAAAAAAGTGGTTTCGAGAAATACGCGTTTAAAGTTTTGATAACAGATTTCTCGTAAAAAAATCAAACTTACCCTAATCGGCTATGCCTGGTCCATAGAGTAGTCCTTTGGTTTCATCAAAGTTTTCATCTGCAGCAGCCCTGAGAGCCCTCCGTAGAGTTCTAGCCACTTTTGAGTTGATTTCAGCGTTTTCGTTCGCTTTTAAAATGCGAGCATTGTCGACAACGTCGGAGTAATCCCTTGCTGTTTGGCCAATTGTTACTCCCATTGTCTCCATTATTTTCAGCACAGGTAGAAAACCTTCATTGAAGATACAGGCAGCTGTCAGTGTAGCGATTTCCAAAACTTTTTGGATCCATTATTGAGCAAAAAAGATTGACGCCCGCCTGGCCAACGCCGAGTAATCGCATGACGAAAGTAAACCGTCGATTTATTTCGTACGCGTTTTTGATCATCGGGCAAGAATCAATAAGATAATCTCGACAAGAGCATTTTACACTCAATTTGAATCCTAGTCCTCTTGGTGAATCCATAAGAAATTTTATGGCACTGTCACATTCTTTACACTTCACAATATTTTCTAATACACCAAACACTGAATTGAAACAAATAAAAACGTACTTGAAAGACGGATCATGAGACACTTCAAAAGCATCGTTATGTTCGATTTTTTTAGCAGATGAACTGACAAATATAGTATCTTCTTCCGCGGTAAATTGATTACCGTGAAAAGATCTTTTTTTGCCTCCTTTATTTAGATGCCGACGGTCTCTATTGCCACGTCGATCCATTTTCAAACTTGATGTTCACACGTCGAGTGAATAACGGTTACTGCTGAAATGTCCGAAATTTTGTAGGTTCAAAATTTTATACCTGTATATATCTATGTCGTATACTATAATACGTTACTTATAATATGTACACCTGCGTAGATATATAAAAATAAAGACAGAAGGGACAAGAGAGTAGAGACGACCGGAGCAACTGCTGCCGACGAGCACTGCTGTTTGGAGCGTTACAATATACCTGCGGCGCGCTCGCTTCTTTTGGCTATATCTTTAAAAGTATTTTGAATTTCAATCTGAAATTTTCATACAATATTTTCAACATATTTTACTTGCGAAATATGTCAAAAACCCAACATCGATTTTTTGAAGTCGAAACATGGTGTTACCCCCTTAACATATGCACGGTTTCCACTTTTCTTTAAAACTTTTTCTACTAGATAAATTTCTGGATACATAGTTTTCTGAATTTCCGTTTCATTAAAGTCGCCAGAGATGGGTTTATCATAATAATCTTTGACATGATAAGTTACCGGATTAGTTTTTACAAGTCGTGATATTATGAAAATTTCAGTAGACCAATTTGGCGTATCACCTTTTTCAAAAACATGTTTTATCTTACTTATCCGCACTTTATCTCCTACTTTAAATTTCGGTTTTTTCACAGGTAACTTTTCATTTGGAAAATGCTTCTTGATCTCTCTTTCATTTGCCTGCGTAACAGTTTCAGGCTCAATTCCTATTGTCCGATGTTTTCTTGAATTGTAAGCTTTCACCAACTCAGGCAGGATATCCCACCATTTATAGCTTCCTTGTTTGCTAAACTCTATCCACATTGCATTTTTTAATGTTTTATTAAAACGCTCACATATGCTTGCATTACTATGTGAAGAGTATAGGTTTATCTTGTACTTCTTCATGAGTTTCTGAAAGTTTGAATTGTAAAATTCTTTTCCTTGGTCAGTTTGTAGATTTGTCGGTACGCGTTCTTGTTTCAGGATTGACTCCATAGCTAGAGTAACATCATTACCACTCTTTGACTTGGTTGGTATGGCCCATGCATACTTTGAAAATGTATCTATGACAGTAAGTAAGTAGCGAAAACCTTTGTTTTCGTTGGCGTATGTCTACACTTTTATGTCTTCCCATACAGAAAAATGCTCTGCGTTGTCCTGCTTCTCACAAGCCACATCATCAAAAATCATAATTGAATTTGGTCGGGCTTCATCTGGAGATAGTAGAGATTCATGCTCACTAAAAGGTAGATATGATACACCTTTTATCGGTTCCAAAACTTTTTTGAGAAATTGATACTTTGGCTGATTCAAGGATTGAGAGTATAAATACAAATTTTAAAATCTAAGACCATTGGGATGCGTAATTAGAGCCAATAAACTTTTTGTTTTTCCACAGTTAGATGGTCCGCAGAATACTGCTCGTATAGTATCAGGTAGTAATTCTCCATGACGCTTCCTTCTCTTCTGTTTTCCGAAATCAAAGTTTGTGACGGGGAGTTTGACGTTCTGCTCGTTAAAATCTATGTTCACGTGACAAAGTCTAGTTTAACATTGAACTGTGGAAATATAAACGCATGTTTTATATTTTGATCTTTAGTTATAAAACAACACTCGAAGAGAGATGATCGTACATAAATCTCGGAAACAACCAAAAGGTTATGGATTGCCTGATAAAGTGATCAATAACTTGCCGATTGAAATGTATCTTCCTGGATATCAATACTGTGGTCCCAGAACTAAATTGAAGAAACGATTGAAAAGAGGTGATCCTGGAATTAATCCGCTTGATCAGACATGCAAAAAACATGACATAGTATACTCTGATAAAAATGCTGATCGGAAAGCAGCTGACATGAAGCTTGCCGATAAAGCATGGCAGCGTATTAAAGCCAAGGATGTCAGTTTTGGTGAAAAAGCATATGCTTATGCTGTTACAAATGCTGTGAAATTAAAAGGAATAACTGGAATGGGTCTAAAATTTAGCAAGTTAGTGACGGCTGCTAAAAAATCAATGTCACCAAGTAAATGTTCCCGCAAGGTTATTCAATCCGCCTTGGAAGGTGCACGTCAAGCTGTCAAAAACGTTGGCGGTAAGAGGAAAGTTATCATTCCACGTGTTTTTCCAATTCCATCAAAAATTGGTGGAGTTCTTCCGTTTCTCATACCGCTGTTTGCAGGATTAAGTACGACCGGTGCTCTGGCAGGGGGAGCTGCAGGAATAGCTAAAGCAGTAAATGATGCTAAAGCTGCACAGAAAAACCACGAAGAAAGTAAGAGACATAATAAGGCAATGGAAGCTATTGCTTTAAGCGAAGGTCTCTATCTTAAACCATATAAAACTGGAATCGGATTATTTATGAAACCTGATGTTGGCCATGGTCAAGATACTAAAAAAAAAAACTTCGATTTAACTTTGCCAAATCGTCCCCTGACTGACTATGATCTTCTAAAATATGCTCGTATGTTGCAAATTCCACATTTCCGAGGTGTTTTTATGAGAAATAATCTGCCTTCCAGTGGTCCATGGAGTAATGAATCTGCTATTGTTAACTTGGATGACATGAAAAATAAAGGCACTCACTGGGTGTGTTATCGAAAATATAGTTCCAAAGTAATTTATTTTGACAGTTTTGGTGATCTGAAACTTCCCATAGAACGCATGTTATATTTCAACGTGAAAGAAGTAAAATATAACTGTAAAAGATATAAAAATTTTGACTCATTCATTGTGCTCATCTTTGTCTTCAATTCTTAACCGGAAGACTATAAAAGAGAAGATTGCAAATGAATGGGAATCATTCTCTTCCAATCAGTCATGGAAGACAGTTTCACTTTGAGTCTTTCAGGAAAAACTTCTGTTCTAGAAACACAATATTTTCCTTCAATTGAACTACCTCAGCATAAAAATTTTGTTTTGGGTTTAGTTGCACTTTTAACATTCAACTCGATTTCCAATGTGGACTATTCGAATAATAAACTTCATGTGAACGGAAATATTATCATTATCCCTACTGGCAGTTACGAGATTAATGCTATTAATAAATTTTTACAAGAAACTTTGAAATCTAAAGGAATTGAATTTTCTTTGAGAGCTAACAACAATACTCTCAGAAGTGAAATTAATTGCAGTCATCCGTTAGATCTCACTCCTCACGATTCAATAGGTCGTCTTCTTGGCTTCACTCCTCGCATTCTCAAGGAAAAAACTTATCACAGTTCTGGTTTACCTGTGAAAATATTGAAAATCAACGCACTCAGAGTGGAGTGCAATATTACCGCAGGTGCTTACATCAACAACAAAAAAGTTCATACAATCCATGAGTTCTGTCCCAGAGTTCCACCCGGATATAAAATCTTGGAAGTTCCATCTCATGTCATATATCTATCACTGAGTGTCAAGTGCATAGATCATCTTCAAATTCAAATCGTAGATCAAGATGGAAATTTAGTGAATTTTCGTGGAGAAGAAATTATTATTAGACTCCACATCAAATCTGTATAATGGGTATCGTTTACAATTCTAGTGTGCATATAAGTCAACCAACATGTTAATCGGTCATCAGTCGATCGAAGAAACTTAAACCCTTAATACGGAAGAGCATTCAGTTCCTCAGAAGCCTAGTCTAAAAGTTCGCGGAGAAAATTCACGTGTATAATTCTCTGCTGCTTCCAGAAAAATGGACGAAATTCTAAGCATTCAATCAAGTGTCGTATTCGATGAGTCTATTGCTCATTACGAGGTTCACGCACATCAACCATACTCGACACTAAGCTTTGATAATAGTGATGAAATTTGTATTTCTATCCAACATCAAGTTCTATGTCTCTTACCGTCACGCAGTTCTATCCATGTATGTGGAAAACTGCAAAAACCAAATGGAACAGCACTAACTAAAACTAAATTCGTGAACAATGGCATTTGCCATCTGTTTGGTGAAATTCGTTACGAAATTAATGTTGTGAAGATAGATAAAAGTAAAAATTTTGGTTTAAGCAGTCTCATGAAAGGATGGACATCATTCAATCCGAATCAGACTCTCATGTTAGAAAATGCAGGCTGGCTTGACGTTAGAGAAGAAAGCAAAACTTTGGTAGATGCACATGGCAACTTTGACGTTTCCATTCCTCTGAGTATGATCTTGGGCTTTGCAGAAGACTATAAAAAAATTATTGTTAATGTGAAGCATGAACTCATTCTCACAAGATCAAGAAATGACTTGAATGCAATAATTCAGGAAGGTACTGTAGCAAATAGTGTAACTACATATGAAGACTACCAGGTAAAAATAACGAAGATAGAGTAGTCATATGTTATTGCATCTGATAAACAAAAGATCCAGCTGCTGAATTTCATTGGTAAAGATAATCCTATCTCTATGTGTTATCGATCTTGGGAGTTATTTGAATATCCTCTACTTCCGAGCACGAATAAACATGTCTGGACAGTGAAAACTTCAAATCAATTAGAAAAACCTCGTTTTGTCATTCACGGACTACAAACCAAGAAAAAAATTCTGAAAACTGAAAATGCCAGTCGATTTGACCATTGTGAGATTAGTAATGTGAGACTTTTCTTGAATTTTCAATATTATCCAAATAACAATATGAATCTTGACATATCTAAGAATCAGTTCGCTGTTCTCTATGATATGTATACCAATTTTCAAATCACCTACTATGGAAGAGACCCACAGCCACTGCTGACAAAATCTGAATTTATAAACCTTGAACCACTCATAGTTATTGACTGTTCACGGCAAAACGAATCTATAAAGAGCGCTCCTGTCGATGTACGTCTAGAGTTTGAGTCTAAAAAAGACTTTCCAGCTAACACTTCAGCTTATTGCATGATCTTACACGATCGCATCGTTCAGTATAATCCCATCAGTGGGGATATCAAGAAGCTTGTCTAAACAGCATATTATCCAACACACTTTCGTTTCAACACTCATTCCAAGATAGAGTATGCAGTAGACATGATTGGTTTCAAGCAAATGGGAGATGATTATATTTTAAAAGAAATAGCTATCATTCCTCTCAATGAAAGTGGTGATCCTATCATTCGTCTATTCAAGAAACCCTTTTCATGGAAAAGACTCTCTGACAAATTGCAAAGGGAAAACATTTGGCTGGAACATCATTATCATGGAATAGCCTGGAACACGGATGGGCTTGACTACTCACAAATTGGATCATTACTCCGTGGCTCTTTACACGATGCTACCAAAATTTTTGTCATGGGTGAATTTAAACAGAAATGGCTGCAACGATTCAATTTTTCTGCAGTTCATAACATTCAGCAATGCGGCTATCCGTCATAAACCTATATAGTCAAGTGCATTACAGTATGTATAAACCATAATCCCATCTGCAAGACTGCCTGCGCACTTCACACCGTCAAACTCATAAAATTATTCTATCACTCCTGTAAACATTTGCAAAGAAAATAAAGAAAAAAAAGTAAAAAACACTATAGGCATTCTGGTTCACGTGAGAGAAAGGGAAGCTCTCCCACTCTCTCGATTTCGGATTCTGGATCATTTTGGGTGATTTAGAATCCGAACGGATTCTGGATCACTTTGAAAGGGGAGGGGGTGATACAGAACTCGCATGAGCCAGTATGCCTATAGTCTATTTACTCTGAGGTGATAGCGAGTGTCATAATTTTCTTTAGGTTACAAGTAATCTCTAAGGATTTGATATATATATATATATATATATATATATATATTTATATACCTTAAATAAAGAATAATATCTTCTTTTTATTCTTTTCGTAAAGAATAAAATCCGTTATTTATTCTTTTAAAATAGCGGGGTGGTATTTTATTCTTTTATAAAAAATAATTTCTTGACTTTATTCTTTTGTAAAGAATAAAATTCATCATTTACTCTTTTAAAAGAATAAAATCACACTTTTATACTTTTCTAAAAGAATACAATGCTACTTTTATTCTTCCTAACGTCAACTTCTATTCTTTTAGGTTTAGAGTGTAGGTAATAGACAAGAAAATAATTCTCTGTTTGTAATATGCATATGAACATTTTAAGCGGCATCAAAATGTTAATTCTAACCTCATTCTTTTATTCAAATGTTAATGTATGAAAATTAATAATAATTAAGAACAGTAGACCTTGAAAGTTCTTAAGTCTCACAAGTATTTTAGTTCAGGAATTTATGGTAAATATAGTAAGAAATTCATTCGGTAATTAAGAGTTACGAGTTTACTTTTGGAGTGTTCTTTGTCCTGTGTTTGCGTACGTCAGCGGTACGACACGACTCGTATAGCGGCGGTCCCGTCGTTTTGGACCGCAGCTGCCCAAAAAGTCGAGTCACTGACGCACGAAAGCTAGAGAGCGCAGCGCTACTGGCGCTAGTACTGCAGATGTGCGAAACTGCTTTCCGTGTACGCGTGACCATTTGTCTCACTTGCTCTCTCTCTCTCTCTCTCTCCCATGCCTCGAGAAAGATGAACCGCTACACGCGCGCAAACATACATACACACGCGTCCCTCTCTCTCTCGATGCACTCAGACGCGGGAGGAGAGAGAATTCTCTGCAGCAGTAACAGCTTCCTCCAGGTACACAACATAGGCTGTAGCCACGAGAAAGAGAGAGAGAGAGCCGCCTGAAGCTGCCGGTCTACCATAGCGTAGGCAAGCGCGCACTTGCCGCCGCTACCAACTGTGATGGCACAGCGGCGACAAAAGTCTCGCGGGCAGGGCGACAATCACGGAGCGGACCAATCATTAGTAGCGACTTATCACCTCGCCATCGTAGCCTTGATTTTTGCAGACTAGGAAAATCAAGGTCCAATGAGGATCGGCGTAACAAAATGAGCAACAAGTGTGTGTGGGGTGAATTTAGGCGAGAAGAAAGCCGAAATTTGAAGAGATTTCCGGCCTCATGGAAAATTGTCATTGACTGCCCACGCGTCGAACGATTAGCATCGATTAGTAGCATGAGATTCTTAAAACAGAAAGTTTAGTTGAACATGGCGGTTACAGAAAGTATTGTTGAGTTGTTGAATGGTTGTATAGAGATTTACGGATAGTTATTGAATCGTAGTGTTAAAGTTAGATAAAACGGTGTGTTAAAGTTTCGAATAGGGCACCTTCGCATAGGGCACCTTCGCATCGCGGGGGTAATAGCGACTTCATTGCGACCACGAGGCAGCGGCTGGGCGAATTTATAGCCACTCAGGACATTTAGCTGCGGAGAATTGGACTGATAAGTGTCGAGCGACCACGAGACACTTCTTTGGAGTCGGTAATATTTTTGATTATTATATATATGTGTATATATATATATATATATATATATATATATATATATATATATATATATATATATATATATATATATATATATATATATATATATATATATATATATATATATATATATATATATATATATATATATAATCAAAAATATTACCGACTCCAAAGAAGTGTCTTGTATATATATAATACTGTACTGTATTAACGCGCGATTTAGTGGTGTAACGCCAACGTAGAATCAGTGCGCGGCGCAAGAAATTAAATTAAAATTCGGGAAAAGTAGTGCACCAATCGAGGCAGAATTTATCGATAAATAGTGCAAATTGGGAAGATCATAGAGTAAATTCAAGGGGTTGTAATTTATTAGTCAGCTGGGGAAAACATGGTAATTCGATCGTTGGAAACGACGCGCGCGGGCTTGCAGAGCCATTTTGAATTAGCGACAGTTGGGAATTATGTAATTTGTGTAAATTTGTGACCCTTGATATTTAAATAAATAAAGCCTAGGTACTTAAATTCTTAAACAAGAGTGTCATTTATTGGTAGAATTTATTATCCTGATTTTGCTTCATGGGACCTCCTCAGGGATACGGCTCATGCGAGGCGAGCCGCGCTTTACCTGTCGCCCATTAATAGTTAAATTCGGTAAAGTGCAGAGCAACATAGAAATGTTCAAATGCTTAATTAACAAAGTAATTAAAGAGACAGGCATAACAAAAATGCCATGTTACACGTGTTACGTCTACCCAATTTAGGCGCGCTAAAAAAAGGCTATTTTCATAAATTTTTTTGATAGGTTTAAATTATAAATATTGATGTATAAGGTGTTACACTTAATAAATACACTCTCGAAATACATCAAAACAGTTTTTTTTATTCATTTTAGTGAGTTTTTATACATGAAAATTGTAGTTGAAAAGAGATCCAAAAAAACTTGGGTGTGCGCTGTTGATGAAATCTCTGAGATGGATGGTCTGTAACAAAAAAATCAAACGGTTTTAGATTCAGTATGTTCATAGCTATAGCGCATATGATACGATTTTAGATTTTTGCAAAATTGACAAAATGACGGACATTTTCGAAAATAAAAAAAAACATGTCTTTTTTCACCGATTTTGGCAAAAAAAATTGTTAAAACTAAAATTTTAAAATTCCTTGATATGCGCTATAGCTATCAACATAAAGAATACGTGGTCAAAATTTGGTAAGGATCGGTTCAGTAGTTTCAAAAAACGTTGTTTCGAGAAAAACGCGGTTAAAGTTTTTTTAACGAAAAATCGTAAAAAAATCTCACCTGTGCTTAATTAGCAGTACATGCACCATACATTATGCCTTCTGTTTCTTTATAATGTTCGCTTACGTCCAAAATAGCGTTTCTGCGTTCTGTTCTGGCTTCCTTAGAGGCATCGGTGCTGCGGCGATTCGCAACACGTATGCGTTCACTGTCACGTTCAGCGACGAACTGTACGGCGGTCGGGCCGATTTTGACGCCCATTACTTTGAAAATCTTCATTAGTGGTTGTAAACCTTCGTTAAATATACAAGCAGCTGTTTGACAAGCAATATCAACAGTTTTTTTCCGCTAAAGATGTGTTTAGGAACCATTGGACAAACGGAATTGTTGAAAGACTCGTTGTTATTCTACGTATTTCCACCAAGGCATCTTTCAAGTAATTCTTGCTTTGTCAAATCTCAATAGACCGGTTTTAGAATTTCTTGAACATCTTTAGCGAGAGCAGGAGGATGTTTGAACTTTTCAAGTGTGTTATCTGTCACAGCTTTCTTATATTTACACCAGTATTCGGAACAGTGTGAATGCTGTGGATTGCTATCAATTGAAATTTTATGATAATACCCCACCCAGATCTCCTTGCGCATTTCTTCCACATCACCAGGATGTCTTCGAATTGCTAAACCATAGTTTGTTGACAGTTCTTTCATTAGTTTCATCGTTAAATCTTGAGTTTTGACAACATGAACTTTTTTTCGACGGCTTTTATCTTCTTCACTGCAACTTTTTTGGCTGCACCTTTTTCTGCTGGAGGTTTTTTCTCGTTCTTCTTCGCAGCCTTTCTTACCTGTGTAAGAGTTTTTTTACCTTCACTAGCTACGAGAACAATTTTTTTCTATATTTCGCAATTTGAAAATAAAATCTCCCGTATTCAATCAATCTGAGAGCATGTACCCTCGTTTTATGTAGAATTGCAATAAATAGTTGTTAATTAAAATTAAGGGATTAATAGCTTGAAATTGTCATTACCTTTTTATATATTTATATATTTTTTAATTCAATTAATGATAGAAAGTTACACTTATTATTTATAAAAAATGACTATAGTGAATGGTAATTTACATCTTGGAGCCCTATTTTGTATTTTCATAAATATCTAATAAGTTTGAGCCTGTTGGACGCTCAAATTACGAAAATGATTGAGCAAACAAAAATCATTTTTTTAAATACTATAAAATACATATCTATTTATATATATATATATATTTTTTTTTCTTTTGTTTATGTGTGTTTCGTACTAACTTTCTTTAGCCTCGAGCAGTGTCTCCTGACGTACGTTAAAAGACGTAGTGTTAAATGTGTATATTTATCAGTTAAATCAACAAATTTCGTGAATTGGGTGCACAGGCTCATCAAGAAATAGGTAGAGCTCGGATTAAATTATTTTAAAAACAAAAAAATTAGATTAGGTACAAAGGAAGAAGAAGGAATCGCAAGAAATATCGAAGAATTGGTGCAAATACTTTGAATATTTTAACGCAAAGTGAAACATAGTAATAGTGAAATTAATAAAACTTAAAAACATTACTTAAATTCCTTTCAAATCTCGTACAAATTCTGGAGATAAAATTGAATAAATCATAAATACATTACTAATATAATTATTTATCAAACCCCAAATTCTTTTTTTTATTAGAAAATTTCCGAATTTTAAACAATTACGTTTACATAATGAAAAATTTAGTCAGTAGGGCTATTTAAGAAAGGTTGAGTTCTAATTCAAACTGAAAGAAGTTGTTAAAATTTTACATTTCCCACATATCCATTAAACTAACTAACTTTAGTTGATATTCTGAACAAGTAAAAGAAATTGTAAACTTTTTGTAAATAATATGCAAGTTTAATATTGTAAAGCACGTAATTACTCTGCATCTAAATTTAATGTACTTATTAGTGTAAATGAAAAATTTTCATAAAATTTTATAAAAATCGTTTGTTCATTATTATAAATGAAATAATAATAATTATGTTTTTCGTTATTATTATTATTATTTATTGGTAGATATTTATACATAATGTATTTAATAAATGATATTATTTATATTTACGAAGAATATAAATGGCACTAAATGTATGAAAGTCGGATCCTGGATAGAACAAGATTATGGTGTTAATGACGTTTCTGGCACTCGTCGCGTGCGTGGTATAATATATATCTTATCCTATTGCGTGGATGGGATGGAATATAATCACCAATATACATACACAGTCTGTGTCATCGGTTGCAGCTATTCAGACAGTCCGGATAAATTCTATACTATAAGCATATATCTATGTGAATAATTCCACGTCAAGTGAGCAAGGAAAAAATTTTAATACTTTGAAACTTTAAGCAAATGATGTACTTCATATTCAAAATAGGTAATAAAAATTTCAAACCCTTACCTCTATTGGTTCAGGATTTATGCCAAGCTTAAAAACATGATTATTTGCATGTTTTTCATTTTTCTCAAAATGTATGTATTTTTATCTCGAGAACTATAAAAGATAAAGTACTTAAGTCCGTGTGTTTTGGAAAGAGAATTTGATGACAATATTTTGCATCACGAGATTTGATGATTCTGATTGGTCCAAATTTCTGCCAAGCCACCGATGAAATTTTAAGCTGAGCGCTACAAACAATTTTGTTAAAAAAAATTTCAATGAGAGTTTTAAATGTATATTTTATGATAACACAAGGTTTAGAATGGTTCTATAACTCAGATACGAGAAAAAAATAAAGGAAATTCGCTAATTAGCCAAATTATTTTATTTATTTGTCGTAACTAAGTTATAGTACCATTCTAAATCTTGTTTTGTCTTAAAATATGCATCTAAAACTATCATTGAAATTTTTTTCAACAAAATTGCTTGTGCCGCTCAACTTAAAATACCATCGGAGTCTTGGCAGTATTTTGGACCAATCAATATTTAGTTTAATAGTTTAATTTAATACTTAATTAGATCAAATATCAAATTAATTAAAGTGCAAGCGGCATCGACACGAAATCAACCGGAGGAACACACAGTGCTGGAAGAACCTGACAGAGCAAGTGAATCGGGATGTGTGAGGTTTAGGCTACAAGATCCTGACCAAAAAACTCTGCTCGCTCCTAAATCACTCTTTCGACGAGAACACCATGGCTCGAATCGTGGATACTCTGTTCCCAACACATCCGGCAAGGCAAGATCAGGAGGAAGCCGCTGAAGTACGTGAGATTCCCCTATTCTCCATCGAGGAGTTGCGGATCGCCACCAAAATGATGCGAAGCGGAAAGGCGCCTGGGCCCGACGGGATACCAGCTGAGATATTGAAAATCATCGCGGTGAAAGTACCTTCTCTATTGCTGAACATGTATAATGCGTGGCTGACGGTGGGTGTCTTTGGCACTCCCTGGAAGGTTGCGCGTCTCGTGTTGATCAGCAAAGGTAAGATAGATAGATATAAATAGATATGTATTTATTTGTTTATCAAGAAACAAGAAAACTGTACAGTCAATTACATAAAATATATCACATAGTTGCATTACTTCAGGGTATGCTCGATAAGTACACACACACATATATATATATATATATATATATATATATATATAAGGGGCCTGCGGCGGCTCAGTCGGTAGAGTGTCGGATTCCCACGCCGGTGACCCGGGTTCGAATCCTAGTCTCTGCCGATTGATACAAGCACCTCTGTAAAAATTACATGTGCTTTGTTTACAAACACACCGCAGACCCCCGTCGTCGATTAGCACCACATGGAAGCACAAACATGGCGACGTTAAATAATAATAAAAAAAAATATATATATATCACATATTAAAATAAAGTACATAATCACATGGTGTAAAATACATATCGTGGCAATTTTTAAAATTATTTAAACGTATCGCATGCATACTATCTCACATAGGTACACTAATAAATAAATACACATATACACACACACACACACTTATAAAATATCACAAAAATTACATAATTTCAAAATAAATATGCTCGTCAGGTACTTGCTATCACAGTTATAAAAGTTCGATTTGTCAATAGTCACTCATACAATTTCTTTCTCAATCACGCTAATAAATTATAGGCATACTACACAATAAATAAATAAAATAATAATAAATAAATAAATAAAATAATAATAAAAAAATAAATAAAATAATAATAAATAAATAAATAAAATAATAATAAAAAACTAAATAAAATAATAATAAATAAATAAATAAAATAATAATAAATAAATAAATAAAATAATAATAAAAAACTAAATAAAATAATAATAAATAAATAAATAAAATAATAATAAAAAACTAAATAAAATAATAATAAAAAAATAAATAAAATAATAATAAATAAATAAATAAAATAATAATAAAAAAATAAATAAATAATAATAAAAAAATAAATAAAATAATAATAAAAAAATAAATAAAATAATAATAAAAAAATAAATAAAATAATAATAAATAAATAAATAAAATAATAATAAATAAATAAATAAAATAATAATAAATAAATAAATAAAATGTGACGGGTAATTACACATACCCTGTCACATGCTCTCTCCCACACACACACACAGATATGTACTAACCTTTTTCAGATGTTACAGGTGTCAACGCTGTAAAGGGAGAGATAGGATTGCGAGCCGCATAGAGAGAAAGAGAGAGAGTATAAGTAGGGGGGCGCGCAGGGGCGCGAGCCACGATAGTTTTTCGGGAGAAGGCAGAGACGCTTGGACAGTTCGTAGGGACGGACGCGAGTTGCGAGGATTGATTCGGTGAGCGCGAAAAAGCAGCGGAAAGCGAAGAGTACAACTTCGACGACCGCCCAGCACACCTTCGAGCCGGCTACAGCTGTTCCCAGGGATTGTTTGGGGATAGTTACGTATCGTGCGGCGATCTATGCCTAGTGCACGGATCAGGGTGAGTCAGCGGTTATCTCTCTCTCTCTCTCTCTTCCCTGGATATTCTTTCTCTCTCTCTCCATTTCACGACACGCCTGCGAGGACGCATACTCCGTGTGAAGTGCGTGATTGTTCTCCTACCCCCTTACTTGAATATATGTATATTTTCTATAGCTTACATGCTGCGTTGTCTCTGGCTTTTCCTTTCCCCCACTTGTTCATGCTCTTATCATCGATATTAATATGTATCGCGGGTTTTACAGACTAAAACCCCGTTACATATAATTGGCGCCCTCCAGAAAAACTCACAGAGTTGTGCGGATTAAGTGAAAAACTAGCGATAAAGTGTATAGTGCTGTTCGAGTGGCGTATATTGTGAACGCGCGCGTCGAAAAATATTCGAGTCAGCCATATATACAGACTTTGCGCGGAGAGTATATTGCCGCTGGAATGCGAGCACTCACGCGCAAAAGGTAAACAAACCGCGGCGAACCCTGGAAAATTCTAAGTACGGGCCAGGCCGGAATTAAATAATATTTCGGCATTTTAGTGAATTCGAACGGCTGCTCGATTTATTCGGTCAACGGTTTAACATACGAGGAGAAAATAACTTGTTGCTAGATAGATTTTTATAGGTAAGGGAACGTATGCGAATATAATTTAGTGTAAAAACGTCTCTCGCAAGTGGACAAATGTGTTTGTCAAAGAGTTTTTATAACAATTATTAGAAATAGAATATAATGATTAAAAATTTTCTTAATTAACGGTAAATAACAAATACATTTTTTTTGTTGGTGTTGTGATGAGATATTGCTATTTTAGTAAAAATAAAGTGTGAATTTTAATAAAATCACTGGGTATTTAAATTAATACAATTTCATATATTTAAAGCGAACTCGCATAATCAATAATACAAACACTTATTTCGTGACGTAAATAAATGTAATCTTATTGCTGAAAATTTCCTAGGATTTAAAGTGTGTAAGAATAAAATAAATATTGAAAATTTTATTTCGGAATGTGAGTAGTAGTATTACTCAGTATTGTGTTGGAAGTATAGTTACATTTATATTAGGCTTTTCGAATTAAACAGTTTGTTTAGAAAATTAATCACTTGTTCACAAAATTAATTTATGGTTAAATAAATAATTTGGTAAATAAAATAACACTTTTAACCACTTGCTCGTTTAATAGCTAATTGACTTGCTCGGCTATTAATTAGCATAGTTAAAACCGTATATTCGATTTACGGGAAAAAATAGAAGCGGGTAGTGCGTGCGCTTATATTATAACAGCGTGTACTTAAAATTATACATACGTAGTGTCGATATTGAGCGTATATACAGTGACTGTACTGTATAGAATATAGATAGTTGTATAGGTGCGAGTCTGTGTAGTTGCAGAGTAGTATATGTAATTGAACTGCGACTAAACCGCCGAATAATTGCGTGGTCATAGTATGCGTATCGCTTAATTAATTGATTAAAAATATTATTGTGATTTTTCTTGTTTTACATATAAACAATGGTTTATTAACTTAATTAATGATGGTAATTGTCGTAAAATTTTTTTTTGATAAATAAATGTGAGAGTTAATTGACTACTTAATTAAGTAATAGTTGATTGCTCACTGACTTCCTATCTTTGGCATAATTGTTTGTTTAATAAACAATTGTTGTTATTTTAGTTAAGGATCATTATTATTATTTGGTTATTTTGGGAAAATAGTATTATTGTTTAATCAATTAGTTGAATAATTATTAAATTATTTAATCATTGGAAAATTTTTCTTTGTTTTTTTTATTGTGTTTTAGCAGGAAATATTACATTCGTTTTTTCGCGATGTTAAGGAAAAATATAATTAAAATTCTTCCTTTACTACAAACTACACAAGATACTTCATTCGAATTGAGGTAGATTAATTTAGTATTCTTTCAGCGTTATTGATTATTATATTTAAATAAATATTTATCATCAATAATTACTAAATAATATTTACTAGAGAAGAGATTTGCGCAAAATAATACGCTGAAAGAAACACCTAGTGTGTGCGATTAACACCGTCTGTTGAAAACAATTACGGGTACAACAAATATTATTAAATATTCGAATTAATAACTTGTACTGGAAATTACAACGTAGTTAAATTTAAAAATATTGGGTTTCTTGAAATAAAATAGATAAAAACACAAGAAAATGGCGAATCAATACGACCTCACCTTCGATGAAACGGTAGGAACCGAGATCCAAGCGTGGATTTTACGTTTAGAGGGACAAAGATTAGATATTTGTTTAAATAGGCTAGAATTAAAAAGCGATGGCACACAATTTGCGAAAAGCGATAGATTATATAGACGCTTGCGGGGCGACTACACAGCAGCCGACTTCGTTGATAGCTTAGACAGCATAGATACAGAAGAGATGAAAACTCGTCGAGAAGAGAAGCTCGACGAAGTATTACAGGATGCGAAGTTCAGTAATGAGACACAAGCCGAAATTCTACATGGCAGCAATATTGGGCAAGTCACCGAGTAGGAACGGATTTATCAAATGACTTCGCTCCTATAGCAACCAGCTCCACCCAAATGAGTTCTTTGAACATGTCTTTGACGACATGCCAAGGAAATGGACTCGGTAACACTGGTGTAGTACAAAATAATGCAGGAGCAACGGCGGCAGCGACGGTAGTTACGACGTCGCCGAACCACACGCCAGCAGCTGACGAAACCACAGCACCGGTGTATGAACGGCCTGTTCAAGCACTCATCCCACCACCACCACCGCTACCAATGCCACTAGCATTCTGGGGAGGCCAACAGACTAGTACTGCGGTGCCGCCAGGTATGATACGAGGGTAGTTCAATAAGTCTTTAGAATGACCAACAGATGGCGCGCGAATCGCTCCAAATCATCTGTTTTCAGTCAGCACCATTCCCGATTAGATATATGGTGCAGTCACAGTCCACATCTTCTGAGTTTACGTGTTTTTATAACCAATTGAAAAAAAAAATTGCTTGTTAAGAAAAATGGAAAAAAACGAGTTCAGAGCGGTAATTAAACATTTTCATTTAAAGGGTTTAACTCCATATGAGATAAAAAATGAATTGGACTCAATTCATGGCACATCTGCCCCTGCCTTAGCGGTTTATAACTGGGTAAATGAATTTAAGCGTGGTCGTACATCAATAAGCTCTCTCAGCTGAGAATAAACGCAATAGAGTGGTCGCCTCTGAGGCTCTTTTGGCGCGCATAAGTCGGAATCCTGAGGAATTTTTTCGTCGATTTGTGACTGTGGATGAAACATGGATACACCACTACACTTCTGAGACAAAGGAACAATCCAAACAGTGGATTTCCACAGGCGAACCAGCTCCAAAGAAGGCAAGGACCGTAAAGTCAGCTGGTAAGGTTATGGCTACAGTTTTTTGGGATGCACGTGGAATTATACTTATTGACTACTTGGAAAAGGGTAAAACAATTACTGGTGAGTATTATGCATCATTATTAGAGCAGCTGAAAGAAGAAATTAAAAAAAAACGACCACATTTGGCGAGAAAAAAAATTCTCTTTCATCACGACAACGCCCGAGTTCACACATGCTTCGTTTCAATGGCTAAAATTGAAGAACTAAAATTCGAATTGGTCGAACACCCACCGTATTCACCAGATTTAGCCCCCAGTGACTTTTTCTTATTTCCAAACTTGAAAAAATGGCTCGGTGGACAGAGATTTACGGACAACGAAGACGTCATTGCCTCTGTAAGTGCTTATTTTGAGGAACTTCCGAAAACGCACTTTTCTGAAGGATTAAAAAAACTTAAAAAGCGATTGACCAAGTGTATAGAGCTCCAAGGAGATTATGTTGAAAAATAAAAAAAAAATTTACCCAAAAAAAATTGTTTTTATACTTTATTCTAAAGACTTATTGAATTACCCTCGTAGCAGTAACAAGTACTACAACTACAACGACAACTGCTACAGCAACCGGCTTAGGGGAAATGAGTAACCCGAATACAGTATATTCAACGGGTACAAGACAAACTGCGAACGCGCAAGAGTCAAATATGGTACTGGTGACGTTATCGAACGGCACGTCATACCCCGTTCCAAGAGCCGTGGCACTCGAAATGGCAACCACGTCAGTAGTTGTCCAAGAATACAGTAACCAAGTGAAAGAGTTGCAAGAAAATGTTGCTGAACTGATTACGAGCACAAGGTTGTGTTTTGAAACCTTGCAAAGCAACGAAGCAGCAAATACGCATCAAGGGCAAGGAGCAAAGCCCAAAAACAACAGGAGTGTCGCTTTTCGGGACACATTCGACCTACGTTATGACGATGACTACCAGCCGAATTATTACCCAAGGGCACAAGCAGGAGGAGCTGCAAGAAGTGGGGGATCGCGACTTAACGCTAACACCCCAAGTTTTACCTCAATGCTGCAACAGACCAGAGAGAGAGGACCAGCGATGGCTCGCCAGCACGATCAGACTCTCCCAACCCGGCAAGAGTCTGGGGGGAGGGGAATGTCTCAGTATCCTGAGACAATGCGGTAATCGCAAAATAGCACATTTGCTGGTCACTATGTTAATGATATCGGAAAAACAGTTCGATCCTGGAACATTAAGTTTTGTGGCGAAATAACGGTCGCAGTATCGAAGAATTTCTGCTACGCGTCAATGAGTGCCGTACACTGGCCCGCATAGAGGACGAGGACGATGATATGAATAATTGATGCGGGCCTCACCATCAATTTTGATAAAAGCGAGTTTTGCCGCAGCGAAGTTAGATTTCTGGGGTTCTTGTGAATCGAGAGGGATTCTGGCCGGATCCAGAGAAGATCGCCCCAATTTTGGAGTATCCAGCTCCGAAAAATCTTAAACAGCTTCGACGGTTCCTAGGAATGGCGTCGTGGTATCGGAAATTTCTGAATGAGTTCGCCACGATTGCGGACCCGCTTACCCATCTAACTAGATCAAATGTCAAGTACGTATGGGGTGATGAGCAGCAGATGGCGTTTGAACAGATTAAAGCGCTTATCGCATCTGCTCCTGTGTTGCATAGTCCATCGTTCGACCATCAGTTCGTCATACAAACTGATGCCAGCTCCACGGGTTTGGGCGCGGTGCTCACACAAATTATGGATGGGGCGGAACACGTGTTATGCTTTGCTAGCCGCACGTTGACATCAGCTAAGAGGAACTATTCACCAACGGAGCGAGAATGTCTAGCAGTGCTGTGGGCCATAAGGAAGTTCCAATCTTATGTAGAAGGTTATCACTTCAAGGTCATTACAGACCATCTAAGTCTGAAATGGTTACGAGGTATTCAGAACCCCACAGGACGCTTGGCACGCTGGGCTCTCGATATGCTTGCCTATGACTTCGAGGTTGAGTATAGGAAAGGCATCGACAACTAGGTGCCAGACGCATTATCTCGCATGTACGAGGATGAGTCTGAGGTAACAGTTTCGTCAGTCAGTTGCCCGGACGAGGATACTAGTGATTCCTGGTATCTGGCAATGAAAGCGAAAGTCCGCGCCAGTCCTACTGAGCATCCATATTGGAAAATAGTTGGCAACAGACTGTATTATTATCGATCTGATCCTTCGATCGAAGATCTCTCAGAGGACCAGGATGCTTGGAAGCTAGTCCTCCCCAAAGAAAAGCGGATGCAAGCCCTACATGAAGGACATGACGAGCCGACAGTTGGACACCTGGGACGCGCCAAAACATATGAGCGTATCGCATTGCTGTATTATTGGCCGTCAATTTACAAGGATATAGAAAATTACGTGCGTTGCTGCGCAGTGTGCCAGCAATGCAAAGCTGTCCAGTTAGCACCCGCTGGACTTATGGGCCGGCGTATCGTAACAAGGCCGTGGGAAGTAGTATCCGGAGATATTATGGGCTCCAACTCTCGTACACCACGCGGTCATGAATATCTGCTAGTGTTCATGGACCTTTTCACGCGCTGGGTGGAGTGTATCCCCATTCGCAAAGCAAATGCGAAAACGATTAAGAGGGAACTCAGAGAAAAAATCTTCCTACGCTTCGGAGTGCCGGAGACGCTCCACTCTGATAATGGAACGGAATTTAAAAACAAGATAGTGGAGCAATTCTTAGAAAAACATGGAGTGGTCCACACGACAATATCACCATATCATGCGCAAGCAAATCCCGTAGAGCGAGTAAACCGCACCTTCAAGACCATGATCACGTCATATATAGAGTCGAACCATAGTACTTGGGATCTACACATTCCCGAGCTAGTGTTTGCCTATAATACGGCTGTGCAAGAGTCTACGGAATTGCCACCTGATTTTCTGAATTTTGGACGCAACCCTGTGTGACGAGATGTGCAATACGCTGTAGGTCAGAAAACATTGCGGCGTAATCGCATTCTCTCGTCTGCGCCACAAGGAATTACTGCTAAATGGGCCCCCAGGTATACTGGGCCCTACGTCATTTCTGAGAAACAAGGGCATAATACCTACCAGTTAGCTGACAAAACCGGAAATAAGGTGGACCAAATCTTCGTGAAAGATTTGAAGCCATACTATGACGACGACACCATGCCTTCCGACTCCGAGGACGAAGCAGTAGAAGATACTTCGAAGGACAGCGAGGGACCAAGCAACCTCGAGCTTCAGCCAGACGAGTCGCGAGCGAACAATACGCCTATAATAGTAGAGAAAAAGCGTGGTAGGCTGCGTCAAACGAGTTTAGTTGTTCAGCGTAAGGCAGGGATGGTTAGTAATAAAATAGGGGCGCAACCGACTACCGTACGCGAAGTAAGCGTTGATCATGACACAGCGCCTGTGGAGATCAATCCCAAGAGAGGTCGAGGGAGACCAAAGGGGTCCACAAAATCCCTTGAGCCTACTTGTGACGCTTCTCCTCGACGCACCCGATCCAGAACGGTGAAAATACAAGATTAAAATTTCGACTTACCTTCTATACATTTATTTATACATAATCGTTTTATTTATTATATATTATAAACGCGTCTTGGGCACCTGAGAATCCCTATCTAAACGTCTATTTCTCCTCCTAGAAAGAAGATGAATCCAGCCCAAGGATTGGAAGGGGAAAATGCGACGTTCGCCGTTCGCTTGATAGTGAGGCTGACAGGCCCGAGCCAACCCGTCACACCTGGGGGCTCCTCCGAAGGGCTCACTCTCGAGGAGAGACCCCTAGAAGCGGGAGTGGACTCCACGGACCAGCCCGTCCTCGACAGACGGGCGTTAGCCGCCATATGTCAAGGACCACAGACCCTTGACACGGAGTCCAACGGATCAGACAGCGAGGACGGAGAGGATGCCCTCACGGTCATAGAGGTCGCCACGAGTCGACCACAGCAAGCGACAGCCGCAGGGGAAAGGACGGCGGACGAGATAGAGGCGACTCCCTCCACAACCCTAGGAGAATGGGAACGGGTCCGACAAGGACTACTCTCCTCGAGGCGGGAATACCTCGAAGGTCGAAGACGACACCTGGCGGCATGTGACGACTACGAGGCGTTCGTAGAGCGCCAAGGAGAAGAAGGTCGCCGCCTTGGAGCGAGTTTCGCAACCAAAGTCGCCGACACTAGAGCAGCTTTCACCGCGGCGGACCAGTGTGTCCAGGATAGAGAGCGACAGAGGCAGCGCCTAGAACGGAAGGTGGAGGAAGCGTGAGCAAGGATCGCCACCTTCCAAGAAAGAACGTGCCGGGAGGCCGAGTACCTCCAGCGACAACTGGACCAGGCGGTGGCTCAAAGCCGAACAGTGGAGGCCGTAACACCGCCAGTACGACGGGATAGACCACGATTCTGCCACCAGTGTGGCTTAAGAGGGGTCAACCGGGGCCGCGAGTGCCCAAACCGGAGCAACCACCCCGATTTCGTGCCGCGCCGGTAAAACGCGAAATGAAACGCGAGGAGGATATGCGAATCGCCATGGAAATCCTCCCGCCCCTCAAATAAAGAGAGAGAAAAGGATACCTTCTGCGTTTTATTTATAATACCTATTCGTTACAGTCAATTGACTAATACTCTACACATTTTTTTTATCTATTGCACTATTATATTATGTCGAATTTTGACTTTCTAATACTTTTTCTTGTAGAGAGAGAGCGGTAGATGTCGAGCTGACACGTCTCCAGCTAGCAGCGTCTGGGGGAGGGGTGTGTGACGGGTAATTACACATACCCTGTCACATGCTCTCTCCCACACACACACACAGATATGTACTAACCTTTTTCAGATGTTACAGGTGTCAACGCTGTAAAGGGGGAGAGAGGATTGCGAGCCGCATAGAGAGAAAGAGAGAGAGTATAAGTAGGAGGGCGCGCAGGGGCGCGAGCCACGATAGTTTTTCGGGAGAAGGCAGAGACGCTTGGACAGTTCGTAGGGACGGACGCGAGTTGCGAGGATTGATTCGGTGAGCGCGAAAAAGCAGCGGAAAGCGAAGAGTACAACTTCGACGACCGCCCAGCACACCTTCGAGTCGGCTATATCTGTTCCCAGGGATTGTCTGGGGATAGTTACCTATCGTGCGGCGATCGCTGTCTAGTGCACGGATCAGGGTGAGTCAGCGGTTATCTCTCTCTCTCTCTCTTCCCTGGATATTCTTTCTCTCTCTCTCCATTTCACGACACGCCTGCGAGGACGCACACTCCGTGTGAAGTGCGTGATTGTTCTCCTACCCCCTTACTTGAATATATGTATATTTTCTATAGCTTACATGCTGCGTTGTCTCTGGCTTTTCCTTTCCCCCACTTTTTTTTTTTTTTTTTAGGGGTAATTAGCGGAAATCTTACATCATCTTTTAGTTCACCCCTTCGAGCAAGCAAACACATATTGCTATGTGTGGGCATGCCCGGGGGGATTGCCGTCCGATGCCTCGTGTCCTCCACCAGCCTTACACGAGGAGACCCCTGGGAGGAACCGCTCTCCCAGGGAGTGTGAGATTCTTACTCACTAAAACCGCTGAACCCTTTTGTGGCATTAGTTTCCAACCCGGTATAGCTGCTAGGCCTAACTTCGGGATGGAGCCACCTTCTTGGCCTAATGTGGCCTTCCTTCACCCTTATTTATCTTCTTCATATTCTTTGTTTCATTCTTTAATCGTTATTCTTCCGTTTTATTCGATCTTCTTTCTTGAATAATCTTGCTTATCTTCTTTCTTGATTCTTCTTGCTTCTCTTCTTTCTTGAATCTTCTTACTTCCCTTCTTTCTTGTTTCTTCCTTCTTCTCTTCCTTCTTCTCTTCTTTCTTCGTTCTTCAATCTTCCTGGGCTCTTCTACCCTGATTACGTCTCTCATCTTCTTCTTTCTGCTTCATCGTGTAGCAAATATGCCTCGTAATGACATGCCAGTCTGATTCGGATCGCAACATAAGCTCTACCATATTTTCTGGAGTCACGTCTTGCCGTAAGGTTGTGTTCATTTCTTCCCTACTTTGTTGCCACTGTGGACACTCAAAAATTGTGTGCTCAGCGTCGTCATGCGAGTAGTTGCAGTATTGGCAAGCTGCATCTGTCTTTTTCTTAAACCGATAGAGGTACTCGTTGAAGCATCCGTGACCTGTTAACACCTGTGTTATGTAGTACCCAACCTCTCCATGGGTTTTGTTCACCCACTTGTCAATATTTGGGATAAGACGGTGGGTCCATCTCCCTGTCTTTTCATTTTCCCAACGAGTTTGCTATCTGTTCATGAGCGTAGTTCTCGCCTCTGTCTTTATCCTGCTTTTCTCTTGCTCGTAGTCGGCGTTATTTTGCTCGATTTTCTTTCCTTCTTCGAACGTGTGTTTCCTTTCTAGAGCAAGCAGGTCCGCCGGAGGCATTCCGGAAATGACCTGAACAGCGCTCATCGATACGGTTCTGTATGCTTGGGCGTTGAGCCGACAGCAGTGCTGCTTTGGCGTGCTCTCTTCCATCTAGGAATCCTGCCCATACAGGGGCTGCGTACAACAGCTTCGAGTGGACTACACTTGGGAGAAGCCTTCTCTTACCTTCTTTTGGTCCCCGAACATTTGGCATGAGTCTGGAGAGGTTGGCACCTGCTTCCAGGGCTTTATTCGCCGCTTTTTTAATATGTGGCAGAAAACTTATTTTCCTGTCTAATTCTACGCCAAGGTAGGTCAGTTGCCTTTTCCATGGTATTACCGTGTTACCTAGGCCAAGCTCCGGTTCTTCGAAGCTTCTTCTGTCAGTAACTAGGACTGCTTCCGTCTTGTCTACGGCCATCTCTAAACTTTTTCTGTCCAGTAGCCTCTTGACTCTTCTGAGTGCGTCGTTGATTCGGATTTCAAGTAGTTCCACGTCCTCTGCCTCGCAGATAATCAGAACATCATCTGCATAGCCGACTATGATGGTTCCGCTTGGTAATTTCATTCTTAGTAGTTCGTCGTACATCACGTTCCATAAGAATGGCCCTATCTTGGATCCTTGTGGCGCTCCTCTTGTCATTTCTTCTTCTATAGTCCACGCCTCTTCCTTGTAGAGAACCCAACGGTCGCTCAGGTAATCTTCCACCATACGCCGTAAGTAGATCGGCGTATCCCGCCTTACATGGCTATCGATGATCTCCCTCCACCTGGCAGAGTTAAATGCATTGCGTACGTCGATAGCTACCAAAGCGCAGAAGCCCTTCTTCTTTCTTCTTCCTCTTCTGTTCTTGGTCGCTTCTACGATTTTTACCACAGTCGATATAGCGTCAACAGTAGATCGACCTTTCCGGAAACCATACTGCATGTCGGAGAGAGCATGATCGTCAATCATGTGTCTTTCTATCCTCCGTAGGATTAGACCTTCGAGTAGTTTCCCCATCGTGTCAAGCAGGCATATGGGCCTGTACGAGGAGACCCTATCTAGGGGTTTATCTCCTTTCCTTAAAAGAACGAGCTTTTGTCTTTTCCACTTACTGTAGAACTTTCCTTCTTTTAAGCATGCGTTCATTGCATCCAAAATGGGTTACGGATACACTTCGACTACTTTTTGAATTATCTCACTGGGAATGCCATCTAGTCCTGGTGCTTTACCGGTTTTTAGCTTCTTAGCTTCGCTCAGGAGTTCTTCCAGTGTAAACATATCCTCTTGTTTCACCTCTTCGTTGCGAACCTCCCTTTGACTTTGACCTCGTGGTGTGTCTGTCGGAAAAAGTGCCTTCACAATCTCTTTCACCCAGACTGCGTCATCGAGGCCTGGGACTTTACGTTTCTTGACCAATTTCTTGGTCACGATCTTGTACGCCAGACCCCAGGGATCATTATTTACCTCCAGTCGAAGGTCATCCCAGGCTTTTTGTTGGTTCTTCTTTATTGCACGCTTCAGTTTCTTCTTTGCTTCTTTGTAGGTCTGACGGAGCGAACAATTGCCATGTGAACGTGTGTTCCTTCCTTTCCCCCACTTGTTCATGCTCTTATCATCGATATTAATATGTACCGCGGGTTTTACAGACTAAAACCCCGTTACAAAAATAATAATAAATAAATAAATAAAATAATAATAAATAAATAAATAAAATAATAATAAATAAATAAAATAATAATAAATATATAAATAAAATAATAATAAACAAATAAATAAAATAATAATAAATAAATAAATAAAATAATAATAAATAAATAAATAAAATAATAATAAATAAATAAATAAAATAATAATAAATAAATAAATAAAATAATAATAAATAAAATAATAATAAATAAATCAATAAAATAGTAATAAATAAATAAATGAAATAATAATAAATAAATAAGTAATTAATTAAATAAATAAACCAATAAGAGACTGTACGCGATTTAAATATAAACACAATTATTATGAGTGGTACATTGATCACGTAAGTACCTGCGCATCGCCGTCTTAAATTTGCACAGCGTTGGTAGGTATTTAATATTTCAGGAGATAGTATTCCAAAGGCGCGCACCGCGAGTTTTAAAAGAGTAAAGGCCGACGTCGGTGCACGACCCTGGAACTGATATATATCTTTTACTTCACCCCTACTGGATATTCTGGCCTGATTCTTTTCAAAAAGCTCATTAAGATATGGTGGTTGCCCTATCCTTGTGGCTTCATAAAGTAGTAATGCAGCAAAGTATGTTCTACGTTCTTTTACATTTAACCAGTCCAATTTCATTCTGAAAGGGGTGATGTGTTCGTCCCTTCTGACGCCATAAATATATCTCACACATGAATTCTGCAGTCGCTGTAATTTGGTCTGGAGTTCTCCGGACAAATCAAGATAAACGACCGAGCAGGAATCGAGATGGGGGACGATCAGTGCACTTGCGAGCTACTTAGAATCTCGGTAGTGCAATATCTAAAAAATTTTAAGCCGTAAAGAGTGCGATCAACACGCATAGTGACGTTTTTTGTACAGATATGTAAGATCAGCATCCTCCCATGGGGCTTTACATTATTCGTAGGTGTAAAACTGTTTAGTGGTACTAATTTATCTATTGCCTCCATGACATTGGAGCTGATACAAGCGAGTTCCCCGTCAACGTCAACGTCGGAACAATCGAGCAGCGACCAATCCGTTTTGAAGGACAGATAGTAATTGAGTTTGATCTATGGATTTGTAGTCTCTGTAGGTAAAAGAAGATGGTTTTGTAGGTGTAATTGTATGTATTTGTATTGATACATCTATAATATTATGGCGACTGGGAAAGGCCGCCATTCGATTGCCAGCACTCAGAACTACGTCATTGTCGTCAACTTGTATAACGTCAATCCATGTGTGAGACTCATCAGTGTGATGAGTCGGGCCATATTCAATTATTTTTAGTGAGAGATTGTTTGATAAGCGCCTTGCGAATTGCGCATCTGCCGACATTGATAGTAGGTTCATATTAAGGTCCCCCATAATAATTTTGTGACTGAAATCACGTATATATGATGTGAGTTGCTCAACGAAATATGTGCCTTTAATGAATGGAATGTGAGGCGGTCTATATACTACCGCAACTAGAATAGGAGCTGAGCAACCCTGCTGTACACTGCAAATCAGATATTCCGGGATGTCAGGAGTACCGAGCTGTGCGGTCTTAGATCGAGCGAGAACTTTAGCCTTAAGAAAATTGTGCACATACAGGGCTGCCCCACCACCATTAACGTTGCTGCCCTGTCTGAGTATGGAGAAACCATCAATGCCAACCATCTTATCACTAATATCGGGATTTAGGCGCGACTCAGCAACCGCGAAGAGGCGATAGGAGGGACGTTTACGAAGATATTGCTGGATTTTTCAGCAGTCGAGCCTAGTCATTTCGAATTTGTCTCAGCATTATTAAGAAGCAGCGCCGCTGATGGTTCTGTCACTTGACAAGTGGATGCTTTTTTCTGAGCTTCACACAATGACCGAAATTCGGGATTTTTATCATACGCTGATAAAATAGAATAAAGATCAGCAGCGGTCGAGAAGAAATGGGATATATCACCATCTCGCCTCTTGACCATGAACTTGCCTTGCCTATGCCATATACATATACTTAAAATTTAGTCCTTGGGCAACAGATTTCAAACCAAGGAATTTTAAGAAAAGCTCTTTATTTTAATATTCATTTATAAATATTTTGCCATTTGTAAGACAGTCAGCAATGTTCTGGTCAAAAAGCGACACGTTGATATCCCGCGTGCAGAATCGAATAAAATTTATTTTTGCGCACATTATGTCAATGACTAGTGCACTGCTGGAAAGGTTAGCTAACCAAGGAAAACGCCGGTTTGTAGTACCAGTCGCTACTAGAGACGCCGCTGGTTGTGACTAGCGAAATAGGCGGGTATAAACAATGTCTTCACGTCTAAGGGAAGGAAGGACCGTGGTGAGAACAGCGTATGCACCGTCGTCGTTGTGACTTCCATCTCCCTCAAAAATACTAGATATAATAATGCTGCTGCACTCTCTCCGCCCCATTACCAACCCAGACGAAACCCGCGTATTTCACTCTTGAGACTCATGTGATTTAGTGGCTACAGTATTACTTGAAGTATCAGTATTATCATGAGTCTCATTAGCAATTACGTTAGCAGGACCATTGCAAGAAATTAACGTATTAACGTAGCCTGTTTTTTAAATGCTAAATTTTTAAGCTGATGGTCCTGCATTCATACGCTCGCAGTGTCAGGCTCACGAAGTACCTCAGAAAATAAATTGTTTAATCCACTTGAGCTATGCGCATTACCTCAATTTATCTTATTATCTAATTTATCTTGTAGGACCAGAAATTTCTCAGTTAGAAGAACTCCTTGCTGGAGGAGTTTCGGATCAATCAAACCTCATTAGAAAATAAAAATGCAGTACTAACTGAGAAATTTCTGGTCCTACAAGATAAATTAGATAATAAGATAAATTCAGGTAATAAAGTCAGAATGATCTGCCATTTTTATCTCCATGACAATGCAACGGTCCTGAGTCCGTATATATCTTAAAATTTAAAACGTATGATCCGGTCTCATGTTGGGCGCTCGCTCATATAATTTTACACAAGAAAACACAAATGGTTTTATATGCAGTGGAAAATCACACATAAGAATTAGTTGAGCACCATTGTGTAAGTTGCACATCACTGCCTAACCCGACACACTGATACTACTGCGAGCTACGAGCGGCCCTTGAGAATGCGCAAATTACACAGTAGATATGGTCTTGCACACGGCGTGCGTCGAGCCGCCGAATAAGCCACCGAATGAGCGGCCGAAGCCTAACGAGGAGCGGAGCAGAGCAGCAGCTGCGGCAACGAGGCTCACTCACCTATCTACTATACTACAAGCAACTACCAAACATTTATTTCTTTCTCACGGGAGCAGCAGCGCATTCCAGTAAGAGAGAGACGGCATGAGAGAAATTCAATATGTATTCAACGCATGATCTCTGTGTATAAGTTCAGGAGGATATGGTAACAGTTATGCATGTTATCCTGTGTAATTATACACTAATAATAATCCGAAAAAGAAAAACAAACATTCATAATATATAATATGTTTTATCAATTACATAATATTAACACATTAATACTGGCCGTAGGATAGTTACTATCGTAACGAATCTACGAAATCGACTTAATGTCGATTTATGCCAATAAAGTAGTATATGTTCTAGTATAAGAGAGGCCATGGGAATAAGCTGCAAAGTGAAACCATGAGCTGGAGAAAGTCGGCTTAGCCTCACTTAACAATAAACTATATCGATCGTAAGGACCGCGAAAGAGTGCAAAAGCACCCCATACTCACCAGCCATGTGGCTAATCTGTATGGTTGGTCCGATTGATTTCTCGGGCGCGATCCGTATAAGATTTGCAGTAATCTAACATAAAATAGTAGCATGCGTAAGGTTCGCGTAAACCAAATCACGCCCCGGTATATGTATTGTACTAATATAATAACGACCTATTTGTTATGTATATATATATATATATACTTAAATCGGTGTTTGAAGAACACCGCATGTGACGGGCGTACGTGTAGTGCCATACGTACATTATTTTTTTTTCTATATATCGATTTTTATAATTTTATTTTATGAGTATTTTATTTATATATCTTTTAAAATGAAAGGTCACAAAATCTCGCGTGTTCGCGAGATCCTGATTATTACACTAAATGAAAGCCAATACGATCTGTACGTTCGAATCAAACACTCTGATAAATTCATTATCTCTTTTTTTAACATAGTCTTGATGGATAATAAATATTAGAACTCAAACATTACAGTTTCTACTTTAGTTGCAATTACTGAGATATTGATGGTGCAATCTTATCTAACCTGATTCTGTTTTCTTCTGTGGTGAGAACAGCGTAGTCAGTTCTATTGTTGTTGGCCCCGTCGATGATTGAGTTTTTCAAAGTACTTGTGCTACCAGTAGGCCGGTGCCCCTGCTCAGCTGCAACCCTTCGTGCGCCTGTGTTAGTCGGAGTTGAGGCGTGCAGAGGTAGACGCGTGTAGCTGGCATGTACAGTGCTCAATGTATTATTCTTCCCCTCCCACTCCCGCTGGTTTAGCGATAAAGCACCGAGCCTCCCTTCCGCGCTGGTGTTCATGCTGGAGAGGGACGGAGGCTGATGAGAGGGGAGCAGTAGCTGTGGCGAAAAGCTGCTAGTAGTGGTAGTGGGAGCAATCTATGTAATGACAATCACCTGTTTCTGCGGCTCCGATGGTGCACGTGTGTGTTTCTGTTCTTACTCGAGCTTTGCGGCGGGCTTGTTGTAGTCGCCAGTTCCATTGTTATTTTTGTCGCTCTATTCCGCGCTGCTGTGAGGTTTACAATGTGAGGTCGGCTGCATAAAGCTGGTATTCGTTCTGTTACTAATATTAATGCAATGGATACATTTGAGAACAGTGCTACTACGTGTTTTCTGACCAGGTTTCGTACATGCAGAATGGCACTTGCGTGTACACATAGAGAACTTGATTAGAGCGTCGGAATTGCGCGGAACCTTGTGGCAACTGGCACATATCAGTGTATCCATTACGAGACAGGCCTAGCAGCCAACAGTCTCAAATATAGTCATATGCTCACACACATACCTTCTGCTGATATTTTGCTTTAAGGCTGATTTACATGTGTCGCCGAGATGACAGATATCAAATGCCTGCAAAGATGGTGTAAGCAGTACTTGATAAAAACCTAACCTCGAAAGAACCCTCTCGAACTTGATAAAAACCAAACTTCGAAAAAACCTTTATATAACTTGTAAGAGTGTACAACGTCGTGAGGTGGTACGTACCGGTTGCAATCCGGGGTTAGACTGCCGGAGCAGCGCGAGTTCATAGCGACACGACGCGACCGATAACGTAATTATGACTAGCGTAGTGGTTTGACGATACCATACAAATAATGCGAGGATCGTTTACATATGATGCGTATCATTTCCGCCCACCTTGTTTAACATAAACCAACCCATTTTGGATAACAATGCATGGGAAATAATTAATTCTTTACGACTTTTCTTTGCGACATCTGCGTACCTCGCCTCCAGTACTGCATGGGAGGGATGATATCATACACAATTCGAGGTTCTGTGAATAAAAAGGAATCTTCACCTGTTACAAATTGAGGAGGCGTTAGGACGAGATGTTCCGAAAGATCGTCTGAAAGTGGCATAAGAGACCGCCAATTTAAGAAGGCTTCCACCTTATAACATAGGATTTTCTTATTCTATTATTTCTATCGTTATGTAATTTCGTATTCTGCTCAATTATTTTACTTTACCTAAATTTGTTACAATTTATCTATAAGGGCGCCAGATAAAGTGCGGCTTGCTAAATGAATTGTCCTCTGGGGAGGTTCCGTGAAGCAAATTGAGAGGAAATTGGATTTAAATAAGTATACTGTCATTAACCATTTCAAGTGCCTAGGCTATATTTAAATAATAATAATAATAATCACAATTCAACAATTAGTTAATTTTACAAGTACTCGTCGCGTGTCGCAAATTTAAAGATGGCCAACGCAAGCCGTCGCACGCGCGGCGTTTAAATATTTCCAAGCAACCGCGTCATCAGGTCATTCGAATTTCTAACTCAAACTACACTAAATTTTCCCTAATATCGCCCCATTCTTCCCGTAATTATTAATCCCTCGTAAATAACCGTTAATAATGTTAATCTCGAAAGAGAGTTCTCCTGTTATTAATTTAACGGTATCACTTGTTTTTCCGCTCACTGAAATTACGGTCACATCGTGTCGCGAGGACTAAATCGCAACACTGTTCACTAATTAAACAATTAATAATGTACTTTACCAACTATAGCCAAGTGCCGAAAGTCATTCGGCAGCTCAGCAATCCACTCACGGTAGTTAAGTCCTGGAAAAATGCGGGAGCTGCTCGAGCAAGTCGTTGGCCGCCGAGCAACGATGTCCTCGTGGTCGCTTCTACTCGCAATATCGGCTGACCCGTTCGCCCCTTTTTGCCTGTCGCGATAACTTTAACACTTCTATTCTACTTACAACTTTAACAACACTACTATCAATAACTCTAACAACAATCAACTTGAACAATTATTCCCCTTACTAACTAACTAATGAACGGTATTTCGCTTTTCTCCTACGTAGTAGTCTATACGTAGTAAACCTATCCGTGGTCCCAGATATACCTCCTGTGAATTACTCTATATGTAGATAAAATAGCCAATAGTGGGCGAATGCCTTATGGGTTTGACCAAACATTTGTTTTCCGTATAATCTGATATGTTACTATACATTACTCAAAGCAAATCTCTAACAGGGTTAAAAACCCCAAGACCCCAAGACCCCTATACTTAATTTTTTGTCTGTATCACCATTGATTCGAAAGACGGGAAAGATCGATAACGAGAGAAATGATCATATCTCCCAGTATATCAGACCGCAGATCCAAACGATCTGAAAAAATTTCTTGAATTTCCTTTTTTCCTTCCCCCGACACTTTTTGAGCCTTATATCTTAAAAGTTTAATTTGACCAAAGGAAAATTTCATATCTAATATTAGATAAAATACGAGAAAAATGGAATAAAAATTAACAATTATTTATAGATCTCTTTCTTCTTCTTCTTTCGTTCTGGTTTTTTTTATATTTGCGCATCCATCTCCGTGCTCTAGCAAAAAATTTTATTCTTTTGTCTTCGGTAAAACTTTATATTTTCATTTCAAATGGTAGTATATAATATCGCAGCTCGTGTGAAAATGGGCACCAATGTTATTTCAATTTGATTTCCGTTAATACAAAGTCAAACGTGTCTTTATTCTTCAAGTATACTATCAAGCTCTTCACTTTTAAATGCTTTTAGCAACATTGTAGAATGGCATTATAGATTTGTTTACACCATTCAAATCATACGAATTGTTCTTCCTAAATCGCACGTGCACTTTATATTCCTCGTAACTGTTAGCAGTGTTGTAGAACTCCATGAAAGGCCTTCAATTGATTTTTTAATCCAAAATTTCCATAATAACACTCCTCACTTGTTCTGTTACAACGATACATTTGTTAAAAAGAACTATATTTTTTTAGATATTGAGAAATAGGTTAATAGATTTAAAATTATACATTAGGATTTACTACATACGTAATATATTAAAAAATTATGGAATTTTTGCAAAATTATGAAATATTTGCAAAATTTTGAAATTTTTGCACAATTTTGAAATTTTTGCACAATTTTGAAATTTTTGCAAAATTATAAAATTTTTTGAAATTTTGAAATTTTTTGAAATATTGAAATTTTTTGAAATTTTGAAATTTTTTGAAATTTTGAAATTTTTTGAAATTTTGAAATTTTTTGAAATTTTGAAATTTTTTGAAATTTTTTGAAATTTTGAAATTTTTTGAAATTTTTTGAAATTTTGAAATTTTTTGAAATTTCAAAATTTCAAAAAATTTCATAATTTTGCAAATTTTGCAAATTTTTTTAATTTATCCAAATTTTTTAAGTTTATCCAAATTTTTTACATTTATCCAAATTTTTTATATTTATCCCAATTTTTTAAATTTATCCAAATTTTTTAAATTTATCCAAATTTTCTAAATTTATCCAAATTTTTTTAATTTATCCAAATGTTTTAAATTTATCCAAATTTTTTACATTTATCCAAATTTTTTAAATTTATCCAAATTATTGAATTTTTCCAAAGTTTTTTAATTTATCCAAATTTTTTAAATTTATCCAAATTTTTTAAATTTATCCAAATGTTTTAAATTTATCCAAATGTTTTACATTTATCCAAATTTTTGAAATTTATCCAAATTTTTTAAATTTATCTAAATTTTTTAGATTTATCCAAATTTTTTACATTTATCCAAATTTTTTAATTTTATCCAAATTTTTTATATTTATCCAAATTTTTTAAATTTATCCAAATTTTTTAAATTTATCCAAATTTTGTAACTTTATCCAAATTTTTTATATTTATCCAAATTTTTGAAATATATCCAAATTTTTTAAATTTATCCAAATTTTTTAAATTATTCAAATTTTTTAAATTTATCCAAATTTTTTATATTTATCCAAATTTTTTAAATTTATCCAAATTTTTTAAATTTATCCAAATTTTTTTAATTTATCCAAATTTTTTAAATTTATCCAAATTTTTTACATTTATCCAAATTTTTTTAGTTTATCCAAATTTTTTAAATTTATCTAAATTTTTTTAATTTATCCAAATTTTTTAAATTTATCCAAATTATTGAATTTTTCCAAAGTTTTTTAATTTATCCAAATTTTTTAAATTTATCCAAATTTTTTAAATTTATCCAAATGTTTTAAATTTATCCAAATTTTTTACATTTATCCAAATTTTTTACATTTATCCAAATTATTGAATTTTTTCCAAAGTTTTTAAATTTATCCCAATTTTTGACATTTATCCAAATTTTTTAATTTTATCCCAATTTTTTAAATTTATCCAAATTTTTTAAATTTATCTAAATTTTTTAGATTTATCCAAATTTTTTACATTTATCCAAATTTTTTAAATGTATCCAAATTTTTTAAATTTATCCAAATTTTTTAAATTTATCCAAATTGTTTAAATTTATCCAAATTTTTTACATTTATCCAAATTTTTTAATTTTATCCAAATTTTTTAAATTTATCCAAATTTTTTAAATTCTTCTTAAATTTTTCAAAATTTTGGGAAAAATTTAGAAAATTATTTTTTCGTACAGTATCACACACGGTTTTTCGATGCGTAAGAAATTTTTTGACTAATAATGTCTTTCCGCAAGACATCAGACAGCACCATACAGCTGTCCAGGGATGCTTTCATCTTGTAACCATTATTGCAAATGACATGGACTGAGTGCTTTATATACTGTTTTGAATTAACTTTTATTTGATCCGATCGTCGACGTATAAGCTAATAACGACGATCGACCGCGAAATTGGGATATTTTATTTTTATTTTTTGTTTGTATTTGGAAAAGAAATAATTTATGAGAAGGTAATATAAAAATTAGATTAAAATTTTTAATCAAGTATATTAATATTTTCTATTGATAAGTACATATTTTCATTTGTACATGTACATATATATACGAAAACATACAAGTTCTTATATCCAAAAGGGTAAGATATGTGATTATTTAAAAGCCATCTTTTTGCGTATATAGGTTTACCACTTTTTGTTTTTTGCGCGTAACAACGTCATGATATCTAGTTCGTCGTATACCGTTATGATCAATAATAAGAGGACTATTATTATTTTCTCCAAGTATATATGAACGAAGCCAATTATAATAAATTAATTATTTTGTCTTGTAACTAAGGGTCATTCCTTTGACTTTACACACCTCAATCTCGGAATTATCAGGTTTACAAACTATAGTACGCATACAATTTAGGACCACCCGAAGCGAAAGATTTAATATAACTTCAAGCGCCATAACATTGTAATTCGTTGGTAAGTTGTCCTAAAAAGCATCCCATTTCTGGAATATATTCGTCTATTTACCTTCTGAAACATAGACGATCGAATCAGTATCATAGTAAGAAACGCGTTCTTGTAATCGATTTAAGTATGAAGAAAGTTTAATCCGTGTTTGAGCAGTGATATAAGCAGCTATAGCAACATTCGCTATCGGTGATGGATCTATGTATTCGCTATTATACACCCATGAAAGATATACAGTTGAATCATTTATTGGTAAAATACCTGTTATTTCAATGTCCGGATTCGTAAATAATTCCATGAAACGACGTTGAGAATGCACAACTTCTGTTTTTGTTAAATTCTCACGTTGACAAAACTTTCCCCACAAAGAATTCAGACACATGTTTGCGAGAAATCTTAATTAAGTTTTTTTTTTATTTTCATTTTTCGAATAATATAGCTTAATATTCTCTTCATTTTGATAGGGACTTATATACTTTCTTTTTTCTTCTTCAGTTGCACAGTGAGACGGCAAACCGCTTGTTCCCTGTTTTATTTTTAAAAATGTATCAATATATTTGGTAAACAATCCTCCTGACTTTGTAGCAGGTGAAAACTGCGTTGTTTCATACTGCGATATTTTTTAAATATGAATTACTTTAAAACCCATTGATACGGCCTTCTTAAGCTCGTCAGAAACCCATGTACTTTCAATTTCGCGCTCGCTTTGCGATTCATGTGTGCAATAACCATTCGTTGCTTCTTCGCAACATGAACAACATAATGGAAACAATAAACGGCCATGCATACAAACTGGTAGCATGGGGTGGTAAAGATTTCTCGGCAGTGGAATACTACATTTTATGAACCCTTCCACTTTTTGAATTCTCCCCTGTCAATTTTTTGCAATAATCACCGACATATATTTTCGGGTTGCCTATAGAAAATTTACCGATTTTACGTATATATGGATATAATAAACAAACATCCACATAGTGTATTCTTTTTTTCGGAATTAGTTGTTTCGTACAATCGTTCTGTATTACCCACCCGTGCACCAGCCATAATATGCATCTCTTGGGTCTAAAGGTAGACATTCTAAAATTTTTCTTTTTGACCTAAAAAATTCAATTATTTCGTCATTATTCCGTTTTTTAGAATCAAAATCGCATTCCCATTTTTCAATTAAGATATACCCAAATGATTTTATTTTTTCAGCTATACTACGAGTTCTTGAATTCAAATACGAACGAACTAGCCCCCCGCGGTCTCCAATCACTTGGAGAAGGGTATAAAGGCTCCCGTGTTAAGCGAGCACGCCGGCCAACCATGTGCGCCGTGCCACCTCCACCAACCACAATGTCCCCGGATCCCACCCTGCCATCTCAAAGCCTCTCGCGAGAGGCCAGTGCGTCCGTACGAAGGAAGGAGAGAAAGATTCATAACAACCTTCTCTCTTATTATAGTGAACTAATACAATTCTCTGTGTCAACGTTAAGTTTTATTATATAAGAACGAGCAACAAACAATTATATGTGATCGAATGCCAGTATAATTGTAAAGATGAATTTGTTGTTCCAAGGGAAATTTTTAGATGAATAAAAAATCGAACGATCTCTAGGAACTAACCCACTAATTTATTTCACATTAGCGACGTTTCGGGAGTTTTTTGTTACTCCCCTCTTCAGGCTACAAAAAGAAAATACACAATACAATAATTGATTTTTTCGCACTAACAATTAATTGTCATATAAAACTAAACAAAACAACATACCTAATAAAACAAATTACGGTATCATGATCAACATCTCTTATCAAAACAAGCAAAACCAATAAAAAAAGATGGCCTTAAAACACAAAAAATAAACAACCTATGAAATTTTAAAACCTAATATTATTCAGTTAATAAAATATAACACAACTAATACTCTTACTCACATACAACACAAAACACTATAAAACTTGCACCCTGAGTGGCTCACACCGGGAGACAAAAACGTCTCTATATTTATTAGCCGGCGCATGATGTTTTCGCGCGGCACGTCCAGAAACCACTGAGGGAGCAATTAAAATACAAACGAAATGTGTATGATTGTTTGTTAATTAATAAAAAGATGTTTTAATATGTACAATAATGACTTGCAATTTACAATTGAGAGTGAGAAGGATAATAAGATATGTTTTTTTGACATGGAAATTATTAGAAAAGAGAATGACTATGCCATCACAAATTGGTACAGGAAACATACAGCATCTGGACGATATATTAATTTTCTCTGTCATTGCCCCTTATCTCAAAAAATTGCAATTATTTATAATCTCGTTGACAAAAGTATTAATCTGTCTGACCCGATTTTTCATCTGAACATTATAAGGTTTTTCCTAATTAATCATGGCTATCCGCAAAAATTTATCGACAAACATATTAATAAAAGACTTCATCACATTAAAAATCTTGACAATTTTACTAATAATAATGCTAAAAAGCGTGCTATATTTATGTATCCGAAAATGGTCCTTTCCTTTGTAAAAAACGCTAAATTTAAAATTAACAAAAAATTAAGAAAGTATAATGTTATTCCGATTAACAAAACTATCCACAAACTCAACCATATGATTAAGTTAGGGAAAGATAAGCTTGACAAATTTGATAATAGTAATGTTATTTACAAAATAGATTGCCAACAGTGTCCTGCCACTTACATTTGGAAGACTACTAGACGGTTACATAAAATAAAAAACGAGCATAAAAATGATGTAAAAAATGAAAAGAGTTCTTCGGCACTTGCCGATCATGCTAGTTCTTTATCTCACACTATAAATTTTGACAATATTAAAATTCTTGATCAGGAAAGTAACAATAATAAACTCTCATTTTCGGAAATGTTAAATATATACTACCATAAGAACACTATTAATATAATCGAGGATACTCAGTTCTTAAAAAATATTTATAAGAACTCTCTAAACTTAGTTAGAAAACATTTTAAATAATACTTTTAATAAAAAAAAATTTCATATTACAACTAGCTTGTTTTTGGTTGCTCTATGACCGTTTTTCATTTTGTTGCTCGTTCTTATATTATAAAACTGAACGTTGACACAGAGAATTGTATTAGTTCACTATAATAAGAGAGAAGGTTGTTATGAGTCTTTCTCTCCTGCCTTCGTACGGACGCACTGGCCTCCCGCGAGAGGCTTTGAGATGGCAGGGCGGGATCCGGGGATCATGTGGTTGGTGGCGGTGGCACGGCGCACATGGCTGGCCGGCGCGCTCGCTTAACACGCGCGCGCCGAGCCTTACTGTGGCCGTGCCACCTCTTCATGCCTCATGTTGCTCTGGGTTTCGTTCGGCCCGCCCTGCGATCTGGGAGCCTTTGTACCCTTCTCCAAGTGATTGGAGATCGCGGGGGGCTAGTTCGTTTGTATTTTAATTGCTCCCTCAGTGGTTTCTGGACGTGCCGCGCGAAAACATCATGCGCCGGCTAATAAATATAGAGACGTTTTTGTCTCCCGGTGTGAGCCACTCAGAGTGCAAGTTTTATAGTGTTTTGTGTTGTATGTGAGTAAGAGTATTAGTTGTGTTATATTTTATTAACTGAATAATATTAGGTTTTAAAATTTCATAGGTTGTTTATTTTTTGTGTTTTAAGGCTATGTTTTTTTATTGGTTTTGCTTGTTTTGATAAGAGATGTTGATCATGATACCGTAATTTGTTTTATTAAGTATGTTGTTCTGTTTAGTTTTATATGACAATTAATTGTTAGTGCGAAAAAATCAATTATTGTATTGTGTATTTTCTTTTTGTAGCCTGAAGAGGGGAGTAACAAAAAACTCCCGAAACGTCGCTAATGTGAAATAAATTAGTGGGTTAGTTCCTAGAGATCGTTCGATTTTTTATTCGTCTAAGAAATTCCCTTGGAACAACAAATTCATCTTTACAAATAGTGTATTCTTTTTTTCGGAATTAGTTGTTTCGTACAATCGTGCTGTATTACCCACCTGTGCGCCCGCCATAATATGGAATTACAGATTTCTCTTACTATTTTCCACATCTTTTCAATACTAAGAGACATTAAAATTATATCGGATCACTGCCTGCGTTGGAAAATTATTCGCCAGGCACCATGTCTGAATCTACTAGACGTTCCTTTTTACAATGGCATAATGAGACGAAATGCAGTAACTATGTATTTAGATTTCAGCAGAAGGTAACCTCTTATTGTAAAATTGATGTTGATATACTACGTCGAGCATATGTACGATTTCGGTACATATTCATGAAATGCGGAAATGTAGATCCTTTTGAAAATTCTATAATAATAGCTAGTGCTTGTATGAATGTTTATAGACATTTTTTTTAATATATAATTGGTGTAATGCCCTCAGGAGGGTATCGTAATGCTAATAATCAGTCTCGAAAAGCAATAGAGTGGTTATTGTGGGAGGAACATACCCGGGATTAAATAATTACACAGCCCCACAAAAAAAAAATTGTAAGTCCCAAAAACTTGACCACGGTACTTATATGTTTTTGGGATCGCTGAATCCGAATCCAGGGTTAGTTTAACCCCATCAGATCTTTCTCAAGGTCAGTTGAAGGTCAAATTATCGAAATACATGAAAAGTACACTAAAACCATGGTATCTTGGGGTTTTTGGGGTCGCTGAATCCGAATCCGGGGTCAGTTTAACCCCATCAGAACTTTCTCAAGGTCAGTTGAAGGTCAAATTATCGAAATACATGAAAAATATACTAAAACCATGGTATCTTGGGGTTTTTGGGGTCGCTGAATCCGAATCCGGGGTCAGATTAAACAATCAGATCTTTCTCAAGGTCAGTTGAGGGTCAAATTATCGAAATACATGAAAAATACACTAAAAGCATGGTATCTTGGGTTTTTTTTTGGGGCGCTGTATCTGAATCCGGGCTTATTACAACCCTATCAGGTGATGGTCAAGGTAAGTTGAAGGTCAAATCATAAAGATTCATAAAAAGTAGAGTCAAACCATGACATTTAGGGGTTTTTGGGGTCGCTGAATCCGAATCCAGGGTCAGTATAGTCCCATAAGGTTATATTTATGGTCAGTTCAAGGTTAGTTCAAGGTCATGGACGTAAAGAGAGTGAAAAAATTAGTTATAAACTGAAACAATGCAAAAGGTAATGTAAACCATAAAGCAAAGAACAATGTATATGCAAGTACAATCGTATCCTTTAAAACTATATCATAGTTTGCTGCTCCTTCATTTACTTTAAATTTGTTAGAAGTATATGAAATTCAATAAAATACTCGTAAAAATATTAAGCCCATTACTCTTTTTTATGGTAACGAACTATTTTATTGTCAAATGATCTACGAAGTGGATTACACTTCCGCTTCTCCGATGTTGATGGTAGATCTCTTTTTAACGACCAACAGTAATCTGCTAACATATTTACGTCCCATCTTCCTTGGTACCTGCGCTCCATTTCCTTGATATCTTGGTGAAATCTCTCTCCCTGCTCTTCGCTGTAATCACCTAGGTTTTCTGGAAATTCATCAACATGCGAATATAAAAAGTGTAATTTTAGATTCATTAGGCAGCTTTGATTTTTGTAACTATTTACTAAATTTAAAACTATTTGTTGGTAATTTGGGCTCTTATGATTTCCAAGAAAGTTTTTAATTACATCCTTGAAACATAACCATGCTTCTCTCTCTGTATGATTCATTTTCGTAACAAAAATTTCATCATTTATCATCTTACGAATCTGAGGGCCATCGAAAATTCCTTCATTTACTTTAGCATCACTTAATTTGGGAAACTGATTTCGCAGATACTTAAAGCAGCTACCATCTTTGTCTAAAGATTTTACCCATTGTTTCATAAGTCCCAATTTAATGTGCAGAGGTGGTATAAGAATTTTTGATGGATCAACAAGTGGCTTATCTTTTATATTCTTAGAACCCGGTTCGAACTTTTGTCTAAGGGGCCAGACACTCTTTATGTAATGATTCTTTCTACATGCGCAATATGTAGGATTCGGATTCAGCGACCCCAAAAATCCCAAGATACCATGGTTTTAGTATATTTTTCATGTATTTCGATAATTTGGCCTTCAACTGACCTTGAGAAAGTTCTGATGGGGTTAAACTGACCCCGGATTCGGATTCAGCGACCCCAAAAACCCCAAGATACCATGGTTTTAGTGTATTTTTCATGTATTTCGATAATTTGATCTTCAACTGACCTTGAGAAAGATCTGATGGGGTTAAACTAACCCTGGATTCGGATTCAGCGATCCCAAAAACATATAAGTACCGTGGTCAAGTTTTTGGGACTTACAATTTTTTTTTGTGGGGCTGTGTTATTCATGCTGCTAATGGTCATGAATTTAGAATTATAGAAGGTTTTTGTATTTCAGTTTCATGGTTGTTTTTGGCACGATTGTCCGCGATGTTTCCGAATAAACAGCGATATAAATATCAGTTTAAATGAGTCAATAGATGATTGTTTAACAAGAATTCGTAGTATAGCTGAAAAAATAAAATCATTTGGGTTGCGGGAATGTGATTTTGATTCTAAAAAACGGAATAATGACAAAATAATTGAATTTTTAAGGTCAAAAAGAAAAATTTTAGAATGTCTACCTTTAGACCCAAGCGATGCATATTATGGCGGGCGCACAGGTGGGTAATACAGCACGATTGTACGAAACAACTAATTCCGAAAAAAAGAATACACTATATTGATGTTTGTTCATTGTATCCATATATACGTAAAATCGGTACATTTTCTATAGGCAACCCAAAAATATATGTCGGTGATGATTGCAAAAAATTGATTTTAATATTTTTAAAAATAAAACAGGAAACAAGCGGTTTGCCGTCTCACTGTGCAACTGAAGAAGAAAAAAGAAAGTATATAAGTCCGTATCAAAATGAAGAGAATATTAAGCTAGATTATTCGAAAAATGAAAAAAAAAAAAAAAAAAAACTTGATTAAGATTTCTCGCAAACATGTGTCTGAATTCTTCGTGGGGAAAGTTTTGTCAACGCGAGAATTTAACAAAAACAGAAGTTGTGAATTCTCGGACATTGAAATAACAGGTATTTTACCAATAAATGATTCAACTGTATATCTTTCATGGGTGTATAATAGCGAATACATAGATCCATCACCGATAGCGAATGTTGCTATAGCTGCTTATACCACTGCTTAAATACGGATTAAACTTTCTTCATACTTAAATCGCTTACAAGAACGCGTTTTTTACTATGATACTGATTCTACCGTCTATGTTTCAGAAGGTAAATAGACGAATATATTCCAGAAATGGGATGCTTTTTAGGACAACTTACCAACGAATTACAATGTTATGGTGCTTGAAGTTATATTAAATAAAATTCGCTTCGGGTGGTCCTAAATTTTATGCGTACTATAGTTTGTAAACCTGATAATTCCGAGATTGAGGTGTGTAAAGTCAAAGGAATAACCCTTAATTACAAGACAAAATAATTAATTTATTATAATTGGCTTCGTTCATATATACTTGGAGAAACTAATAATAATCCTCTTATTATTGATTATAACGGTATACGACGAACTAGATATCATGACGTTGTTACGCGCAAAGAAACTAAAAGTAGTAAACCTATATACGCAAAAAGATGGTTTTTAAATAATCACATATCTTACCCTTTTGGATATAAGAACTTGTATGTTTTCGTATATATAGATAGATAGATAGATATACTTTTTATTCGTTAAAAGACAAAATCTTACAATTTCATGTACATGTAGTTATAATTAAAATATCAGTCGATTTAATATATTTGTTATCTTAACTTTCACTTATGGCATTTCTTATTAAAATAATAATTCGCTTTATCAGTTCGTCAGTTTATAAAATTTAAATGTAATGAACTAGTCACAGTCAGATATCACAGAAACACGCTTCGTCAAAAAATAACACATAGAATAAAAAAATAAATACAATAGAGATAACATATAAAAATAAAAGAATACATACACATACTTTGCTAAATTTTTGCGTATACTATATATGTATATGTACAAATGAAAATATGTACGTATCAATAGAAAATATTAATATACTTGATTAAAAATTTGAATCTAATTTTTATATTACCTTCTCATAAATTATTTCTTTTCCAAATACAAACAAAAAATAAAAATAAAATATCCCAATTTCGCGGTCGATCGTCGTTATTAGCTTAAACGTCGAAGTTCGGATCAAATCAATTAATGTTATTGTTGATTTATTTACAAAAGGCTGCCATCATAAAAATCTTAGTATTATTTTTATCTCAGAAAATCTCTTTTCCAAAGGACAACGAGATGTTTGACTAAATGTCTCATAAGTAGTTTGCAACAATCCTAGAGATCGACATGTGTACCTCGAAAATCCTCGTTTAATAAGAGAGATTTTTAAGACGCAACTTTGAAACCTCATTTATATATTCTTTTTCATATGACATAGACTACTAGCGATGAGCTACGCTTTCGTACATGTATTTTTCATTTGATGAAAACGAGTGTGTATACTTGCCAAAAAGAAAAATATAAAATTGATTGGTTTAACATCTGATAATTAGTCTGTCAAGAGTAATGGATGCGATAACAAGTTGACCTTTTGCCACAAAATATACTGTAGCTTTGCATGCTCTCTGTTATCTTAATAAAGAACAGAGGACTGCTCTTCTGTGTAAAGCCACATCGGGGCTTATAAAATATATTTACGAATGTGCATTAATCATTTTAAACGGCAATGTATCGCTAAAAGATTCATAAAAGAAAAAATTTCGGAAATTTAGTTAAATTCTTGGTGACTTGGTAATAAAACGCGGTACTTGAAGTAACAAAAAAACGATCATCGTTCGAACGAAAGGAGAATTGTAACCATTACTCTTACGGCCGAATTCTATTATCGGTATTTTAATTAATCTAGTATTAAAATCATGGGATACGCGCGTAAAATAGTTCTTGTTCTAGAAGAAACCATTAAACAAATTCAACATGTAAAAAATTGCGCTCAAAAGAATGACAATAAAGAAGCCTATTCATACAGTAAAATCTGTGCAAACCGCTGGTACCGTTTTCTCTTGTCTGGACGAAGAAATGAGCAAAATTGTATATTCTACTGATAAATCTAAGTATGACAAATGGTTGCTTTATAACCAAACTACGAAGATATCTTCATTTTATTAATAATAATCTTGTTTTGAAATTAAATGGAATCAATAAGGGAGAAGTATCGAGAGATGAATCTACAGATAAATCAGATTTATCAGCTAAGTATTAAAAAATAATTGAAAGTGTGCCTGGGACAGTTAGATGGAAAGCGAAACAGCTTCTCTCTCACGTTCAGGATTCAGGTCGAGATCAAATATTATGGGACGATGTAGGTACAGTTTTCATAAACGACAAAGGCATTGGATCATCTAATATTGTGGACTTAATTAACGAGTATATGAGAAAATGAAAGTCTCATGTAGCAACTGGTCGTAGATAGTTTGCTCAATTTCTCAGGAGTATAGGAATACTTGGAAAACTCATCGGAAATACTGATCTCTAAAACGAAGGCGAATTGAAAGCATCTCCGAAAAAGTATAACAAGAAAACTTTGTACAGTCGCTCGTTGCTTAAGTCATACTTTGAAAATTTTAAACCCCGAACTAAAAGGAAATGATTTGGAAGAGAAATTTTACAGTGATGATGTAGATAAAACTATTTTGGAAAACAAACCCATGACCGAAACTCCAATACCTAAAAAAGAAACTAGAGCATGGTCTAACATAAAGTTATGATAAAACTGAATGAAAAGCTAAGAAAACGTTATTACGATTCAAATCAACCATCTTCGTATTACGGTATTAATAAGCTCGTACTCTCCCTTAAATCTAATAAAAGAAAAATAAATAAAAATGAGGTGGTGGAACGGTTTGAAGCTCAGTATCACAAATCAAGACGATTAAGATACCCTCGACGAAATTACAACGTTTCTAATATAGATGATGTCTGGGAAGCTGGTCTTATTGATCTCAAATCAATAAAATCGTACAACGACAATTATTCCTATATTTTAGTAATAATAGACATTTTAAGTCGATATGCATAGTGTGAACCGATATACGATAAATCTTGTTCAAATGTTGCGTCGGCTTTTCACCGAATTCTTTCGAGGAGTCACAATCGCATTCCAATCATTTTTCAGTCTGGGTAGCTCGAAGTTCTGATGTAAAAGCTGCTGTAGCTGAAAGGAATATAAAAATTAAGAAAATCCCGCATATGGCGATACTTTACTAATTTTCATACAAAGCGTTATATAGATATTTTACAATCACTGGTAGAATCTTATAATAATAGTCAACATTCAAGTATACAGATGGCACCAAGTAAAGTGAATTTACAAAATCTTACGAGGCTCGAGCCAATTTAGAACGCAGATATTGGCATAATTTCCCAAATAAAGAGCCTCAGCACAAGGTCGGGGATCTTGTGCGGATCAGGACTGTCAAAAACGTCTATGCAAAAGCATATGAAGGAAATTATGCAGAAGAGATATTTAAGATTATATGTATTTCAAGAACGCGTGCTCCGTACACATAACTATTGCAAGATTTAGCGGGAGATGAAATCGATGGTATATTTTATGAACAAGAATTTTCTCGTGTTCGAAAAGATTTGGAAAAAGACAGCTTTGTTATAGATAATCTAATACGTAGTGCTAGTAAAGGACGTAATAAAAAATATCTCATTAGTTGGGCTGGTTACCTAGAGAAATTCAATTCTTGGATACCTGCAAGTGAATTTAAAAACCTAAAATGAAGCATGATTTTTATGTTTTATTAGCTAGTGATAAAGCTTAAAATATTTTCCTGAAAATACAGCATCACAGTTTACAGGTCGATTACCATATAAAATACAACTGCAAGAAGACTGGAAAGTTGCTTTAGTTGACATTCAGATACCTGAAACATTTTTTCATGTTTCATGCAAACTTGGAAATAATTGCATTCAAATGACCACTTCAAAGATCATAGTAAAGAACAGAAATATTTCAAATGGATTACGCATAACTCCCTTAACCGAAAGGAGAGAAGATATTGATTTTAATGGAATGATTATCGATGAATCAGATTCGCAAGTAGATCTAGAAAATTCTACTTTACACGGTGTCTACAATAGCATAGAAATTTTTTTTGATCAGATTAATAATGTACGCTGTATAAAAGGACATTTAAAATTTAACATTATAGCTGGAGGATTCGTAAAAATTGCTAAAATATGCGAAGAAAATGGACATCACAGTATCACGATATCAAAAATATTAGACTTACTTTGGGATCGGAGACCGATGAAAATATACTCGTGGATAATAAAAATGGATACAAATGTAAATTCCCTGCATCGATAAATAATGGATTACCATTAGCGATATTTGTGTATCCTGCAATATGCAATATTAAAAAGAAAAGTGATCCAAACTGTTTGGAAATATTTGTACAAGTTCATTTTTATATTCCGTCGATCCTTCTCCTTATACCGTAAGAGCTTAGTTTGACCAAATAAAAATTCGAACACAGGCATTAGATAAAATAAGAGAAAATTCAATAACGACTACAATGGTCATTTCTTACATCATATCAGACCGAATAGTTAATATAAACAGTCTAAAAAATTTTATACAAGTTAATTTCTCTATTCCATCGACCGTTTTTGAGCCTTATACCGTTAGAGTTTGATTTGACCAAAAGAAAATTCAAACGGTCACAAAAACTTCTAGAAGTTCGTTTTTAATTATTCTCGGCACGTTTTGAGTCTCATATTATAAGGGTTTAATTTAACTAAATGAAAATTCAAATAGACCGTAAAAGTGATCCAAACGGAATGAAAAAATGTCTACAACTTCATTTTTATATTCCTTTAAGGCCTATTGAGCTCTACACTATAAGGGTTTGACCAAATGAACATAAAACGCTGTAGATAGAATATGAGACAATTCAATAACGACAAGATTGGCCGTTCCTCCCAGAATTTCAAACCGTAGAATTGATCCCATCGGTAGGAAAATGTTGTTCAAGTTCGTTTTTATATTCATTCAAACATTTTTGAGTCTTATACTGTAAGGGTTTAATTTTAAAAGATGAAAATTGAAATACTGACATTATATAAAATACGAGAAATTTCGATAACGACAAAAATGACGTTTTCTTCCAGCATATCAGACCGTATAATTGATCGAAACGGTTTGACAAAATTTTTACGAGTTCGTATTTTGGGATATTCCCGCCAACATTTTTGAATCTTCTACCGTAAGAGTATAATTTGACGAAATGAAAATTCAAAGACTGAGATTAGATAAAATACGACAAAATTCGATAACGACAAAATTGGCCTTTCTTTCCAGCATATCAGACCGTAGAAGTCATCCAACGGTCTGAAAAATGTCTGTAAGTTCCTTTTTATATTTCTTCGAGCCTCTCGAAGCATTCCACTGTAAGGGATTAATTTTACAAAATGAAAATTCAAATACTAACATTAGATAAAATACGAGAAATTCGATAACAACAAAATTGGCCGAATATCCCAGCATATCAGACCGTAGAATTGATCCAGTGGGTCTGAAAATGTTGTACAAGTTCGTTTTTATATTCCCTCGAACCTTTTCAAGCCTTATACTGTAAGAGTTTAATTTGACCAAATGAAATTTAAACAAGGACATTAGATAAAATACGAGTTACAAAAATTTCTACTAGTGCGTTTTTATATTTCCTCAACCCTTTTTGAGACCAATACTGTAAAGGTTTAATTTGAAAAAATGAAAGTTCAAATACTGCCATTAGATAAAATACGAGAAATTTTGATAACCACAAAATTGGCCGTTTCTCCCAGTACATCAGACCGTAGAATTGATCCAAACCGTCTTAAAAAAATTGTACAAGTTTGTTTTTATATTCTATCGATCCTATTCTAGCCTTATACCGTAAGAGTTTACTTTGTCCGAATGAAATTTATATAATGACATTAGATAGAATACGAGGAAATTCTGTAAAGACAAAATTTGCCGTTTCGCCCAGCATATCAGGCCGTAATAGTGATCCAGACGGTCTAAAAATATTTCTACAATTTCGGTTTCATATTGCCTCGACCTTCTTTGAGACTTAAAACGACAGAAATCTACGTTTGTCCCATCATATCACACCGTAGTATCGTTCCAATTGGCCTGAAAAAATTTCTACGATTTTGTACCGTATAAGTTTAAGTTATATTATCTTCTCCGTATGTACATGGCCTTTTCTACCATTATATCACTTGTTTCGAACTCTAGATGGATTGAAAAAGTTAATACATATCACTTTTAATGTGTCTTCTACCCTGTTTTAGGGATCTACTAAAGGAATTTAAATATAAAAAAAGTAACTTACGAAGTAATCAATTTTTTAAAATTAAAGAAATGTATGATTAAGTTTATTATTCTGGCGTGTGCCGTATTAAAAAAGCATAGCGTTTCGCTTTTAGAGAAGTTGTAACACGGCATTCGTTACTGAAATTTCGAAACCACTACATTAGTGATGCTTACCTTTGTCTCGACACTTTACCAAATTTTTCTCAATTAATGGGCGCCAGGTAAAGCGCGGCTAACTCGTCACGAGCCCCCTTTTTCCCAGAGGAAGTTCCGTGAATAGGAAAAATCAGGAATGCACAATTTATAATAATTTCCCACAAATTTTTCTTTAAATATATATATAAATTTATTTCTCCTCGTCGGTTAACACTACCGGTCGCAAGTTACAATATCCTTACATCTACGCGGTCGCGATACACAAAAATGGCTACGCTAGCCGAGTCACGCGTCCCTCGCTACTATCATATTAACCTCGTCTCCCGTCTTCCTGAGTCGCGGAAATTTCCCCACAATAAGGTGTAAATTCGTTACTGGTCCGACCCGCACTGAATTTTATATCTCGGTGTCACACCACCACGGCTTAATTTTATATGTGCCCCGAGCACATGGCGACGAAGTACATTAATGTTATAATTCGCTTGCAAGTGCCGAGGGAAGCTCGGCAATTACAGCCCACTCACCGTGGTTAATCAGGCGCGTCCGCTGTGTTCGTCCTATCAGGTCGCAGGTCGCCAAAAAGACTCTCCAAAAACTATCGCTCGCCGGTCCTTTTTTTCTTTATAGGTTTCTCCACGCGGTCTCCCTTCTCTGACGGCAATCCCAAAGTTTCGACTCTCTCTCTTGAAGGCCGGGCAGTCAATGTTCAAAACCGGAGAGGGCGGAAATCTCTTCCAAAATTTTGGCTTTTCTTCTCGCGCAACTTCAGCTCAAACTCCTGTTGCTTCCGCCCTTTCCTTTACGGTGATTGGCCTTGATTTTCCCTAGATGCAAAAATCAAGGCCAAGTCCGCGGTGATTTGAGTCGCTACTCCTCATTGGCTCGCCTCGCTAATACCGCCCTGCTTACGCAGCGCGGGCAATTATGAATTGCTAGATATACACGCGCGGGCAACCCGGCGTGTATATCTATATCGGGCGCTTTCGGTTATATCGCCGCCGGACCAACACAGTTGGCAGCGGCGACGTGCGCGCGTCGGCCTACGCTAGGAGAGGCCGGCAGCTTCATGCGGCTCGCGGCGCGGCGGCTGCTAGCTCTCCCCTCTACCGACAGCCGAGTCGGTATCTCTCTCTCTCTCTCTCTCTCTCTCTCTTGGCTACAGCCGAGATGGTGTGCCTCGAGGAAGCCGCCGCTGCCGCTGTGAATCCTCTCTCCTCCCGCGTCTGCGTGCATCGGGAGAGAGGGCGGCCGCGCGCGCGTGTGTGTATGTGTGTGCGCGGGCAGCGGCTCATCATCCTCGAGAGGCGAGGAAGAAAGAGCAATCGAGAGATAGATAGATAGATAGATATACTTTTTATTCGTCAGAAGACAAAATCTTACAATTTCATGTACATGTAGTTGTATTTATAATTAAAAAAATATCAGTCGGTTTAATATAATTGTTATCTTACTTTCACTTATTGCATATTTCTTATTAATAATAATTCACTTTATCAGTTCGTCAGTTTATAAAATCTAAATGCAATGAACTAGTCACAGTCAAATATCACATAAAACGCTTCGTCAAAAAAAATAATAATACATAGAATAAAAAATAAATACAATAAAGATAACATATAAATAAGAATACATACACATACTTTGCTAAAACTTTGCGTACACTATCACGTTCAAACTTAAAACACACTCATTCATAACACTTTAACAATCACGCTAATAAATACATTCACACTTAATTAACACTAAAAATATTTAATAAATAAATAAATAAATTAATAAATAAATACGTCGAATACATAAATAAACAAGATAAATAATTAAATTAAATAAATAAATAAATAAATTTAAATAAATAAATAAGTTAAATAAATAAATAAGTAAGTTTTAATAAATAAATAAATTAAATAAATAAGTTTTAATGAATAAATAAGTTAAATAAATAAATAATTTAAATAAATAAAAAGCCTAAATAAATATTCGACTCATTTTTCATCTCTGGACATACTCCTCACCATGTAATTGCTTAAGGTGCCTGCTAAACGCCGTTTTAAATTTACAAAAAGATGGCAGGCACCTCACACTGCTCGGGAGCGAATTCCAGAGGTGCGCACCTTGAACTCTGAATGAAAAAAGGCCCTTATCGGTGCGCGACCCCGGAACCGAGAGCTCTTTCATACCACCCCTACTTGAAGTCCTGGCCTGGTTTTTTTCAAAGAGGGCAGTAAGATACGGTGGCTGCCGCATGACAACCGCTTTGTAAAGCAGCAGCCCCATAAAATACTCCCTCCTCACCTTCAAATCTAACCAGTCCAGTTTTTTCCTGTAGGCGGTGATATGCTCATCCCGCCTAACACCACATATGTATCTCACACATGCATTCTGTAGACGTTGTAGTCGTGTCTGGAGCTCCCCTGACACATCAAGAAGAACCACTGAGCAATAATCTAAGTGAGGTAGTACCAGTGCACATGCCAGCTGCTTCCTCAGTATCTCTGTGGTGCTTGAACGGAAAAGTTTTAAGCTATACAGAGCCCTATTTACCTTTCTACTGACCGCATTCAGTTGCGGCTTCCATGTCAACCCTCCGTCCATCACCACGCCGAGGTTGGTGACTGTATCGACAAAGGGAACGTGTACGCCGGTCTGTATCTCAATGCCTTGCAAGTCGAGGCTCTGAACCTGTTTGATGTTGTGATCAGATCCAAAAATGATCGCCTTTGTCTTGCCGACATTGAGGCGCAGGCCAGCTGACGTTGCCCAGTTCGACACTGCTTGTGCTACAGCCGACATGCGACCGATACCATCACGAAGACCTTTCAGGGTCACTTGTGTGTAGGTTTGCAAGTCGTCAGCGTAAAGTATGTGTTCGACACCATCTAAGTCGAGTGCGTCTTGTAAGTCGTTTATGTACAGGCTGAAAAGCAGGGGTCCCAGGACTGAGCCCTGTGGAACGCCAAGATTGGTGGTTAGCCAACCTGAATCCCCGTTTGTGATTGTGACGACTTTCTGTCGTCTCCCCATGATATATGACTTAAGCCACAGGAGAACACTCCTGGAGAATCCCATGCGCATCAGCTTACGCAGCAGTTTAGTGTGTGAGATGGTGTCGAATGCTTTGCTAAAATCAAACATTAACAAAATAGTCAATAGTTTTTTGTTGTTGTTAATGCCTGATCTTATGTCCTCCGTCAGTTTCAGTAGTGCTGTCTGTGTACTGTGATTCTGTCGAAAACCAGTCTGCATCGGGTCCAAAGTATTATTTTCTCGTAAGAAGTCAGTTATTTGGTCGTGTACGTTTTTTTCAAGGACCTTAGAAAGGAAACTCAGTAGGGCAATTGGTCGGAAATCTGACACCGTAGATGGGACAGGCTTCTTCTTCAAAGGCACCAACCGAGCTCCCTTCCAAGCTCCCGGAAAAATGCCACTGGACAGAGAGGAGTTAAAGATCTTAACAATATGATCTCCCACAAACGGAAGAGCCTTAGCCATTATACTTTGGGGAATGTCGTCTTCCCCTCTGGCTTGTGATGAGAAGTGGGCAACAGCCAGAACCACATCCGAGAAGCTGACTTCTCGGAAAACAAAACCGTCATCACTGGCAGTGTTCAGGACGTTGTCAAGTTCTTCATCACCCTCATTTTGGGAGATCGACACCCCTGCAAAGTGGGCATTGAGCTCTTCCGGTGAGAAACCATGAAGCTCCTCTCTTGTCTTTGGCAGAAGGCCCAGAGCCTTGAGCTCTTTCCAGATATCTTTCTTATTATTAATCGCTTCAGAAATTTTATTTTGTAAAAATCTTTCCCTTGTTTCCTTCGTTCGTAATTCAGCTTCAGCTGCAAGGCCCTGATACTCCCGCCACAGTCTGTCGTCATTGGTCCTCGAATAGCGTCTTCGTACGGAGTCACGTTTTTTGTAAAGATGTATTAGTTCAGCATCAACCCATGGTGGATTTGTTTTCTTTTTCGGTATGAATTCTTTTAACGGTGCAATTTTATCTATCACAGCCATGAGGTTGACACTGAGGCACTCTAATTGACTGTCAACACTCGCCGCGGGACCATCGATCCGCGACCAATCACAGTCAGCTAGGCGAGACAGGAGGTCGTCTTGCTGGATCGACTTAAAATCCCTGTAGCTGAATGATTCAACCACAGGGGATGCAGCAGTTTCGACCCCAATCTCGACCTCTATGATGTTATGATGACTGGGAAAAGGCGCCGGCCGATTGTCCCTGCTCAGTACAACGTCATTATTATCTGTCAAGATCACATCAATCCACGTGTGAGAATCCGTGAGATGATGAGTCGCACCATGATCAATTATTTGAAGGTTAAGATCATCAGCCAACCGTCTAACAAATTTCGCATCGGCTGACGTTCCGAGTAGGTTCGCATTCAGATCTCCCATAATAATTTTGTGACTAAAGTCTTGAGTATGTATCGTCAGTTTGTCTATTAAGTCCGAGCCCTGTAAAAACCGTACGTGTGGTGGTCTGTATATTAAAGCAACAAAGACGGGGGGAAGGCTGCCCTGCTGAACACTGCACATTAAATATTCAGGTATAAATGGTCTGCCCTCCTGTGTTGTTGGAGAACTGCTTAGTAAATTTGCCTTGAAAGTGTTATGAATGTACAGGACTAGCCCGCCTCCTAGTTTGTTGCGATCAAGTCTAAGTAGTGAGTAGTCATCGATCTGAATGAGATCACTCCCAACATCAGGGTCAAGGTGCGACTCAGCAACCCCAAAGAGATGGTAGGCAGGACGAGCTGAAAGGTGTTGTTTAATCATGCCAATGTGCCCCTTCAGTGAGGTAACATTGACAAAACCTGCCCTCAGTCCCTTACAGTGAACCCCCCCAGCAGTGTCTGCGGATAGTCAATTTTTTGCAGCAGTTGTCGGAATTACATTATTATCAATTTCGATTTCATTATCAACAGTTGTTTTTTCAGTATTTACAGTTTGAGATGGTTGATTAATGGCATATGATGCCACAATTGTCTGTAAATCAGCCGCAGATGAAAATTCATGAGAGACATCGCCATCGCGCCTCTTCACCAGGAAACGGCCCCCTCTATGCCAAACATATTTAAAATTAAGTCTCATCGCAAGGGCCTTGAGACTTCTATATTTAATAAAACATTCTTTTGTTAACAATTCATTTATAAAAATTTTCCCATTTATAATCCCATCCCTTGTGTCCTGGTCAAGAGCTGCAATGTCGACATCTCTAGCATGAAAGCCAGTGATAAGCTTTTTGGCTCGCATTATTCTCTCGCCTAACGCACTGCTGGAAAGGGTAACAACCCATGGTGACCTTCTACGTTCGCTGTTTGTATCTGCTAATGCCGCAGCTGTTGATTCTTCTGACCGAAGCAGGCGTGTGCCTATTATATCAATTTTTTGTGTTGATGGAAGGACACGGCACAGTATCGCGTGTGCGACGTCAACACGCTTAGAGATATCACCGTCGAAAATGTTTGAAATAATGAGCTCCGTATTACCGCTTTTAATGTTTTTACTGTGCATTGTCCCCCCATCAATCGTTTGCACCCGCGTGCTTCGTGCAGGTGATGCCGCAGCGTCAGCATTGTCGTTATTATACTTGTTCAAACGCCTAGACATTTTATTTCTACTATTTACAATCTGGATAAACCCGTCATTATTGCTTTCACAATTGTCAATTGTTTCGCTTATATCACTATAATTGTCAAGTAAGGTACTATTCGTAGCAGACGCATTATTATTAGCATTATTACATTTTTTTGTACTTATAAGAGAAACGGTATTGTTTTGTGTACTGGGTAGTACTGCGATTTTTTGGAATTCTATTTTATTTAGTATGAGTTGGTTATCTTTTTGGATGTTCTCAACATTTCTTTCAATTTTCTCAATAGTAGTAGTATATACAGAGGTAAAATCTTCTTTTGTTATTATTTTTTCTATTTTTGTTATTATTTCCTTGTTGTCAAGTTCAACTCTATTGATTTTATTTGTTAAATTTAGGAAATCGTTTTCAAAAGTGTTTAATACAAGATTATCAATTTTAGTCTGTGACTCGAGATTTATCTGCTGTAGATTATCGATTTTATCAATTAACGTATTATAATTTACCTCTGTATTGGTCAATAAAGTGTTCGTTTCTACGTTATTATCATGTAATTTTTTATTTTTAATTTTTAGGTTATCTATTTCTTGATAAAGCACTTGCTTCTCCTTTTTCATCTCCTCCAGCTGGGAGTGTTGTTTCGACAGTTTTTCCTCAATTTTTTGCAGCTTAGAGTCAATTGAAAGTGCCAAAGTATGTACTGCTGGTAACGTATTTAGCCTATTTACAATCGCCTCCAATCTGCCTTCAATAGAGGTGCAATGTCTAGCAAGTGCATTATCAATGTTTCTTGAAGTAGAATTCGCGTACTCCACTAGGCAGGAGACCGTTGTTCCCTTTTTTAACGCGGTACTATCTAGCATACGGATGACTGACGCATTTATATCATTAATACTACTGTTATTTTTGGAGAAGGAGGACTGTGAAGTATTATTAGCTCGGTCCGCATTCTTGGCCGTGACGTCACTCGGGGATTCCCCACTGTGCTCTGCTCCTATACTGGAAATGGGCGGGCCTAGTGACGTCACAGGAGACTGTGAGGCCAACCGGAGTAGGCTGCTGGTGGGGGCGGGGCTTAGCCCCTGCAACGGAGAGAGTGAGGAGTTGGTGGGCGCGGCCTTGCTCGCCTGATTGGTGCGAGCAGCTGTTGCAGGCCTTTTATTGGCCGGAGTGGACGCGGCTAGCTCCTTCTCTTTCCCACTCATATTTTTGCTGGCGTTCGTCGCGCGCGCGACTGCCGACTCGAACATCGACCTCTTCGAGTCGATACATGCCTGGCACGCTACCGCTTTAGTATGTAGCTGCAATGCATTCCTTTGTACGCGGGTAAGCACTGCAAGAGGCTTGCACGCCGGATGGTAAGTAATATCGCATATGCAGCACTTACGTAGCGAGTTGCTGCTCCTAGGAACCTCCCCGCAGATGGCGCAGTTGTCGACCATGGTGTTAGTGGCGACAAAGATGAGTCGTGGAAGGTACTGATGGTGTGTCTAGGATGCAGCAGGTGTCGCCTCGGTGGTCACGTAGTTGTAGTTCGAGTCGGCAGATGGCGCCTTGATAGTATGGCGCTGCGTGCTGTGTGTCCAAAATGAAGTGGTACCTCTGGATTATGCTTCGTGCTTGGCTCCCGCCACTCTGCCGTGTTCACCTCTCTTAACCTCAAAAAACACCTGGCCGGGTGTTGTTGCTTGGATGTTGAAAGCCGCGCCGATGGACCAGTGGAAGCTGTGATTTATTATCACAGCTATGGTTAGAATGTTCCACTGTGCAGGCACCACAACAGACCGGCTCACAGGCGCAGGAGGCAGCAGAGTGCGGTGTAAATGCAGGAGCCAAAACACGAGCAGGTGCACCTAGCAGACGCGCGACGACGAGAGAGAGAGAGAGAGTCGCGCGTACAGTGTGCAGTGATGTTGGTGCTGTGCCTGTGTGTGTATACTCGTCGCCGTTGCTCGCTCCAAGCAGTCGTCGCTGCGGCGATCAGCTGGTGCCGCTGGTATGGGTGTGTGCGTGTGTGTGCCGGTCTGCGGCCCTCCTCGGTCGCGACTCCTTATCCTCATTCCCTCAACAAATAATAACAATACCCCATTAATAACAATACTAATTAAATTTGAGAAATGCTCGGCTCTGGTGACGGGCGACTGGGTCGCGATTGACTGCCCGTATTTAATATTATTGGGACGTGAAATACACGTCACAAACTCTCCCCCCCTAAACGGGACACACCGCCAGGAGTGGACTGGTTATTTCAATAATCAACGAGACTCTAATTGGGCCATTGTATCCCATCAACGCGATTCCCGAACAACCCTCGGCACCAGAGCTTTTGCAAAAAAAACAATATATATATACATCTACACTTAAACTAATCAAGCTGAAAACAACAAAAAAAATATATTAAAACCTCCACCTTACTACTCCCAATCCGACCACAGAGCAACCGCGCTCATAGATCGCGCGACCCTAGGGGAAATCATAAAAATAAAAAAATTCCAAATAAATAAATAAATAACAAGCCTTTTAACAACTTACTGGGCATGGGTATGCCTCCGTCACTCCAGGTTTCGGTCGCTAGTAGTTCTCAGGTTATGCCCTTTTTGGTCGCCGATGCGTAGGGTCTCGGATGGGTCGCTATTAGCATGGTGGTCGCTAGATCGTCAGGTTGCCCTCCTTCTATGGGTCGCTTCGATAAATAACCACTTCAAGGTCGCTTGTAAAGAGGAGGTCGCTACTACGGGGCTCTCCCCCTTGGGGGAATGTATCTTTTCAATTCGCTCACGTGCACCTCGGGTATTCTTTTATCCTCACCCATATTTAGCACGTATACCAGCGGAGACTTAACTTCTTTGATGGCAAACGGGCCGTCAAACCGGCCAGCTAACTTAGCCGAAAAACGCTTGTCTTTGTTTGACAAGTGGTGGTTTGCCCTCATTACTAAGTCTCCTACCTGGAATGTCGCCTCCTTCCTGCCACGATTGTAGTATTTAGCTTGTCGCTCCTTTGCAGAATCGATATGCCTGATTACTAGGTCGCGTAGGGCATCAAGTCTTCTTACTCTCTCTAACCAATCTTCAGGGTCGCTACTAATAATTGGTCGCTTTGGCTCTACTTCTCTTCGTAAACTCTTCACCGGCCTTGGGTGTCGTCCATAATTCAAGAAGGCTGGTGATACCTTGGTGGTCGCTTGCATGGCAGTGTTGACTGCATGCCTAAACTCATGAAGATGGGCATCCCAATTCCGATGGTCTTGTTTTACGAAGGTCGCTATCATGGTCTTTAGGGTTCGATTGCTTCTCTCCACTGGATTGGCTTGCGGATGGTACGGTGGCGTGGTCACATGGGTCACTCCATACTCCTTCAGCGTGGCGGTCAGGTGCTTATTGATGAACTCTTTCCCGTTATCTGTGAGTACGTAGTTCGGCGTCTCCCACCGAAACAAGATAAGCTCCTCTAGGGCGCGAGCCACCGACTTGCCATCCGCCTTCCTCAGCGGCTTCAGCTCGATCCACCGCGTGAAGAGATCTTGGAATACCACCAAGTATTTGAATTGGCTCTTACTTGGTGGAAATTCCATAAGATCTGCTGCCACTACGGCCCATGGTCGCTCTACAATTCTTTTTCCTAGTAGCCCTAGGGGTCCCGTCTGAGAGGACTTGTGCTTCTGGCATTCGAGACAAGCCTGGACGAAGTGGCGCACGTCATAGTACATGCCTTGCCAGTAGTACTCGCGGGCCACTCGGTCATAGGTCTTCTCAAGTCCCAGGTGTCCTGCGGAGGTGATGGAGTGGCTCTCCGTCATCACTCTCTCACGGTACTCTACTGGGACGACCAGTCTCCATCCTTCTTCTCGAGATGTCACTGGGTCTAATAGGGGGTCGCTACGAAATTTGTACAACATGCCATCTTCAATTCGCCAGTCTGGGAATCGGTGTGGGTGTCTTTGTACTTCTTCCATCCTCGTTACGTATCGCTCGTCCTGTATCTCTTCAAATCCAGCTATTTCCCCTCCATCTTCATACATCCTGGACAACGCATCAGGCACTTTCAGCAGAGTGCCCTTCCGATGGATTACTTCGAAGTCCCACTGCTGCATTTCAAGTGCCCAACGGGCTAGTCGTCCAGTAGGGTCCTTCAGATTACGAAGCCATTGGAGGGCGCTATGGTCGGTGATGGCCTTGAATTCGTACCCTTCAAGGTATGGTCGCAACTTCTTAATGGCCCATAATAACGCCAAGCATTCTCTTTCGGACGTGGTATAATTTCGTTCAGCCGCCGTGAGTACTCTACTCACATATACGATGGGGTGCTCTCCATCATCCCCTTCCTGTGTCAAAACCGCCCCAATCGCCACTCCGCTTGCGTCACTCTGGACCGTGAAGGTTTTGCCAAAATCTGGTCTTGCCAGGACCGGAGCCACCGTTAGCGCCTTCTTTAGACCTTCAAAGGCCTCTTGTTGGTCGCTATCCCATTTCCATTCTTGCCCCTTTCTTAGTAACTTCACTAACGGAATTTTCATCTCTGAGTCGTTCTCAATGAATCGCGAGTACCATCCTACCATACCCAGAAATCGTCTCAGCTGCTTAACGGTCTTCGGCGCTGGATATTCTGTCACTGGCGATACCTTTTCTGGATCTGGTCGCAATCCATCTTTATCAAGCAAGAAGCCTAAGTACGTCACTCTCGAGCAGCAGAATTCGCACTTTTTCCGATTTACTACCAATCCTGCTTCGACCAGCTTCTTGAGAACCAGCTCCAACCATTGGAGATGTTCCTCAAAGGTCTCGGTCGCTATAATGATGTCGTCCAAGTATCCAAACACATATGGTTCATACTGGACGCCAAACAAAGCATCGATCAGGCGTTGGAAGGTCATGGGCGCATTCGTTAGTCCGAAGGGCATTTTTACAAATTGCCAAAGCCCTGACCCCGGCACTGCAAATGCTGTAAATTTCTTGCTGCTTTGCTCCATCGGTACTTGAAAATAGGCTTGCTTGAGGTCAATTTTGGTCAAATATTTGGCTTTACGCAATTTGTCCAATATGGAATCCATGCTCCTGATAGGATATGCATCCTTCCGGGTCACTTTGTTGAGGTCTCGATAATCTATACAAAATCTATAGCTCCCGTCTGGCTTCTTGATGATTACCGGGGCGCTACTCCATTCACTTGCCGATCGCTCTATTACTCCACTCCTAAACATCTTCTCTATCTCTTCGTGTACTACTTGCAGAAGTTTGGGTGACATTCTCCTTGGCCGATGTTTGATGGCGGCTGCGGAGAGTACATCTATGTGATGTTCGGTCAGTGTGGTCGTTCCTAAATTTTCCGATGGCGGAGGTAATATCTTGGTCACTAGGTCTTCTATGGCTTTCCGCTGCTCGTCGTCTGCCTCGGTAATTCCGGCGCATTCGGCGTATGCTGGGGTCGCTTCGATTTCCTCGTCGTCCCAAGATTGCTTCCACGGGCCCTCGTTAGTCCTCCACATCCGTCTGCCGTATCTTACATCAACGTCCCATGGGTTGGTAAAGTCCTGTCCAAGTAAAATGTCGTGGTCGCAAGGATCTACGGCTCTTACCGTCAGCTTCCTGGACCTGCCATCCAATTCCATGTTGATGTCCAGATACCCCAATACTTTCTTTGTTCCACCTAACACACTTCTTATAACAGAGTTCGCTGGTCGCAATCGGTCCTTGAACTTAGCCGCTATCTCTGGTCCTACTAGGGAGACCGTGGCTCCTCCATCAATTAGGGCTCTGTACGGTCTACCACCTAGTATTACCTTCGTGAAGATGCGGTTCTCTGCGCTCATACCTGCGACTTCGACTTCGCCTGGTTCCGGAACCTCAAGTTGGTCGGCCTCTGGCGTACGTAGTACGCTGCTCTCCCCCCCTAGACTAGATGTGGGCACCCCAACATCTAGGTCTGTAGCAAAGGTGGAGGGGCCCTCCAACGAGGGAGTGGACACCTGTGACCCTTCCAGAAGGTCGACCGCCTCTCGTACGAGGGCTAGGTGCTCGAAATCCTTCTGCTCGTCAGCTGCTGGATTGAGCGCCGTTACGTCGGACCCTTCGAGGATCGGTAAGGTTGTCACTCTTTCGGTCACCCTTTTGCTCTCACGACTCTCTCTATTCTCTACTTTTTTTCTCTCTTCTCGAATTTTGTTGCTCTCACTATTCTCTCTACTCTCTACTTTTTCTCTCTCTTCTCGAATGTTGTTGCTCTCTCTACTCTTTCTACTCCCTAATTTTTCTCTCTCTTCTCGAATTTTGTTGCTCTCACTACTCTCTTTACTTAATGGTTTTGTGGTCGCTATTTGTGAGGTCCCATTTAATCCTCCGCTGTTTGAAGTATTGCTCCATACTGGGTGGGTCTCCCCATCTGACAATGTGGACTTAATACTTTTAGCTGCCTCGACTCTCATCGATCCACTTCTCTCTTGGTCGCTGCTCATTTTCGCGTTCTCTGGGGTCGCTATTCTCTTCTCCTGTATGGTCGGTTGGGCGCTATGCTGGCTTCCCTTTATTGTTGCCAGTTGCGTCCCGTTTGCGGTTGCTGAGGAGGTATGGGACTCTTCTGCCTCCCCTGCATCCCGTTTCCCATGGCCTGATTATTTGGAGAAGACTGCCATGCCGGCTGTCTATTGGGACATTCGCTGGTATATTTTGGGCAGAAGGCCCATTTTGGTCTCTAGTTCCTCTCATATTATAGGCGCCTTGGCCGGTGAATCCTTGGGCTTGACCACCTCTACCCTGAAACGAGTTAACATTCTGGGGAGGAGACCATTGCCAAGCGGGCACAAAACTCGGTCGCAGTGGATTCAGCGGTGTGCTGTGCGTCATCGTTGCGGTCGCGTTGTGTGAGGCTGGCTGTACTGGAGTTGCTTGTACGTTGGCCTCAGGCCTTTGATTCTCCTTGGCAGCGGCTACCGCATTTATTTGTTTTTGTTTTTTCTTCGCTTTTCTATTCCAATTTCTCTTTCTCGCCGGTTTGGTTGTCGCTGATGTGCTGTCGCTAGTGTCGCTTTCTGGGTTCGATTTCTCGTAGGCTGCCGCTACCTTACGGACTGAGGGTGTCCCAGAGTATGCTGCACCTGGTATGCTCATCTTCTCCTTTGGTGGAGGCTCTTCAAACCGGTCATCTAGTTCTTTCTCCTTTTCCCAAATTCTTCCTAGTTTCTCTATATCCTTGAGCGTCTTGATTTCTTTCCCCGCCATGAAGTGTCGATAGTCTTTCCTCAAGCCCTTGTAGGCCTGTTTTACTATTGTTTTCCTGGAAGGGGGTCGCTTAAAGTGGTCGACAATGTATTCTACGCAGGATATATAATTGGCAATCTTTTCTCCTTTTGCCATCGATCTGTTCCGTAAGTCCGTCATCGTGTCTTCTTCATCTCTGTGACCCAAATACTGCCTTCTGAATGCTTTTTTAAAGTCTTTCCATGATTTTAAGTCTGGTCGCTTTGATCGATACCATCTGCTAGCATTTTTCGAAAAGATCGATGGTAAAGCATTCAACAGCTCCCTGTCGCTCATGGCTAGGCTTGCTTTGCAATCCTGCAGCCGGTCCAACATTTCCTCTGGCTCCTTATCTTCCCCATTGAACTTTAGGTTCCAGCTCTGCAATATTTTAACATTCTTCCCCGCTATATCTGCATTCGAATGACTTTTCCTATTTTTTTGTTTCATGTTCTTATCTTCATATTCCGAATTGCTAGTCGATATCGACTGGTTCCGTTTGTGGCCTCTCCTGTGTTTTGTACTTCTTTTATTGTGGTCGCTATCTGAATCTGATGACGTTGTATTACCGTCGCTACTTGTGGTACTATTACTCGAACTCCTATGTCTACGGTTTTTCATTTTACGGCTATCTCTCTTCTTTACTAATCTTCGGTCTAGTACGCTACTTTCCGAGCTACTCGATGACAGTCGCTTTCGTTCTCCTCTTCTCTGTTTTGATGCTTCGGTTTGCTGGTCTGTTGGCCTACGAACGGTGTTCACCTTAGGCCTCCGAATCTCTGCCACTTCGTGATTTCTGGGTCGCTCTCTTCTCTCTTGAGATCCCCTCGGAGGTCTCGGAGTGTCTACGTCCTCCTGTGGGTGTGCTACCGGAGGTGGGACTACTGGAGGTTGTGGCGCGTATACCGGTTCTCGGAGGAGAATTGGTCTATGTTGTGCCATTTTCAGATGTTCAAACTCCTGCAGTAGCCGTTCGTATGGTCCTGCCCCTCGTTGAATGGCATCTTCTTCTCGATTCTTATCTTCTTCTTTGTTGCTTACGTCGCTACTATCTGTTGAGTTTCCATTTCTTGGGTTACTGGTTATGGGGTCTCTATGTTTTACTTGTCCAATATATTGAATACTGTCATTCGGGTTTATCCCCTGCAGTGGCGTTTGGCTTTGTGATGTTCCTGTCGGATTGTCACTTCTTGCTAGGGGTTGCCCCCTCTGACTAGTCCCCGGACCGGCCCCGACGTTCGTTGCTTGTGCCATTGCAGGGGGTCGTGTGACCGACGGCGCTGCGGTGGTTGGCATCGAAGGTAACGTTGGTTCCGAAGCCGTTGACGCTGATGTAATCAATTGTATTGGTCTCTGGATCATTGGTACCGCGGGAGTTCCCGTACTGGAATCCGGTGATGGATGATTTCCTGTATAATGGAAAAGTGGCTCTGGTAGCCTCCATTGGTAGCCGGTTGGTATCATCTTCATTAGTCCCGGAGTATATGCCAACTGTGTATGACTGCTCATCGCTAAGAGTTGCGGTGGAAACCCTGTTTGCACTCTTGGTCGTGTGTTTGCAGACACCATCTGCATCGCGAAGCTATCCGTTGGTCCCCGTGTACGAACTGGTGTCGTCGTAGTAATAGTGGTGGTCGCTTTGCTTATCGTTTCTAGCGTAACTACTGGTACATCGGTCGTTTGTTGTTGTGTTGTGACTTCTTGAATCTGCTCCGTGATTGCCTGTCCCTCTTCTTGGCTATACTCCGTTTCCGTGCTTTGCAACTCTACTTCTTTGGTCCTTCTCTTAGGCTTCCTACCTCTTTTCTTCTTCTGAGGTATTTGTTCAAAAGATTCCTCTCGCATTATGGCCGCCGATGTTGCTGGTACTTGATCCCATGGTCTTTCGTCCCATACTGTATCCCAATTTACTGCTGCCTCTGGTTCCACTGACCTAATACTTGCCCGCAAGAGTCTGTCTCTAAGTTGGGCTGTTGTCCCAGATATGCTAAGTCCCATCTGATCTAGAATTATTATAAGTTCGCTCGGGTCCATCCCATTTATTCTACTTGATACTGCCATTCGCTGGCGTGTGCGCGGATCCTTCTTTGCTGCTTGTCTTGTGTTCATTTTGTACTCTACTCGTACACTAAGGGACGAAAACAAAAGCAGCGGTTTGGTCGCTATTTACACTCTACAGTTACTGCAGTATTTGCTATGTTGGGAGGGCCCGCCCAAGTCTTTGGAATCTTTTTAAAGACGGGGATTTAACTTGCAATACCTGGTGCACGTGAATGGAGAGGTCGCTAATAAAGGAATCAGTCTTAACTCTTTTACGGGACAATTTTCCTGCCTAACTACTGTGTCACTAATTTTCAATTTTTATAATGATTTATAATAATAATATGTATATTTATATATGTATGTTACTCTGGAGATTACCGTATGTACTTTTTCTAAAGGGACAAAAGGAGATAAACAAAGAAATTAGCTTCTTTTCTTGAGGTCTTCTTTATCGGTTCCTTTAGCTGAAAATGCCTACTCGAAATTTGTTTGCCTAGCTCTTGAGTAGCTGCTGAAATACCCTGACGCGAATCTAATAAAGTCGCTATTCAGTCTTCAGTAGTTCTTGGTCTTCTCTTCTTGTTTATATCTGAAGTAATAATCTGAGGTTTCTTCTTGGTCGCAATCAATTTTCAGTAAATAATTTCCAATACAATTAAATAAATATAAATATATGTAATAATCAATTTTTCCTTTGACACAGTAGTTATACTATAAATACAATAACTTAAGTTGTTGTATTTTTATACCCAATTTCCAGTAGTTGTTACAAAAATTTTACTCTTAACTAATTCTAAATCGTTCTTACTAATCGATTTGGGGGTAGTAGCACAGCAATAATATTTTGTGGAGGTGTTCGCAAAATGAATTTTCCCTATACGGTGGTGTGACTCCTACTCTACTACTTTAAAAGTCATTGAGGAGACTTGAAAAATAGGACAGAATTCGGAAAATTACACCCAATTAATTTATCTATCACTCTAGCTCATTACTCAAATTTCACCAAATCTCCAACAAAGATTTTCCGAATTTGTCTCCTATTTTCCCCACCTTCTCTATTTATCGCTATTATATTCAGTGCGTCGCCGCAGCCTTCCGCTTACACTGGCAATTCGCTATTTTCTTTATATATCGCTACAAGTTTCCTCTAATAACCGAAAATTTTCAATACTCAAAAGAATCCTACGAAAGGTCTCAATTGAAACGAAAATTTTCTTCACTACACACCCAACCTGTGAAAGCCCTCAATAGATCGCTCAGAAATTTTCGAAAAATTTTCAAGAATATCCAAAAAAAAACTCTTAAATCCAAAAAAAAATTTTTCAACTAAAACCCTTCAAAAAAAAATATCTTCGAAAATTTTCAAAATCTCAAAAAAACTCTTCCTTCCTTTAGAACATTCCTCACATAAAAAAAAAATTTTTCCGGAAAATTCTGAAAATCAAAAATTTTCAAAAAAGTAATTTCGGAAAATTCACAAAAATATCCAAAAAATTTTTCCGGAAAATTCTCAAAATCGAAAAATTTTCAAAAAATAATTTCGGAAAATTCTCAAAAATATCCAAAAACTTTTCCGGAAAATTCTCGAAATCGAAAAACTTTCAAAAAATAATTTCGGAAAATTCTCAAAAATATCCAAAAAATTTTCCGGAAACTTCCCGAAATCGAAAATTTTATTAGTCGATTACCTTAAGTGAAAATTTTCTAAGTCCAATTTATAACCCAATAGCTCAAGTGAAACAAATTTTTAAAGTCCCATTTATAACCCAATAGCTCAAGTGAAATTTTTCTAAGTCCTACTTATAAATTCCTTAAACACACAAAAAAAATAATTTTTCCACTTCACTTAAATTTTCATACGACACAAAAAAAACGTCTTAGTCGCTGCACTTTCGCTGGCTCGGCACTGTGTAAAAAAAATTTTCTGATTTTTCCCGAACTCTCTTAATTAATTTATTTTGCTATTTTTCCTGTTTTTTCCTGAGTCACTAAGCCCCCGTTGGTACGTCATTTATAACACGGCATTCGTTACTGAAATTTCGAAACCACTACATTAGTGATGCTTACCTTTGTCTCGACACTTTACCAAATTTTTCTCAATTAATGGGCGCCAGGTAAAGCGCGGCTAACTCGTCACGAGCCCCCTTTTTCCCAGAGGAAGTTCCGTGAATAGGAAAAATCAGGAATGCACAATTTATAATAATTTCCCACAAATTTTTCTTTAAATATATATATAAATTTATTTCTCCTCGTCGGTTAACACTACCGGTCGCAAGTTACAATATCCTTACATCTACGCGGTCGCGATACACAAAAATGGCTACGCTAGCCGAGTCACGCGTCCCTCGCTACTATCATATTAACCTCGTCTCCCGTCTTCCTGAGTCGCGGAAATTTCCCCACAATAAGGTGTAAATTCGTTACTGGTCCGACCCGCACTGAATTTTATATCTCGGTGTCACACCACCACGGCTTAATTTTATATGTGCCCCGAGCACATGGCGACGAAGTACATTAATGTTATAATTCGCTTGCAAGTGCCGAGGGAAGCTCGGCAATTACAGCCCACTCACCGTGGTTAATCAGGCGCGTCCGCTGTGTTCGTCCTATCAGGTCGCAGGTCGCCAAAAAGACTCTCCAAAAACTATCGCTCGCCGGTCCTTTTTTTCTTTATAGGTTTCTCCACGCGGTCTCCCTTCTCTGACGGCAATCCCAAAGTTTCGACTCTCTCTCTTGAAGGCCGGGCAGTCAATGTTCAAAACCGGAGAGGGCGGAAATCTCTTCCAAAATTTTGGCTTTTCTTCTCGCGCAACTTCAGCTCAAACTCCTGTTGCTTCCGCCCTTTCCTTTACGGTGATTGGCCTTGATTTTCCCTAGATGCAAAAATCAAGGCCAAGTCCGCGGTGATTTGAGTCGCTACTCCTCATTGGCTCGCCTCGCTAATACCGCCCTGCTTACGCAGCGCGGGCAATTATGAATTGCTAGATATACACGCGCGGGCAACCCGGCGTGTATATCTATATCGGGCGCTTTCGGTTATATCGCCGCCGGACCAACACAGTTGGCAGCGGCGACGTGCGCGCGTCGGCCTACGCTAGGAGAGGCCGGCAGCTTCATGCGGCTCGCGGCGCGGCGGCTGCTAGCTCTCCCCTCTACCGACAGCCGAGTCGGTATCTCTCTCTCTCTCTCTCTCTCTCTCTCTCTCTTGGCTACAGCCGAGATGGTGTGCCTCGAGGAAGCCGCCGCTGCCGCTGTGAATCCTCTCTCCTCCCGCGTCTGCGTGCATCGGGAGAGAGGGCGGCCGCGCGCGCGTGTGTGTATGTGTGTGCGCGGGCAGCGGCTCATCATCCTCGAGAGGCGAGGAAGAAAGAGCAATCGAGAGAGAGAGAGTCGCGCGTACAGTGTGCAGTGATGTTGGTGCTGTGCCTGTGTGTGTATACTCGTCGCCGTTGCTCGCTCCAAGCAGTCGTCGCTGCGGCGATCAGCTGGTGCCGCTGGTATGGGTGTGTGCGTGTGTGTGCCGGTCTGCGGCCCTCCTCGGTCGCGACTCCTTATCCTCATTCCCTCAACAAATAATAACAATACCCCATTAATAACAATACTAATTAAATTTGAGAAATGCTCGGCTCTGGTGACGGGCGACTGGGTCGCGATTGACTGCCCGTATTTAATATTATTGGGACGTGAAATACACGTCACAAAGTTTGCTTTTCGAAACCTACTTTTCCTATGCAAAATTTACTTTTAAACGACTTTATTACAGTTACTTTTTTTGATTAAATCCATATTTATCGAGTTATTTTGAGTAGAGTAAGAAAAGAGCGGTAATTCGGTTACTTTTGCGTGAAAAAACGCACTTCCGTGCCATATCCATTGTAGTCGCTTTAGGGACGTATTCTGATTACTTTGATTTTATAATAACCTACTAAATTACGCTCTTTTAACACAGCTTCCAACAATTTGGGAGCATTGGCCCACACAACCGGTCTAATATCTTTAGTTTTTGACGATTCAACGTCGAACTCTAATTTTTCTCCCTTGTAATATTCTTTCAAAGTATAATTTTTTTCCGTAACATGTAAAGCGTAATTTGCCGGGAGTGACTTCCTACCATTTCTACTGCGAATAAGACTAGCAACATTCTTCATTCCTCTAGCGGATGCACTTGTGTTAGACATAAAATTATCTAAATGTTCCTTTTAAAAAAAACACTCTTCTGTTCTTGCACTTTCAATGTTGTCATTATCGACATTTTTTACCTGACAGATTGCTTATTTTAATGTTTTCATTAGTTGTCTTTGATTTCTTTAAAATACTACTCGCTATCTGTTCTTTTTGTGTTTTATGGAGTTTGGTGACTAAATTTAATATATTAGCACGAGCTGTAGTAACTTTACATGAGTGAACTTTACCTTTTTTTATTTCTGAAAAACAGTTATTACACATTTTAGTGTGATCTACTGTTTTGTTTAGAACAGGTACTGCATTGATTTCAGTTTCTAAATTCAATTTTCCTTTCGCTAACTGTCCATTATTTCATCAATTTTATTACTCACAGAACGTAAATGACTAGCTCCTTTTATAACCTTTGTGTGACCTTTTGAACTTTAATGCATATGTAGCACATACAGTTAAGGTGAAATTCACTTCTAGTGGAGTTAAGTAAAACAAGTTTTTCATACTCAGGCATATTTTGCAGTAGTCTTCTATGAATATTTTTGGCATGTTCTTGAAGTGTTACACGGCATGAATTACAAACGTCGTATATTTGGCATTAACTAATTTCACTATCAAAGCACTAATGGTCTGAGTTATTAAAAAATGTTCTGGTTTCTTAGTACCATATTGAATTTTATTTCCGCAAGGTCCGCAAACTTTTTTACGATCTTCTTTGTGGTTATTACGGATCATAATTATGTCGTGTTACACCATCGAAAGACTACGATAAACTGATAAATCAAACGACTATCTAGTCACATTTCAAACTCATATACGAGTATGGAATGTGACTAGGTCAATGTTTTGTTTACATTCAGTAGTACATTGAATATAAGCATAATATAGAGAAGACGAACACATGAAACTCTTATGTGTATACAAATATATTCAAATAGTACGATTGGTCAACTCTAGCCTGTGGAAAATTCTTAAATTAAACAAGAAAAATTTATTGATTTTAAAGTTAATATTTACCTCTATTGCTTGTTATCATATATGACAATTGTATTTATTATCCTATATAGTAATTCGAAGTTTTCTATAATTCATTTGCATGCAATATAATAATTAATATTAAAAATGCCGAAAAAATGGGAATCGACACATATAATTACGGAAATATGTGCGAAAACGATCAGCTATGATTTCCAGCGACATGGATTATGATTCTATAAATGATTTACTACAATTCTATCGTTTTAGTTTTTGTCGACATTTTAGTTTGAATTAAAGTTTCTTCCTACACTCCGTGCCCAATCACCTCAACAAAGAAATAGATAATTTCCCCCAGTTCGCAACAAATCAATTTAGTTATTCTGAACTCGGTGACGGCGGTTGTTCGGTCGTGATTGACTGTCCACGTTAAAACAACTTAAACATTTAATTTTACGTGAAATACACGTTACAACCTGATGCAAAAGAGCAGAGAATTTCTCATAAGTTAAGCTAGTTTCTCGTATAACTCGTTTGATATTATGCTTTACTGACTTGACGGTGGCTTCCTAAATGCCGCCAAAATGCGGCGTCGTTGGAGGATTAAATTGCCAACTATTGAAATTAATGAACATCCTTCAAAGTTTTAAATACGGCAATTTCAAATTCAAATATTAAAATGTACAATACTCTTTTGTGTTTTGAAACAATACAGTTTAAAATATTCAAACTGCCAAAACCAATAAAATAAAATAAATTATCACATGTTCAGGCAATACAATTTTAAAATATTTAAAATTGTTAATCCATCAAAATAAACTAAATTCTTTTGTACTTCCAAACAATACAGTTTTAAAATATTTAAAAACTGTTAAAGCCAACAAAATAATCTAATAGTACTTTTCGACACTGTTGGGTAAGTTGTTTTTTTTGCGCATGGGACGTTTTTCGTACGAGCGAAGCGAGTCAGCTCAGTGCGCAATACGGCCGTGACCTTCTCCTACTCGACAACCGGCTTGGTTGTCGTGGCATTGGCAATAGGTATATCTATTTTCCCGGGAGGTTTATATATCACCCGATGTAGAAAGATTACAGAAGCAGCGAGACCGGCTGAACCAGGTGGTGTTCGCATGGAAACGTTCAACGATAGATGAGGAGACCTGGAGCCTCTACACCGACCTTGAGTAACCCGCTGAAGTCTTCGGAGTCAACGGCATTAGCCTAGCGACATCATCTCTGTAGAACCCCATTCACCGGCCTCGAGAAGCCATCTTCTTACTGAAAGCTAATGGAGAGTCGACTATCCGAATACTCACCACGCTATTCTCAGCATGTAATAGTAATTAATTGTAAGTTAACGCAATATAATTAGTAAAGATAAATCGTGAGATTAGGCCCAGAAATCCGAAGCAAGCGAATAATGGTTCAAATATAAACAATTTAATTAATTAGTAACTACGACAAACGGTAGCGTAGAACCATAATTTTGTGCGTAATCATTTAAATTGTAAAATTAAAGATAAATAAATATGATAAAGAAAATATATACATTTTTATGGATATAAAAATACAAATACAAAAGAACCATATTCTTCATTCGCTCTCCTTAAATAAACCTATATCTCTATAAATAATTATTCATAAAAGACTAAGGTAAGTGTGCACGTCTGATGAATCGCAGTAAAAACGGATCGAACTTCGCAAGTCGTCGCACACCGCGAGGCACGATACAGCATCTCGAGGTACGAGACTCAATGCTAGGCTCGCACCTGTTCGTGCAGTTCGTTCTAACCCAGCGAGACACGATACTACAACGCGAGGTACGAGACCCCGTGTTAGACTCGGGGCACATATGCTCAGTTCCTTCTCACAGCATAGAGCAGAAGTAGATCGATAAAAGATTTTGAGCAAAGGCTAGTTTCACGCGAATTACAAATATATTTGTTCACAACATAACCCGTGCAGTCCGAATACTAATTCGGGTATACTAAGATGATCGGATTAAAAAAACCTTCTTTTCAATACCGGAGAAAGTTAGGATTTTTATTTATTTATTTATTTATTTATTTATTTAAACCAGAAAGATTCACATACATAAAATTACAGTATGATGTAAATCCCTACAGAGGTAAACTAAGTTACCTGCGCGCAGGTCCGGTACATAAAATTAAGAAATGTGATACAAAAAAAAACTTAAAGCATAACTAACTTACTTAAAACTAACTTAAAAACTAAACTAAACTAGTATCGTATACATCTCATGGTAGACTAGAAAAATTATAAAATTTAGAAACTATTAACATTATAAAAATATTGTTTGTACATAGATATATTTAATATAATTGCACCTCATATATTACAGTTATCTTTTATCCACATTTTCAGTTTATATTTTTGTGGCTTTTTATCTAATTCTAATGTTTTAGATCATTTGGTAGTTTATTGAAAACTTGTATAGCTTTTGTGTAACTATTTTTATTGCTGACCTTTTTCTTGTTGCTGGGAATCATTAAGTTTTTTTTCCTAGTAATACTATTAGAATTAAGAAATTGACTTTTTAGATTAGGGTAATGATATATCAGTGATTCAAAAGCAAAAAGTTGTTCCAAGTTCAGTGGATTATCATGTATGATACAATTTTTTTTATTAACAATTTTCAGTATTCTTTTATGCAGATTTTGCAATAAATCAAGATTGTTCTTATAAGCACCACCCCAAGCAATTATTCCATAATTAATTAAACTATGAAAAAAAAGCATAATAAATCATTCTCAATGTTTCGGTTGACATATATTTGGCGATTTTATAGAATATATATACTAAATATTTAGTTCTCTTTATGATGTATTCAATGTGCTTATCCCGTTTTAAGTTATAATCAAAAATGATGCCTAAGTACTTGTAACTTTCTACTCTATTTACTTTTTTGTTTCTAATTTTTATATCTATTTGCTTTGGAACACTATCACAATAGTTACCAAAAGTTATACATATAGTCTTATTAACGTTTAATGATAGTTTATTTACAGCTAACCAATTATCTACTAGTAACAAATTGTTGTTCATAGATTCCTGAGCTTCGTCCCACGTATCCCCAGTAGATATAATTGCAGTATCATCTGCATAAGACAAAATTACATCAGGATGGATTACTTTCAAGAGATCATTAATTTTAACTTTTTGATGTCTATTGTTAAGATAACTTGAAAGTAGATCCAGTGCCTGCCCACGAATCCCTATACAGTAAAGTTTATCCAGTAATATTTTATGATCGACAGTATCAAATGCTTTAGCCAAGTCCAAGAAAGTTATTATTGTTGGTTTACTGCGATCCAAATTATTGTATAGTACATTGGTAATATAATTTAGGGCATCTATATTTTTCATGAAACCAAATTGGTGATCAGATATTATATTATTTTTTTTTAACAAAATCAAAAATTCTATTATATAATACTCTTTCAAAAATGTTAGCTATGTTAGATACTAAAGAGATTGATCTGTAATTAGAAACATGGTGTTTCTCATCAGATTTTTAAATCGGCACAATTTCAGCATTTTTTAATGCGTCGCCAGATGGCTTTTTCAATACATAAATTAAATATATACTCTAGTGGTTGCGCAATATAATTACAGATAACCTTCAGAGTTTGAGCATTGATTTTGTCTACACCACCATTTTTTAATTTCAAATTATTTATAATGCTCATGATTTCATACGCATTTGTCGGGGTTAAAAAAATAGAATTAGCATTCATATCTGGCATTTTTATCACAGATGTCGAAGGTTTATCTATCTTATTACTCAATTTTTGACCTAGTTCACAAAAATACTTATTCATATTATTAACTATATCTACACTATCTGTAATTTTGACATTATCAAATTTAATATAATTTATAGTTTTGTTCGATTTCGTTTTTTTCCTATTTTCGTGTTGATAATTTCCCATAGTTTTTTAAGGTTGTTTGTATTATTTTCTATTAAATTTTTATCATATTTTATTTTAGCATCTAGGATAACCTTATCTAAAATTTTTGCATAATTTATGTACTGTTGTCTAAGTTGTTCATTTTTAACATCCATTTTCCATAAATTGTATAAGAATTCTTTTGTTTTGCATGATTTACTAATAGCATCAGTAATCCAAATTTTCCTACATTTATTTACGCCTTTTCTTTTCCGTGTTTTTGCTTGTTCCATACATTTTTTTATTTCGCTTATCAATTGGTTAGTAGCTATGTTTGGATCATGAATTGACATAATTGAATTCCAGTCTCTTGTTTCAGCAATGTTTCTCAAATTTTTATAGTCTAATATTACAGTAGGTCCGGAGTCTTTAGTTTTGATCTTATTTATAGAAACAAAAATAGGGTAATGGTATGTCAAAGAATGTCTCAATTTATATGTATCTGTACTTAGGCTATCAGCTTTGAGATATATGTTATCAATACATGATCCATTGCAATTTCCTATAGATGGTCTAGTGATACCAACAAAACCAGGTATAATATCCTTTGTCTAAAAAGTTACAAAGAAATTCCTGGCTTATTCTATCCAACTCTAAAAGGTTAATATTAAAATCTCCTATTACTAAGTGATTTGTTTAATTTCTCTTTTTACTTAAGAATTTGTTTAAATATAAAATGAACTCAGTCTTGGGTATGTCATGAGATCTGTACACAGCAGAAAGTTGCATACTACTATTATTACTTAGCTTAATATGTATATTTATTATCTTAATCCTTCCAAATTCAATAGTTTTAGTTTCATGTACAATATTTACATCAACAAAAACCATAACACCATCGTTTTGATTTATTTTACTTTCATTATAATAACTTTTATAACCTTCTAATTCATATAATTTATAATTAACTTGTACGTAAGTTTCAGTACATATAACAATAGTTGGTTTGCTAGTTAGACTTTCCAATAGAATTTTTAATTTATCAAAGTTAGCAGACATGCTTCTAATATTAACATGCATTATAATATCATTTTTATTGTTAATGATTTTATTAAGGCTATTAATATTTTTCATAATTAATATTGTCACATGTTTTTTCTTTTCGTACCAAGTCTTTTTTTATTTTATCAATAAATTAAAAATCCATACTTAATTAATTAACTGAAGTCTTTTTGTCGTTTTGCGTTATTTCTTGTTAATATTTGCTGTTTTTGTTGCTGCTGTTGATGCTGTTGTTGCTGCTGCTGTTGATGCTGTTGTTGCTGCTGCTGTTGTTGCTGTTGATTTTGTTGCTGTTGTTGCTGCTGTTGCTGCTGTTGTTGTTGTTTTTGTTGCTGTTTGTATTGTTTTTTTAAAATCAGTTCACTTTGCATCTTGTTTTCTTTTTGACGATTACTTATCTTCTCTTGGTAATGCATAGATATTGATTTTACTGTCGATAAAGTAGGTTTCACTGGGTAATCAGTTATTTCACTGGGTAATCAGTTGTTTCAATAATTTTTTTTTTCTTATTTTTTAGAATATCACATAAATTAAAATCTGCTGCATCATGACATGTATTAAATTTTGTTTGAAATTTATTATTGCTAAAATTACAGTTTGGGCATGTGAAAACATCACTATCACTCTCAAAAGTTTTATGATTTTTTGCAGACTTTAGATATGTTGTTGTATTATTGCAGTTTGAACCATTGTGTCCCAATCTACCACAGTTAAATCAAGGTTTAATATTTATCAGGTCAAAGATTCTACAGCTTTGAGATCCAATAAAAATTCTGTTGTTGTTATCTCTTATGTGTTTATACATATCAGCTGTCACTTCCATTAAGACACTGCTAAGATTTGTCTTCTTGTTTATATACATGTGCAGTACTTGAGCTTTACTATTAAAATTTGCAAAATTCCTTATATTTATATCTTCTTCAATGCCATTTTCATCCATATTCATATAGATTTCAATTCCAACTATTTTAATTTTTGGACTATTTAATTGTTCCAGGTAAATTTCACAAACTTCCTCTAACTTGCTCTTTAATAACTTTTCAGCAATTTCAACACTGTCACTATTATCACATTTGACAGCAATCTCATCTTTATTTTTAATGTATAATTTTTTCGTTTGAATACTTTTTTCCTTTATAAGACATTTTGCAACTCTCTTTTTGACATCTGCTTGCTGTGTATTATCTAATGCTTTGACAATAATTTTTGGAACTCGTTTCTTTACAGGTCTTATAACACTAGCTACTTAAGCAAAAGATTTATTGCTTGTTTGATAGCATTTTTGTTTGTCTAATAACTCTTTCAATAAATCATTTTTTTCAACTAGTTCGTTGTTGAGTTGTTTTATCAAATCATTTTCATTTGGCATTATTTCATAAACAGCTGTACAATCGGTCATCGTTGTGTTCAACATTTCTTGTGATTTACTCGCTAAATCCTCAAGTATTTCCTTTCTTATTTCTTCTGATTGTCTCATATTTATTTGAGCAATCATTGCTTTTGCCGATTCACTTAAGACCTCTACGTTCAATTTTGAGGTTATGAGATTTTTGTGTTCTGGACATATTATTAGTCTTTCACTTATAAAATTGAAACTTTTATGTTTTGCACAACTTAAATGGTATGTATTATCACATACGGTACAGATAACAGTTGTCACATCACTCTTTGGATGACATTTGATAAATTTTCCACAGTTCTTATCAGGAGGCTCTTTCCTTCCCGACGCTATTTTAACTTTTTTATCTTTTTACCCATTTTCAACCCCTATTTTAAGGGTTTCCGTGAATGGAAAATTGTTCAAATTTTTATGGTATATACTTTTAGTACTACATAAGATGATCCCATCATAAAAAACCTTCTTTTTTAATATCGGTGTCAGTTAGGATTTTTATTTGTCTTCTTACCCTGTTTCAACCCCTATTTTAACGGTTTCCGTGAATTAAAAATTGTTCAAATGTTTATCGTGTATACTTTCAGCCCTATATAAGATGCTCCCATCGTAGAAAACCGTCTTTTTTAATACCGGTGTCAGTTAGGATTTTTATTTGTATTCTTACCCTCTTTCAATCCCTATTTTAAGGGTTCCCGTAAATTCAAAATTGTTCAAATTTTTATCGTGTATACTTTCAGCCCTATATAAGATGATCCCATCATAAAAAACCGTCTTCTTGTATACGGTGTCAGTTAGGATTTTTATTTGTTTTTGTACACACTTTCAACCCCTATTTTAAGGATTTTCGTGAATGGATAATCGGTCGAATTTTTTTCGTGGATACTTTTAGCCATATACAAGATGATCCCATTATAAAAAACCTTACTTTTTAATACCGGTGTCAGTTAGGATTTTTATTTGCATTTTTACACACTTTGAACCCCTATTTTAAGGGTCGTCGTGAATGGAAAAATGGTCAACTTCTTATCGTGGGTACTTTTAGCCATACATAAGAAGATCTCATCATAAAAATTCGTCTTTTGAAATACAGGTGAATGCTGGGAGAAAAGGCTATTTTTGTCGTTTTCGAATTTCCCCATGTTTTACCTAAAGTCAGTGTTTAAATTTTGATTTGGTAACACTAAACTCTTACCGTATAAAGCTAAAAAATGATCAATGGAATATAAAACGTACTTGTAGAAATTTTTTCAGACCATCCAGTTTACTTTTACGGTCTGATATGCTGGGAGCAACGGCTACTTTAATGATTATCGAATTTTCTCGTATTTTATCTAATGTCAGTGTTTGATTTTTAATTTTGTCAAATGTAACTCTTACGGTATAAGCGTGTAAAAGAATCGACGGAATATAAAAGCGAATCTGTAGAAATTCTTTCAGACCGTTTGGATGAATTCTACGGTCTAATATTCTGGGAGAAACTGCCACTTTTGTCATTATCGAATTTTCTTGTAGTTTATCTATCTACAGTGTGTGACGAATTCGTAATTTCGTGCCAACATACGCGACGTGTGCACTCGCGCTCGCAAATGTCCGGGTAATTAGGTACCGTTCCCGACGCCGCGAGCGCTATCGGCGATGACGAGGTCGCCAGAAGGATCTCGGCTGTTGCTTCGTGCGTGTCCCTTAACCTCGTAGGGAAGGAATCTACGGCCTTCGAGAGTGCGTCTGTTGACTGAGTGTGCTTATCAACGCAAGTAAGTGTCGCCTCCAAGGAGCCCATCGTCGACAACGTCTCCCTCTGCGGGTCCAGGGTTTACTCGACACTAGCCGTCCCCAGGACGACGAACACGAGAGGCTCGCGGCGACAGGAGCGGCAAGAGCGCGAGAGTGAGAGAAAGAGAGAGAGTCGCGAGATCTGCGACAGTCGCAACGCTGCCGGTCAGGGCTACGGTCCTGGCTATATGTAATCGCGGGACCGAGTGCAGTGACACTTGGGCGAGTAAGATCGTCCTCTTGCGCGTGATCATTGGAGCTGCGTCCCCACTTGTAACTTTGTTCGGCACGGTTTACGTGGAGATCAGTGAAATATATATACGTATATGTGACACCACGCAGAGAAGAAACTCCGGCGGCGAAAGTGAGCGGAGACGCAAATATCGGTAGATGTTGGGTGAAACTTCACCTCCTTCGCTTCACTTCCTTCGCCGGTAGTCAATAACCATTCTTAAAGCCGTTTACTGAATAAACATCTCTGTTACAAGTGTTTGAATTTTAATTAGTTCAAATGAAACTCTTACAGTATAAAGCTCAAAGAGGGTCGGAGGCAATATAAAAACGAGCTTGTAGATTTTTTTTCAAAGTTGTTTAAATCATATTTATGGTCTAATATGCTAAGAGAAACGGCACTTTTTGTCGCTATCGAATTTTCTCGTATTTAATATAATGTCAGTATATGAGTTTTAATTTGGTCAAATGAAATTCGTATGGTATAATGCTCAAAAAGGATTGAAGGAATATAAAAACGAAAATGTAGATATTTTTTCAGACTGACTGAATCAACTTTATGGTCTGATATGCTGAGGAAACGGTCATTTCTGTCGTTTTCGAATTTTCCTACATTTCAATTCAATAGTGATACAGACGGAGAATTCAGTAAAGGGGTTTAGGGATTTTTAACCCTGTTAAAAATTGAGTTTGTGTAGTGTATAGTGTTATGGACAGGAAAGTTTCCGTGCGGGGGTGTGGGGGATGGAAAGGTAACTTGCGTTATTTGTACGTAGCAATTAAGCTACGTGGTTCTTTAGTAGTTGGAGTGGTGGTAGACGTACAACACGAATAGTTCCGGTGAAAATATGTTTATTAGCTGTCTTAGAGAGGCAGGTATGTGCGGGTCCTCAGCCCAAGCCGAACTGGCGCGAGATGGCCTAGCGGTGCGTTGCGAAGCCGTCGCGCAAAATCAAGTGTGTAGCATTAGCACACAAGAGTTCACATGCGTTCTTGTCTCCCTAGCATAGGATGCCTGAATTAGCGAGCACGGATGCTAGGCTTCGTCCGTGACACGTTCGCGGATAGCACATCGACGCCACGTCGATGCAAAATATACGTGTATGAATAATATTTCTATAAATCCACATTAAAACATAAATAACTCGAACATTTGAAAATCTAAGGTTAAATCTTAAAAATTGAATTTAATATTATTTTACTAATTTTTAAAAACTTTGTTACAAAGCGTTTGTTAGGATAAGACTTGAATTTAAATGACAATGCGGGTGTTTGCATGTGTACTGTTGTCTAGTGTCTTCTTAAGTCTAGTGTAAATGAAATTGGAAATAGGCACTTAATCTTAAGCGATCAAATAAGATATGAATTTTTTTTAAATATTGTAGCAAAATAAATGTCTCTGTGAAACTCATTTCAATGTTTGCAGTGCTTGTGCTTGATCATTTCGTTTCTTCTTCTTCGTCATATCTAATGATAAGCTGCTGTTGTACTGGACACCTAGCTGGTGGCGGGGGAGACTCTTGTGATCTCTCCTCGCGGCCACGCTGCCGCAGCGGAGCTGGCTGGGCCGGGGGAGACTTCTACGGTCTCTCCTCGCGGCCTCGCTGCAGATTCACCGGTCGCCTTGCTGGGGGCGGGGGAGACTTCCTTAATCTCTCCTCGCAACTTACTGCTACTATTTATAATCGCATATTTGCGTGTGAAGGAAGAGAACATCAGCGTCTCTCGTCCAATGAGTGATTGACGAATTTCGGTGCAGCGACATGGTCAGAAAAATGGGCGAATGTGCTGAGGCCGCGTTTCGTAAATGCATGAGCGACTTTACTCTGCTATGCATTAATTTCGGAAGGAATAGAATAGGAGAGGAGACCCCCCACACACCCGCCGGTCGATTGCCGTCCTCGAGAATTATAGACAAGGCGTAGAAGAATGTAGATGTGTATGTCAATATATTATAATTCCTTCGAAGGAAATCTTTCTTGTTCTCTTCCTCTTGATCAGTGGGTCGCCGAGGCACCGTTGACGACCGTACTTTTTTGTGGTGTAATTGTTATTTTTCGTAAGTGATGCACGTTTTGCAACCCCAATTTTGGTGACACTGGTTGCAGAGTGTTCCCGATTTTGCTATCTCACTCACGCACTCAGTGCATACTCTCAATGCGGGGGTGGGTGTGGTAAGGGCTGACTTCATAAACGCAGGTAGTTCTTTTTCAGCTATCTTCGATAGTAGAACCTTGATAATGTTGTCTTTGCCGATTTGTTTCTCATTTGCTTGGAGGCCGTACCTGGCGCTTTTATCAGCTTTCCTTGAGGCTCATTTTTTGTTCTTTATTTAATGGTGTTTTAGGCTTCTTTGTTCCAAAGGAGAGGCCTCTGCGTGTTTTTTCTTTCTTCCTTTGGTATACAAAGTAGAAGCGGCCTACAACGAGGTTGTTGTGCGTTTCGTCTTTTCTTCTAAATTTGCAGCAAGTGACTGCGATGTAGGCTCGATCTTGTCGGCGAAGTTCGAGCCTCCGTCGAGCGGCTGCTGTTGGCGTTGTGGCTCGTTCTTATAAGCATGCTCAGAGTGGCTCGTTTCTCTGGTTTGCGCGGCGTTGGCGAAGTTCGAGGCGAGATTGGAGCGACTCGCTCCTCCGTCTTGCGCGGTGTCCGAGAAGTTCGATCGTCCGGCGCGTAGTGGCGGTTGGCGTTGCTGCTCGTTCTTGTGAGGGGGATCGGGGCTACTCGTTCTTCTGGTTTTTCGAAGCGTCGGCAAAATTCGAACCACCGCCGAGCGGCTGTTGTTGGCGCTGCTGTTCGTTCTTGTGACCATGATCCGAGTGGCTCGTTCCTCCGTCTTGTTCGGCGTCAAGGCCCTTTTCTCTGTCTTGCAGATTTTCGAACTGTGGTGTCGGATGGAGTAAACCTTCGATCTCTTTGCAGTGAGCACTTGGGGGCGCAGATTTACTGCGGTTCCTCAAAGACATAGAGGCATAGTCTTTTTCCTAAGCTTCGATGGTTTCCTCAACGTATTTTACGGCCTCCTGGATCGGTAGACTTGGAGGCTTATTATTTAAAATAGTTAGCTCAACACAAGTTTGTTGAACTACACTGCACTAGGGTGGAACTGTACACGATTGATAGCGATGGTTAACGTTTGCGGCATCATGCGCACTTATCATTATTCGTTTTAACATTTTGTCAAAGAATTTCTTACACTGCCAGTCGTGTTGTAATAACGCGTCGATTACTGCGCGAGTGATGGGGTCGCGATTTTGCGATCTTCCCGTCATGGTTGTCCGGATAGCACTGAAAGATCGTTATATATCGGTTACTTGTTTCGTTCTTTTGAAGAGGGGGGAGGGGGTCCTGGTAGCCGTTGCGTTGATAATCGGCTCTTGCTATCGTTGTAATGTGAGACACTATTTCCTTTCTCTCTATCTCGCTCTCTTTCTTTCTCGTATTCCTTTTTCATTTACTCCTATGCATGTGCAGGCGCATATGTATACATCTATATTTTCGTAGAATTTGTACATGTTATACTATAAAATTGGTATAGTAAATTAAGAATATACCTTAGCCATATCCGTTCGCACACATATTGTTACAATTGATTAAAAAGAGAAAAAAGATATAAAATAAGGTTAACAACGTTTGAGAGAACTGTAGGGTAAATAAATAACTAATAATAAGTTTAATTCAAGTACTTACAATAATGTACACATATACCTATTAGGGTGCGTACAGGGACTCCGTTCGATCATTATCATTTTTGTCTTAATCTTATATGTATATTCTTGTTGATTCTTTTATTCTTTTATTTGGTTAGCGGACGTTGTTTCTTATTACTTCTAGAGGTTTTCGGTTACATTGATAATAAGTGAAGCGATATTCGTCAGTAATTTAGTTTATATATTGCATACTTTAAGTGGTCTTATAATAAGTACATTTCAAATGTTGAAAAATTTAATTTATTATTATTAATTCTCGGAGTGTTGTATAATATCATTGATATTTTAATTACCTGTTAAACGATTGATTTCTTTCTCTGGATTTTGAGCGAACAGGTTCTTTAGAAGAATATGTACACGTGTATAGATTTTATGATTAAATTGATGTAATGGTTTAGTTTATAGAGTTCTGTGAAAGGGTATTTGTATATGGTTGTGTACATATATAGATATATACTTACACAATGTACATATGCTTATGTTCGTACCTACACACGCACAAATATATACGCATACTTAAAAGGAACGTTTATATTTAAGTTATTTTAAATTTGAAAGAGGTTAATGTAGTAGGGAGCTACCTATGGGAATAGTTTTTAGTATGCGGGAAGGTCTGAGGTTCCAGTTAAAATGCAGATATATGACTATGTCTTGCTTGGTGTAGAGTGGGATTTTAGTTTCTTGAACAAGGGGAGTGATTATGATTCGTTTATTGGGCGAAATCATTTGTTTGCACGTCGCGGTGGCGTATAGTTGGTTAGTTCGTTGTAAAAGTTAAGAGAAATTATTAATAGAAGGATGGTGCGTTACGGTTATAGTGCAGGGCGGCATTATGTGCGGTATCAATGTGTGGATGTAAGTAGAAATTGGGGATAGTTTAATGTGTAGGTCATATATGTTGGATATAAATAAAAGGAGAATAAAATATTATGTTTTTATTAGTTTGCGCAGTGGTCGTTGGTACGCATTTTCCGATGGTTACACCGGCTGGTAAATGATAAAAACCAGGATGGCTTTGAGGAAAGAGATTCCGATGTGTGGGGATTGAGTTCCATTTTTCTACATGAAGTGGAACAGATTGTATGGCAGGCGCATAGTGTTAGAAATATTCCAGTTCGAGATGTTCCTGGACGATGATCACGTACTGGTATTTAGATATCAGTATTTTTAGTAGATTATTTATGAAATAGCTGGTGTATTGTTGGTTGGTATAACTGCGTATGTTTTGTCCTTAATCTATGTATTTATAACAAATAAAAGATTTTAATTGATTTAATGTTTTTCCAAAGCTTATGTCGTCTCTTGTAAATATTAATATATTTCTTGTAATTACAATAGATATCTCTGCGTACCTATACTTATGCAATTATATATGTGCACTCGTACATGCATGTATGGATACACACATGCATGCACTTTGCGCGCCGAGCTTGTCGACCAGTGTGCGATGGTAACTAACTGTACTCGAATGGCCTTTAGTTTTCGAGGTCAATAATTAATAGCATAATAATTACAGCTCTATTAAATAGGCTTAAATAAGTTATCGAAATATAAATACAAAACTGAGAATATGTATTGTATATATGTGCGCCTATGCAACCTGAATATTTTGATGTGCTTAATACCAAAAACGTGATTTCGTATTTATCATAGTTTCAAGGTTTTATTAAACTAATGGTTATTCGGAGAGTTACTTATACATATGCAATTGTTTAGGATTAATTTTATCATTACTATATTTCTTTCTATTCGCACCAAACAAATTATTACGGTTCATCTAGTCAAATTTGTCAAGAAATATTAAAATTTGTCAAGAAATTTTGAAAATTTGTTATCCACAAGTTGTATCAATTTGTTACAATTTTACTTTATTTACTGTATCAAAGTACTCATGTGATTTTATAAACGTTCTTATTTGCAAAAAGTAGTTATAAATGACCAAATTTAAATTAGCTGAAATGATAAAAAAAATTTTTGAGTAATGAAATAGGAGATAATTTGAGCATTATACTGTTACCATGAGTGAGATTGTATATCGCTTAGCTATGATTTTATAAGCTTGATGGTTTCGAGTGACTGTTGATGTTGGAGGTTAGCGTTACTGTTGATAGGTAGCTGTTTCGTGTAGTCAGCGGAAAGTGGGTTCCGTATGTTGCAAATTTATTTAATGGGTCCGTTTTTACTCTGGATTATGACCTTGCTGGAAATTTTGGCGTAGGGTGTCAGAGTTTAGTGAAACACTGTGACGGACTTAAGCCGTTCTTCTACTCCAACGTAGGAGAGTTCGTTTTCCAGTTGTGTTTTTGTTACACGCGGTTCGCGTACGGACCCGAAGAAGTGCGCGAGAAATAACCTCTTCCTGGATTCCCCCTGATAGTTACGCTCCTGCAGCCGCCGAGGTCGGAGCTGCAGAAGTGCAACTGTACTTTGGTTTTTGGTATGCTAACTCGAACCAGCAGGAGGGCGCGTTAGCTCTCCGCCGGGCAAGCAGTCAAAACCCCGAGAAAGGCACCAGCGCGTTTTTCTCGGGTAAAACCCTGAAGACGTAGTCTCGGGCAGCGCGTTGGCCGCCCCGAGCTATGCCTTTTATGAAATTCGTTAGCGCGTTTCCCCCTCCAGTGGCTACTGAAGGACGTCCGGCGCACCCGAATAATAGGTGGAGGCGGGGAAAAATGAGTTATAATTATTAGTGTGAAACTTGTTTTTTTTATTGAGGGTAAATGTACAATTAAAGAGGAGTGGAGTTACGATAGAGGGAAGCGAAAGAGAGAGATTACACGCGGTAGATAGGCGAGGATTCGCCACATCACCGTGTGTTCACCACAAGAAGTGGCCCGAGTTCACCCTAGTATCCCGAGCGCGAGGCCTGCTCGTTGGCTAGCCACGGCTTGAGAGGTCAGAGAAAACTCGGTGCTTCCTCGGCTGTGCGTCGCCGATATATACCCGAGCCCACTCTCTCCATCTCTCTCGCTCCCGTCCTCCTTCTCACGATATTCGCGAATCCCCACTCTTCCAATATTCGCGAATTCGTTGCTCCTCGCTGAACACGCTTTCGTATGTCTGCGCGCTCGTGTGTGTATATGCACACGCGCGCGTTCTTAGCCATTACGTTGGCCCCGCCGTATCATCTTAGTTAACAAATATAAAACCGAATCATTTCCGCAATAATTAAATAATTAATTAAATGATTTCTTATAAAAAAAACTAACTTTTAATTAATACTACTTTTTTTTATATCCTAAATGTATTAACTAATTTATTTTGCTTATAATAATTACTAATGTTAATATCATATTAACACTAACAATAATAACACAGCCCCACAAAAAAAAAATAATTGTAAGTCCCAAAAACTTGACCACGGTACTTATATGTTTTTGGGATCGCTGAATCCGAATCCAGGGTTACTTTAACCCCATCAGATCTTTCTCAAGGTCAGTTGAAGGTCAAATTATCGAAATACATGAAAAATACACTAAAACCATGGTATCTTGGGGTTTTTGGGGTCGCTGAATCCGAATCCGGGGTCATATTAAACAATCAGATCTTTCTCAAGGTCAGTTGAAGGTCAAATTATCGAAATACATGAAAAATACACTAAAACCATGGTATCTTGGGTATTTTGGGGCGCTGTATCTGAATCCGGGCTTATTACAACCCTATCAGGTCATGGTCAAGGTCAGTTGAAGGTCAAATCATAAAGATTCATAAAAAGTAGAGTCAAACCATGACATTTGGGGGTTTTTGGGGTCGCTGAATCCGAATCCAGGGTCAGTATAGTCCCATAAGGTTATATTTATGGTCAGTTCAAGGTTAGTTCAAGGTCATGGACGTAAAGAGAGTGAAAAAATTAGTTATAAACTGAAACAATGCAAAAGGTAATGTAAACCATAAAGCAAAGAACAATGTATATGCAAGTACAATCGTATCCTTTAAAAATATATCATAGTTTGCTGCTCCTTCATTTACTTTAAATTTGTTAGAAGTATATGCAATTCAATAAAATACCCGTAAAAATATTAAGCCCATTACTCTTTTTTATGGTAACGAACTATTTTATTGTCAAATGATCTACGAAGTGGATTACGCTTCCGGTTCTCCGATGTTGATGGTAGATCTCTTTTTAACGACCAACAGTAATCTGCTAACATATTTACGTCCCATCTTCCTTGGTACCTGCGCTCCATTTCCTTGATATCTTGGTAAAATCTCTCTCCCTGCTCTTCGCTGTAATCACCTAGGTTTTCTGGAAATTCATCAACATGCGAATATAAAAAGTGTAATTTTAGATTCATTAGGCAGCCTTGATTTTTGTAACTATTTACTAAATTTAAAACTATTTGTTGGTAATTTGGGCTCTTATGATTTCCAAGAAAGTTTTTAATTACGTCCTTGAAACATAACCATTCTTCTCTCTCTGTATGATTCATTTTCGTAACAAAAATTTCATCATTTATCATCTTACGAATCTGAGGGCCATCGAAAATTCCTTCATTTACTTTAGCATCACTTAATTTGGGAAACTGATTTCGCAGATACTTAAAGCAGCTACCATTTTTGTCTAAAGATTTTACCCATTGTTTCATAAGTCCCAATTTAATGTGCAGAGGTGGTATAAGAATTTTTGATGGATCAACAAGTGGCTTATCTTTTATATTCTTAGAACCCTGTTCGAACTTTTGTCTAAGGGGCCAGACACTCTTTATGTAATGATTCTTTCTATCCCTACTATCCCATTCACATAAATAGCAAGGATATTTTGTGAATCCCGATTGTTGCCCCAGAAGTATTGTTATGATTTTAAGATCCCCACATATTTGCCATTTATGATCATTGTATTTTATTCGGTCTAATATTACTTTCATGTTACAGTACTCTTCATTCAGTATTACCGAATATCCTATGGGAATGGCTGCATAAACATTTGTATTGTGTAACAGAACGGCTTTTAAACTTCTCGTTGACAAATCGATGAACAATCTCCACTCGTTAGGGTTGTAACATCCATGTTTAAAGCAATTCATCAACCCAACTATATCTTTGCAGTAAACTAAGGAAAATTCTTCATCTTCAGCGAAATAATCACGATATTGCTTATCTCTGTCTCGGTAGTAAGAAACTTTAATTTTTCCAGCTTCATTAGTATTTTCTTTTAGCCATGAAGCCAAGTACTCCGCCCCATCCTTTGGTAGGCCCAAATCGCGTATGAGATCATTCACTTTTTCCTGTGTAAGTGGACCTTTCTCCTTCTTAGTATTATAGGGGATGTATTCTTCGTCACTTGTATCACTTGTACTAGCAACGTCATTGTCTTCATCAGGCGCTATTTCTTCTTCCGCGATAATATCTCCTTCCTCCATTTCTTCTTCTAAGATTTCATCTTCATCATGTCTTTCTAAATTTTCCTCAAGATCTATACTTCCACTTGCGTACATACCCAGTGGATCTTCTCTTTTATCAATTGACGATTCATATATAGGTTTCGTGACACTTTCAACGTTAGCGTAATTAATTTGCGACTTGTTTTTACTATTAACTAGAACATGTTTGATTTAGACATGAAAATTGATGAATTTGATTGGGTTCCTAAAATCATAGGCGCAATATGTAGGAAAATGCTACAGAAAGACAAAAATGGTAAAACTGAAGTAAAAATGAAAGTGCCTACGATATGGAAGGAACCTTTAAGAAAAGAAGACAGTTATTTTTGTAATACGAATTTGCATGGAGTTTATAGTAAAAACAGGTCGCAAATTAATTACGCTAACGTTGAAAGTGTCACGAAACCTATATATGAATCGTCAATTGATAAAAGAGAAGATCCACTGGGTATGTACGCAAGTGGAAGTATGGATCTTGAGGAAAATTTAGAAAGACATGATGAAGATGAAATCTTAGAAGAAGAAATGGAGGTAGGAGATATTATTGCGGAAGGAGAAATAGCGCCTGATGAAGACAATGACGTTGCTAGTACAAGTGATACAAGTGACAAAGAATACATCCCCTATAATACTAAGAAAGAGAAAGGTCCACTTACACAGGAAAAAGTGAATGATCTCATACGCGATTTGGGCCTACCAAAGGATGAGGGGAGTACTTGACTTCATGGCTAAAAGAAAATACTAAAGAAGCTGGAAAAATTAAAGTTTCTTACTACCGAGACAGAGATAAGAAATATCGTGATTATTTCGCTAAAGATGAAGAATTTTCCTTAGTTTACTGCAAAGATATAGATGGGTTGATGAATTGCTTTAAACATGGATGTTACAACCCTAACGAGTGAAGATTGTTCATCGATTCGTCAACGAGAAGTTTAAAAGCCGTTCTGTTACACAATACAAATGTTTATGCAGCCATTCCCATAGGATATTCGGTAATACTGAATGAAGAGTACTGTAACATGAAAGTAATATTAGACCGAATAAAATACAATGATCATAAATGGCAAATATGTGGGGATCTTAAAATCATAACAATACTTCTGGGGCAATAATCGGGATTCACAAAATATCCTTGCTATTTATGTGAATGGGATAGTAGGGATAGAAAGAATCATTACATAAAGAGTGTCTGGCCCCTTAGACAAAAGTTCGAACAGGGTTCTAAGAATATAAAAGATAAGCCACTTGTTGATCCATCAAAAATTCTTATACCACCTCTGCACATTAAATTGGGACTTATGAAACAATGGGTAAAATCTTTAGACAAGGATGGTAGCTGCTTTAAGTATCTGCGAAATCAGTTTCCCAAATTAAGTGATGGTAAAGTAAATGAAGGAATTTTCGATGGCCCTTAGATTCGTAAGATGATAAATAATGAAATTTTTGTTACGAAAATGAATCATACAGAGAGAGAAGCATGATTATGTTTCAAGGACGTAATTAAAAACTTTCTTGGAAATCATAAGAGCCCAAATTACCAACAAATAGTTTTAAATTTAGTAAATAGTTACAAAAATCAAGGCTGCCTAATGAATCTAATATTACACTTTTTATATTCGCATGTTGATGAATTTCCAGAAAACGTAGGTGATTACAGCGAAGAGCAGGGAGAGAGATTTCACCAAGATATCAAGGAAATGGAGCGCAGGTACCAAGGAAGATGGGACGTAAATATGTTAGCAGATTACTGTTGGTCGTTAAAAAGAGATCTACCATCAACATCGGAGAAGCGGAAGCGTAATCCACTTCGTAGATCATTTGACAATAAAATAGTTCGTTACCATAAAAAAGAGTAATGGGCTTAATATTTTTACGGGTATTTTATTGAATTGCATATACTTCTAACAAATTTAAAGTAAATGAAGGAGCAGCAAACTATGATATAGTTTTAAAGGATACGATTGTACTTGCATATACATTGTTCTTTGCTTTATGGTTTACATTACCTTTTGCATTGTTTCAGTTTATAACTAATTTTTTCACTCTCTTTACGTCCATGACCTTGAACTAACCTTGAACTGACCATAAATATAACCTTATGGGACTATACTGACCCTGGAATCGGATTCAGCGACCCCAAAAACCCCCAAATGTCATGGTTTGACTCTACTTTTTATGAATCTTTATGATTTGACCTTCAACTGACCTTGACCATTACCTGATAGGGTTGTTATAAGCCCGGATTCAGATACAGCGCCCCAAAAAAACCCAAGATACCATGGTTTTAGTGTATTTTTCATGTATTTCGATAATTTGACCTTCAACTGACCTTGAGAAAGATCTGATTGTTTAATCTGACCCCGGATTCGGATTCAGCGACCCCGAAAACCCCAAGATACCATGGTTTTAGTGTATTTTTCATGTATTTCGATAATTTTACCTTCAACTGACCTTGAGAAAGTTCTGATGGGGTTAAACTGACCCCGGATTCGGATTCAGCGACCCCAAAAACCCCAAGATACCATGGTTTTAGTGTATTTTTCATGTATTTCGATAATTTGACCTTCAACTGACCTTGAGAAAGATCTGATGGGGTTAAACTAACCCTGGATTCGGATTCAGCGATCCCAAAAACATATAAGTACCGTGGTCAAGTTTTTGGGACTTACAATTTTTTTTTTTGTGGGGCTGTGTAATTAGATGTACCGTTCTTGATAATAAGGGTATAGGTACAGGTCGTCTCAGTACCCCCCAATAAAAGTTTCAATTTTGGAAACCAAATTTGAAAATTTTATTTTGCTTTCTAGGCGGCGTATACCTTCACTGGCTCGCTCTCCTAATAAAAAAGTAACGCGTCAGATAACGTATTCTGTTTTTTATTTATTCTATAAAAAAAACATGAAACAATAATCCAAATAACAAATAATTAAAAATTAAAAAAATAAAATTCCTAATTTTCGACTTGTTGAAGCCACTCTTCAAAGTCGTTGATGGCATCCATCAGGTCGTCCGATTGGAGGTTTTGGCATGGGGCCTCTAGCCCTGCTAATAGATATATACTTACACAATGTACATATGCTTATGTTCGTACCTACACACGCACAAATATATACGCATACTTAAAAGGAACGTTTATATTTAAGTTATTTTAAATTTGAAAGAGGTTAATGTAGTAGGGAGCTACCTATGGGAATAGTTTTTAGTATGCGGGAAGGTCTGAGGTTCCAGTTAAAATGCAGATATATGACTATGTCTTGCTTGGTGTAGAGTGGGATTTTAGTTTCTTGAACAAGGGGAGTGATTATGATTCGTTTATTGGGCGAAATCATTTGTTTGCACGTCGCGGTGGCGTATAGTTGGTTAGTTCGTTGTAAAAGTTAAGAGAAATTATTAATAGAAGGATGGTGCGTTACGGTTATAGTGCAGGGCGGCATTATGTGCGGTATCAATGTGTGGATGTAAGTAGAAATTGGGGATAGTTTAATGTGTAGGTCATATATGTTGGATATAAATAAAAGGAGAATAAAATATTATGTTTTTATTAGTTTGCGCAGTGGTCGTTGGTACGCATTTTCCGATGGTTACACCGGCTGGTAAATGATAAAAACCAGGATGGCTTTGAGGAAAGAGATTCCGATGTGTGGGGATTGAGTTCCATTTTTCTACATGAAGTGGAACAGATTGTATGGCAGGCGCATAGTGTTAGAAATATTCCAGTTCGAGATGTTCCTGGACGATGATCACGTACTGGTATTTAGATATCAGTATTTTTAGTAGATTATTTATGAAATAGCTGGTGTATTGTTGGTTGGTATAACTGCGTATGTTTTGTCCTTAATCTATGTATTTATAACAAATAAAAGATTTTAATTGATTTAATGTTTTTCCAAAGCTTATGTCGTCTCTTGTAAATATTAATATATTTCTTGTAATTACAATAGATATCTCTGCGTACCTATACTTATGCAATTTAATGTGCAGAGGTGGTATAAGAATTTTTGATGGATCAACAAGTGGCTTATCTTTTATATTCTTAGAACCCTGTTCGAACTTTTGTCTAAGGGGCCAGACACTCTTTATGTAATGATTCTTTCTATCCCTACTATCCCATTCACATAAATAGCAAGGATATTTTGTGAATCCCGATTGTTGCCCCAGAAATATTGTTATGATTTTAAGATCCCCACATATTTGCCATTTATGATCATTGTATTTTATTCGGTCTAATATTACTTTCATGTTACAGTACTCTTCATTCAGTATTACCGAATATCCTATGGGAATGGCTGCATAAACATTTGTATTGTGTAACAGAACGGCTTTTAAACTTCTCGTTGACAAATCGATGAACAATCTCCACTCGTTAGGGTTGTAACATCCATGTTTAAAGCAATTCATCAACCCAACTATATCTTTGCAGTAAACTAAGGAAAATTCTTCATCTTCAGCGAAATAATCACGATATTGCTTATCTCTGTCTCGGTAGTAAGAAACTTTAATTTTTCCAGCTTCATTAGTATTTTCTTTTAGCCATGAAGCCAAGTACTCCGCCCCATCCTTTGGTAGGCCCAAATCGCGTATGAGATCATTCACTTTTTCCTGTGTAAGTGGACCTTTCTCCTTCTTAGTATTATAGGGGATGTATTCTTCGTCACTTGTATCACTTGTACTAGCAACGTCATTGTCTTCATCAGGCGCTATTTCTTCTTCCGCGATAATATCTCCTTCCTCCATTTCTTCTTCTAAGATTTCATCTTCATCATGTCTTTCTAAATTTTCCTCAAGATCTATACTTCCACTTGCGTACATACCCAGTGGATCTTCTCTTTTATCAATTGACGATTCATATATAGGTTTCGTGACACTTTCAACGTTAGCGTAATTAATTTGCGACTTGTTTTTACTATTAACTAGAACATGTTTGATTTAGACATGAAAATTGATGAATTTGATTGGGTTCCTAAAATCATAGGCGCAATATGTAGGAAAATGCTACAGAAAGACAAAAATGGTAAAACTGAAGTAAAAATGAAAGTGCCTACGATATGGAAGGAACCTTTAAGAAAAGAAGACAGTTATTTTTGTAATACGAATTTGCATGGAGTTTATAGTAAAAACAGGTCGCAAATTAATTACGCTAACGTTGAAAGTGTCACGAAACCTATATATGAATCGTCAATTGATAAAAGAGAAGATCCACTGGGTATGTACGCAAGTGGAAGTATGGATCTTGAGGAAAATTTAGAAAGACATGATGAAGATGAAATCTTAGAAGAAGAAATGGAGGTAGGAGATATTATTGCGGAAGGAGAAATAGCGCCTGATGAAGACAATGACGTTGCTAGTACAAGTGATACAAGTGACAAAGAATACATCCCCTATAATACTAAGAAAGAGAAAGGTCCACTTACACAGGAAAAAGTGAATGATCTCATACGCGATTTGGGCCTACCAAAGGATGAGGGGAGTACTTGACTTCATGGCTAAAAGAAAATACTAAAGAAGCTGGAAAAATTAAAGTTTCTTACTACCGAGACAGAGATAAGAAATATCGTGATTATTTCGCTAAAGATGAAGAATTTTCCTTAGTTTACTGCAAAGATATAGATGGGTTGATGAATTGCTTTAAACATGGATGTTACAACCCTAACGAGTGAAGATTGTTCATCGATTCGTCAACGAGAAGTTTAAAAGCCGTTCTGTTACACAATACAAATGTTTATGCAGCCATTCCCATAGGATATTCGGTAATACTGAATGAAGAGTACTGTAACATGAAAGTAATATTAGACCGAATAAAATACAATGATCATAAATGGCAAATATGTGGGGATCTTAAAATCATAACAATACTTCTGGGGCAATAATCGGGATTCACAAAATATCCTTGCTATTTATGTGAATGGGATAGTAGGGATAGAAAGAATCATTACATAAAGAGTGTCTGGCCCCTTAGACAAAAGTTCGAACAGGGTTCTAAGAATATAAAAGATAAGCCACTTGTTGATCCATCAAAAATTCTTATACCACCTCTGCACATTAAATTGGGACTTATGAAACAATGGGTAAAATCTTTAGACAAGGATGGTAGCTGCTTTAAGTATCTGCGAAATCAGTTTCCCAAATTAAGTGATGGTAAAGTAAATGAAGGAATTTTCGATGGCCCTTAGATTCGTAAGATGATAAATAATGAAATTTTTGTTACGAAAATGAATCATACAGAGAGAGAAGCATGATTATGTTTCAAGGACGTAATTAAAAACTTTCTTGGAAATCATAAGAGCCCAAATTACCAACAAATAGTTTTAAATTTAGTAAATAGTTACAAAAATCAAGGCTGCCTAATGAATCTAATATTACACTTTTTATATTCGCATGTTGATGAATTTCCAGAAAACGTAGGTGATTACAGCGAAGAGCAGGGAGAGAGATTTCACCAAGATATCAAGGAAATGGAGCGCAGGTACCAAGGAAGATGGGACGTAAATATGTTAGCAGATTACTGTTGGTCGTTAAAAAGAGATCTACCATCAACATCGGAGAAGCGGAAGCGTAATCCACTTCGTAGATCATTTGACAATAAAATAGTTCGTTACCATAAAAAAGAGTAATGGGCTTAATATTTTTACGGGTATTTTATTGAATTGCATATACTTCTAACAAATTTAAAGTAAATGAAGGAGCAGCAAACTATGATATAGTTTTAAAGGATACGATTGTACTTGCATATACATTGTTCTTTGCTTTATGGTTTACATTACCTTTTGCATTGTTTCAGTTTATAACTAATTTTTTCACTCTCTTTACGTCCATGACCTTGAACTAACCTTGAACTGACCATAAATATAACCTTATGGGACTATACTGACCCTGGAATCGGATTCAGCGACCCCAAAAACCCCCAAATGTCATGGTTTGACTCTACTTTTTATGAATCTTTATGATTTGACCTTCAACTGACCTTGACCATGACCTGATAGGGTTGTTATAAGCCCGGATTCAGATACAGCGCCCCAAAAAAACCCAAGATACCATGGTTTTAGTGTATTTTTCATGTATTTCGATAATTTGACCTTCAACTGACCTTGAGAAAGATCTGATTGTTTAATCTGACCCCGGATTCGGATTCAGCGACCCCGAAAACCCCAAGATACCATGGTTTTAGTGTATTTTTCATGTATTTCGATAATTTTACCTTCAACTGACCTTGAGAAAGTTCTGATGGGGTTAAACTGACCCCGGATTCGGATTCAGCGACCCCAAAAACCCCAAGATACCATGGTTTTAGTGTATTTTTCATGTATTTCGATAATTTGACCTTCAACTGACCTTGAGAAAGATCTGATGGGGTTAAACTAACCCTGGATTCGGATTCAGCGATCCCAAAAACATATAAGTACCGTGGTCAAGTTTTTGGGACTTACAATTTTTTTTTTTGTGGGGCTGTGTAATTAGATGTACCGTTCTTGATAATAAGGGTATAGGTACAGGTCGTCTCAGTACCCCCCAATAAAAGTTTCAATTTTGGAAACCAAATTTGAAAATTTTATTTTGCTTTCTAGGCGGCGTATACCTTCACTGGCTCGCTCTCCTAATAAAAAAGTAACGCGTCAGATAACGTATTCTGTTTTTTATTTATTCTATAAAAAAAACATGAAACAATAATCCAAATAACAAATAATTAAAAATTAAAAAAATAAAATTCCTAATTTTCGACTTGTTGAAGCCACTCTTCAAAGTCGTTGATGGCATCCATCAGGTCGTCCGATTGGAGGTTTTGGCATGGGGCCTCTAGCCCTGCTAATACTTGGTCGACGTCCGACCCTCCGATATCGGGTGCCATTGAGACTGGGTTTTGCTCGGGGTTATCGGTCGAACTTCCCTCCTGGACATCGCTCTGTCCCTCCCGGGCCTTTTGCCTGTTTTACGCATATTTTTTATTTTTTAATGCCCGAAAAAGCCGAAATTTTTTATTTCTTTTCCCTCGTTTTGTGCTAAATTTTGCGTACCTCGCTATGATGTTTTGGCGTGCCTGCAGTTTCCAGGAACTGTCTTCCAGCTGGTCTATGGCTCGGGACTCGTATTCCTCGCCGTCGCTTAGACTTGGTAAAGCCTTTCGGGCCGTTGCGATTTTCTCCATGTCGCTTAGCGCAGGAGGAGATGGTAGTAGGTGCGTTATTCCCCTTTTCCTCTTTCGGCCCTTCTTTAGGGCTTGCGTTGGTTCCGGGTCGGGAGTAAGCTCGATGTCCGTTGGAGTGGGTCCGTAAAATTCGGGCTTCGTTGGTAAAGCTCCGGGTCGCCGAGCTTGCGCGCTTCCAAAAAACACCCACCCTCGGTGTTTCCGTATGGATTTCTCCATGTCTCCGGCCACCTGCGTTCCCTTCTGCTTCGACATTGTGTCCGGGCCCAGCCGCTTGTCCTCTTTTGGTCCTCCGGGTGGGTTCCATCGAGCAGGTCCCTCGGCTCGCTGGAATCTTCCCTTCCTTGCGCATTTAAAGCGTACGCAGGAGATGCGTGTCGTTTTATATGGCACCGTCCTATGGTACCCGCTTCCCAGCGCTAGGTCTCTTTCGCACACGACCGTCTCCTGATCGCACATACCGAATCGCACGTACCTTTCGGTACTCGTCGCTGCGTCGCGGGTCGCGGGTCGGGTTTCGCACATGATGCTCGATCTAAATCGACTGTGAGGTCCTTTTGTTTTGCACCTTGACTCATCACCTCGGCTTTCCCCCTCCCTTCTGCCGAATTTTCGCACACGTGCCAGCTCCTTGTTTACGTTTGAATTCTCCCATGCGCGTACCGGACCTGCGGTCCTCCCTGCTTGTGTTTCTCCGAAAACATCGCATGTTTCTTCGATCTGACTCTCTTCTTGTCCTTATCTCTATCTACCTTTTAATTCTATTCTTTCTCGCTACATTGCTTTCTTAGAGTATTTTGAACCATATTCTTTTTTCTTTGGGCCGATTTCACGGTGCCTCTTTTATTTTTAATTTTATAATTTGTTTTAATTGATGTTTGCACGTATACGTATATACACGTGGTGTCCAATATATACGTGCACTCATTGAATTATTGTATTCTATTATTTTATGGTTCAACTGTCTCTTTGTTTACTTAATTTATTTTAATAATGCACATACCTTAATTATGTATTGGGCCGATTTCACGGTGCCTCTTTTTGTTTATTATGTTCTGTTCTGCATTATTTAAATAATTACATTTCGTTTTTACATATGTGTTTTTGTTTTTCGCTTAATTACATGTTACGCTATCTTTTGTATTTTAATCTATTCTAGTTATGCTCTTTTACATTTGTTTAAATCTAAAATTTATAAACTCTTAAGTCTGTTCTATTCTATTGTGTGTTTCTCTCGCCCTACTGCCCCCCAAAAAAAATTTGAATTTTTGAAAAGAAATTTGAAAATTTTATTTGACCGCGCCAGAGAGAGAATACCCTAACGCTATCAAATTTCACTTGCCCAATTTATGATTATTTTCGTGGGAACAAAAACAAATTTATACTATAAAAGTTTATTCTAGTTTATCTAATTTGTCAATTTTTTGTTTCAATAATCAATTTTTCTTTTGATTACTTACTCACTATAATACGGCTTTAAATTTGCCATGTGAAATTTTCCCCGTTCTTTTTTTAATACAGGGTCGTAAAGTAAATACGTATCGATTCCCACGGCTTGTTGCACGATAAATGGCCCTTCAAAAACATAAAAAAATTTTGCTATTGTGCCGTTCTCCGCATCCGATACGTTTAAAGCTTTCACTAACACTTTGTCGCCGTCTTTAAATTTAAAGTGTGTTTTATTCGCATTCCGTTTCGCTGCTCTATTCTTTAAGAATTTGTGCGCATAGTCGCGAGCCAGTGATATTCTATTGTCGCGGGACACATCGTTGTCCTCTTGTGGTACTTTTAAATATTTTTCCCATATCCTTGTTGGCTTATGGTCCATATGCAATAAGATAGGTGGCTGGTTCGTCGTTTCATGAGGGATTTCATTTATAATGTTTTGAATTTTTCGAATTTACAGAGCCCACCCGCCGTGTTTAACCTTTACGAAAGTGCGTAAAAACCTTGCCAATTCTCGGTGTTCGCGCTCGATTATGTTACTTTGAGGGTGTCTGATAGATGAATATATTATACTTATCCCCTCGTTTTTTAATGTATCAATCCATTATTTGCTCGTAAACTGCGTCCCATGGTCTGATATTATTGCCTCCGGTTTCCCATAAATTGGTATGTAATCATTCATTAATTTTCTAATTACCGCTGTCGTGTTCGCCTTTTTTAGAGGATAAAATACTACGTATTTACTGAATACGTCTATAGTAGTTAAAATGTATTTTACACCACCTCTCGACACGGGTAAGGGACCAAAAAAGTCTATCGATAACATTTCTCGCGGTTTATTAGTTAATATAGGTTGCGTTATTTCGTCATATCGCTGCGTTAAATATTTAGTTTTTTGGCATGTATAACACGTTTTTAATATTTCAGCTACCCTTTTTCGTAAATTTCGTGAGTAAAAATGCTCTAAAATTATTTTATATACTTTTCGCGGCCCCACATGCCCATATATCACGTGTACCTCCGTTACAAGTGGTTTTAAGTTCCCCTCTGGTATATATATTTTTGCACAATTAATCATAATTCTATATAATATATTTTCTCGAATTTCGAATTTCTTTTTTATTTTAGCGTCCCCAGCCCTTAGTTTTTCCATAATCTGAGACGCGTACGGCTCACTTCTTTGTCATTTATCCATATTTTTACACAAATTGATTAACGCCGGGCTTGGCTTTTGTTGTACCACTGCGGCTATAATTATTTCAGTTTTTTCCGCGCGGTTCGGCTCTAAATCGGTGACGCGGCTTAGATAGTCCGCGACGACGTTTTCTTTGCCCGGTATATATTCCGGGTCGATATTAAAGTCTTGTATAGCTAAATTCCATCTTTGTAACCTGGCATTACGGTACTTGCATGTTTTTAAAAAGGCCAGAGCTTCATGATCTGTCCTCACGTAAATATTTATTGCCCCCCGTAAAAACGTGTCCAATCTCTTTAATGCCCATACTAATGCAACCATTTCTTTCTCAGTGGTAATGTATGCGCCCTCGCTCCCTTTTAAAGTTCTACTTGCAAAACACACGACTTCTTCTTCACCCTCGTCATTTAATTGCGATAGTGCCGCGGCGCACGCAAAATCCGAAGAGTCGGTGGAAAGTATGTAAGGCCGTTTCGGGTCTGCGTATTTTAAAATAATGTTTTCATCAAAAATTTCTTTTATATTGTTAAAAGCTCTTTGTTGCACTGCGGTCCAATCAAAAAATGAACCCTTTTTAAGCAGCTCAATCAAAGGTTTTGTGTGGTGCGAATAATTTTTTACGAATTTAGTGTAAAAATTGACAAACCCCAAAAAACTCTGTAACTCCTTTACATTACGGGGTCTTTTAAAATTTTTTATGGTTTTTATTTTCTCGGGATCCGGCCTGATTCCGTGTGCTGATATAAAGTGGCCTAGAAATTCGATTTCCTCGCACATAAAGTTTGATTTTTTAAAATTTAATCTTAGATTATGGGCTAAGAGTCTTTCATAAAGCGCAGCTAAGTGCGACAGGTGTGTTTCGAAATTTTTTGATTTTATCACCATGTCGTCCACAAACAATACTAAAAATTCGTCAAAATCTGACGTTGTTTGATCTAGTCCTCTAATTAAGGCTGATCCGCTAGTTTTTATCCCAAAGGGTACCACGTTATGCTCATAAATGTGATTATCACACTTAAAAGCCGTATATTTTTTGCACCACTCCGCGAGCTTTACCTGCCAATAACTACACGTGAAGTCTGAGGTACTTGTTATCGGCTTTCCCGCGCATCTTTGCAATACCTCCTCAACGCCCGGCGGCCCCTCGTAATCGTCAATAAGCCGCGCGTTCAATTTTCGAGCGTCTAAACATAATCGCACAGAACCGTCCTTTTTTTTAACTACGGCTACTGGGTTAATATACGGGCTGGTCGAGCGCCTAATGATTCCTAATTCCAACATTCGGTTTATTTCCTTTTTTACCTGCTCACGATATGCTAGTGGTATAGGATAGGGCTTAGTATAGAAGGGTGTATCGTCCTTCAAAATTAGCTCGTGCTCATAGGTAGTTATCAAACCGGGTTTTTTTTCAAACACTTTTTTATATTTTACAAGTAATTCTTTTAATTTCGTTTTTTGTGATTTATTTAGATTTTCACATAAATTTACTTTATCGTCGATTTCTTCTACTGAGATATCATACGATTCTTCGCGGGATTCCGTACCTTTTCCATCGTCCTCGTCGAAGTGATTCCTGAGATCTACCTCATTTTCGAGGTACTCATTTGCATGCTCGATGCACAGAGACGTATATTCGTTCGACGCGAACCGCCTATCTGTGTAACCGATAACACCGTCTTTCTGATTTACTTGAAATAATAAGTTTTGATTTACCGTGTCAATTAGCATTTTTAACGCTTTTATTGAGTCATACCCGATGATACACGGTTTTACCAATTTTGGCACTACTAAAATTATTAATTTTGCCTCTAATCCTCCGATAGTTATAGTTAGCAGTATTTGGAACTTTAATCTCGCCGATTTGGCCCCCGTCGCGCCTTTAATGACTTTTCCACTTATAGGTAGTGTAGGGCATTCTTCAAGTTTATCAATATTTGCGTAATAAAATTCTTCTGAAATCGCCGTGACTTCACTCCCCGTGTCGATTAACGCTTTTACTTCGTTTCCGTATACGCTTATGCTAATTTCCGGACAACACGTGGTTTCGGCATTTTCTCCAGCGGGTTCTACATCGTATAATAATGTTTCCCGCGGGTCTTCTATTATAGAAGCTACATTTAATTGCTCAGTTGCGCCCCGTCTATTTTTTACTTCTAGATCCGAATTACGTGACGCAACTAATCCCCGTTTCCCGGGGTTCGAACATCGCTGATATCTATATCGAACACGTTTATGTCCGATTGATCTTTCTTATCTCTCCACTTATTGGTTTGGTTGTTTTCCCATTTTTTAGGATTTTTATACGTATTATTCCCGGTTCTTTGACTTTTGGTTGGTTTCACATTTTGCATAGCACTTATATTTTTCGTTTGCCAAGGTTTTTTACCTTCCGTATTTGCAACAGGAGCCGCGGATTGGCTCGGCGCGTTACCCGTGAATTTTTTCGTTTCTACCGTGTTAACGGGCGCGCGGTCGCCTTTTGTGCGCTGATCATCGCTGTCGTATTCTGCTAGTATTTTCAATAGACTATTTTTATCTTTTACCCTTTGCCCTGCTATAGCTAACCTGATACTCCTCTCAAAATGCTCGCCGATTTTTAATACCAGGTCTTCCTCGGGTAATTCGAGTTCAAGTTCTTTCGTTAATCCCAGGATATAAATCGCGTAATTTACGCGATTCATGGACGCTGAAGCATACCACTGCCCGAACTCTACGTTTCTTTTCGCCACTCGTCGCATATTCGAATTCCAGTACCTCTCTTTGAATTTGTTTAAAAAATCGTCGTAATCTTTTATTTGGCCCTCCTGCAGGTACCACCAGTTATGAGCATCGTCTATTAGTGCCTGCGAAATTACACATAGTGTTTCATCGGCATCCGGCCGTATTAATGTAAAATAGTTTTCTAACTCAAATATAAATTTCATCGGTCTTTCCGAGGGTATCCCCTTAAATTTAGGTATATTTAATTTTATTTTTCTCGATGCTTCACTTCCGCTGGTCTCTGCCGAACTGGCACGCCCCGCATTGTGTTTATTGATCGAATTTTCGAGTTTTTTAACCGCCTGTTCGTTTTTCTCATATACCTCATCCAATCGCGCGATTAAGTATTTTTTCAATTCTCCCCCGCTATCACTATCTTCAAATTGTTTACTCAACTTCTCGTAATTTGAATATAACTCTGTATTTTCCGTTATTAAATTATCATTTTCCGTTTCCAGTATTTCGACACGATTTTCTAAGGCTTTCACGGCCGCTTCTAGTTTCGCGCCCCGCTGCGTTTCTGCGGTGCTCGCGTCTTGGGTTTTTTTTAACAAGTCTGACAGTGCGTTTATGCGTGCAACTAAATCGGTATTTATCGCTTCAATACGTGAAGTATTTAAAGGAGGTGACTCTAGTCCATCCGGAGTTTTAACTAAATTAGTAATTTTACTTTCTAATTCGTCCTGTCTCTCATCTAGGCATTTTAATTCCTTGGAAACGGCCTTTTCCCAATCGCGGTGCTTACGTTGCTCATCATCGAGACTCTCCACGGGAGCTGTCGTCTCGATGTCTGTCATAAACGCCCCCGATAACCTTTTATTTTGCGGCATTTTGTATTTTTTTTATAAGAAAAAATATTAATAGAAAAATACTTGTAAAATATTTTATTTTTATAAATAATATATTTTTAGTAATATAAATATCCGCCAGAAATTATAATTTTAATGACCTATTTTTTAATCTATCATTTAAATTTTCGCTCGTTTTGCAAAAAATGGATTGAACTTTCCCTTCATTAAATTTATTCAATTTTTAAAGAATTTATACGGCGCGTGAGCTCAATGATCTTATCATCTTGTTCCTGCTGTATTTTTTCGAATTTCCCGAATTTTGTTATCATTTTCCCTGTAACTACTCCCAGATGGCAACTCAATTTTTCGGTTTTTATCGTTAATTTGTTGACAACTTGTATCGCCTCATCTAACGACTTCCATAGATTTTGCATGTCTTGACGCTGATGTGCAATTTTATTCTTTAAATTATCATTCTCTGTTTTTAACCTTCGTACTTCCTCGTCAAGACTTAATATCGTTCCTCATCTCTCCTCATCAATCTTAATTAACCGATTTATCAATCTTTGCGTGTCTGTAATACGCGAATGTATACGCGTTTCCGTGAACGTTCCGTCCCATTCCGGAATCATTTAAGGCTGTTTCTACGTGTTTTTTTCCTCGAGTCCCTGTTCTCGGGCGCCAATGTGACGGACTTAAGCCGTTCTTCTACTCCAACGTAGGAGAGTTCGTTTTCCAGTTGTGTTTTTGTTACACGCGGTTCGCGTACGGACCCGAAGAAGTGCGCGAGAAATAACCTCTTCCTGGATTCCCCCTGATAGTTACGCTCCTGCAGCCGCCGAGGTCGGAGCTGCAGAAGTGCAACTGTACTTTGGTTTTTGGTATGCTAACTCGAACCAGCAGGAGGGCGCGTTAGCTCTCCGCCGGGCAAGCAGTCAAAACCCCGAGAAAGGCACCAGCGCGTTTTTCTCGGGTAAAACCCTGAAGACGTAGTCTCGGGCAGCGCGTTGGCCGCCCCGAGCTATGCCTTTTATGAAATTCGTTAGCGCGTTTCCCCCTCCAGTGGCTACTGAAGGACGTCCGGCGCACCCGAATAATAGGTGGAGGCGGGGAAAAATGAGTTACAATTATTAGTGTGAAACTTGGTTTTTTTATTGAGGGTAAAAGTACAATTAAAGAGGAGTGGAGTTACGATAGAGGGAAGCGAAAGAGATTACACGCGGTAGATAGGCGAGGATTCGCCACATCACCGTGTGTTCACCACAAGAAGTGGCCCGAGTTCACCCTAGTATCCCGAGCGCGAGGCCTGCTCGCTGGCTAGCCACGGCTTGAGAGGTCAGAGAAAACTCGGTGCTTCCTCGGCTGAGCGTCGCCGATATATACCCGAGCCCACTCTCTCCATCTCTCTCGCTCCCGTCCTCCTTCTCACGATATTCGCGAATCGCCACTCTTCCAATATTCGCGAATTCGTTGCTCCTCGCTGAACACGCTTTCGTATGTATGCGCGCTCGTTTGTGTATATGCACACGCGCGCGTTCTTAGCCATTACGTTGGCCCCGCCGTATCATCTTAGTTAAAAAATATAAAACCGAATCATTTCCGCAATAATTAAATAATTAATTAAATGATTTCTTATAAAAAAAAACTAACTTTTAATTAATACTACTTTTTTTATATCCTAAATGTATTAACTAATTTATTTTGCTTATAATAATTACTAATGTTAATATCATATTAACACTAACAATAATAATTAATGGTACCGTTCTTGATAATAAGGGTATAGGTACAGGCCGTCTCAACACGTATCTAGATATTCAGAGGTTGGCACGCAATTTAACGTATCTCGGGCGGTGGTAGCGAGCCTGCCTGGACAGGGAACGAGTCTCGCGTGGTGGTAGTGAGTCTGCATGGAGAGGGAACGAGTCTCGGAGAGGGAATGAGTCTCCCACGGTGGTAGAGAGCCGGTGCGGGGTCGGAACGAGTCTCGGAGGTGGATCGGGTCGTGCGCGGTGGTAGAACGCCTGCGTGGAGACGGAACAAGTCTCGGAGAGGGAACGAGGCTCACGCGGTGGTAGCGAGCCTGCGTGGAGAGGAAACGAGTCTCGGAGAGGTAACAAGTCCCGGTGGTAGCGAGCTTGCGCGGAGAGGTTCGGGTTTCACGCGGAGAGCATCGAACCGCGTTATCTTAGCAGAATTTAGGAACTGCGAATGGGCGACTTCCGGCCTTGGACTTATTATTATATTTAATGTTATTAACAGTTAGTAGTATAATGTTTGGTTTTATGTATATATAATTTTTTCTTTTTTTATAGGGTCTTTAGTAAGGTATATAGGTACCTGCATTATAATGTTAATTTACGGCGAATTTGTTGTGTTGGATGGACAACGTAAGCGTGGGAAGTTGATTATTGCTGTATTAAAGGGGGACTCTGCTTTAGAAGCCGAAAAAAAGCGTTTTTTCGGCGATTTTTTTTGAAAGGGAAGGAAATGATTGCAGTAAACGAAATTTTGAGAACATAATGTACTATATTTTAGATTTAAAAAACAATTTTTATTATTAAAAAATATTGAAATTTCTTCAAGTTATGACCATTTTGCCGAAGCGCCTGGGGTCTGCACTTTCTAATCAGTGCCGGTGATGGAGGTTGATATGAACTCAAAAAATACCGAAGAAGTTGTCAAATTCCAAATTTTTTCAAAGTTTGAAAAAAAATTCACTTTTTTGAAAAAAAAAATTCATTTTAAGTTGCACAAAAAGTAGTTTAAATAATACTTTTGTCCAACTTTTTCAGTTCAAATAGAAGATAATTTAATACTGAAGCTAGATCACATTGAATTTTTTCTATCGGACGTATATTCTTTTTGCTATCACCGGCACCGTTTTCTAAAAATCGTAAAAATGAAAACTCTAGAAAACGCGCTTTAAAGTTTTCGGTCCAAAAAAATATAAGTTTTTGGGTACTTACAGTAATTAGAGGTTAATCAGCTATCTCTGGGCCATACATTAGTCCTTCCTCTTCTTCAAAAAACTCGTTTTGGCTGAGGGTTTCCAATCTTCGGGATGTACGAGCCTTCTTGCTAGAAAATTATGCGCACCGGTTCTCCCGCGTTATGCGCTCAGCATCGACGGCGTCAGCAAAAGTTTGCACTGCTGCCTGATGATGATATTGAGGAGCTGCATAGTGAAAAGTACAGCAGAGTAGCCGTCGTTAAAAATGCCTGCAGCCATATATGCTGCAATTTCGACGATTTTATAGCCGGAATTCAAATGTTTCGGACTTAGGCGCCACACAATCGAATTGAACGATTCGTTGGAATTTTGAGTGTGGCCGCCTAAGCACCGCCTTATTAAATCGTCATTAGAGAGCTCTTCGTAAATTGGACGAATGTGCTTCTCCACGGTTTCATCGATTAATCTCGCCGGATGTTTGTAAGATGCAAGATTATTCGCCGCTTGAGCTTTGCGCCATTCGCACGAACTCTCGGTGCCTTCTGTAGTGGTCTAATGTTGCTATAATAGCTTTCTTCATACCTTTCACTGAATCAATATTTTGACGAATTACCAGAGCGTAGTATATCGTCAATTTCTTGATTACACTCTCCGTTAGCCGCGTCTTTCCTCCGAGTTTCTCGGTTTTTCTTTTATTACGTAAACGAGTACCCATACGCTTTTGCTCGTGTCCAACACACTCATTTTTCGTCACTGTGTACTCGTCCCCGTAAGGATTGCTATTTAAGATTTCAGTAAAAGTTTTGGAGTCTCCATCGCCGATATAATTAGTGTACATAACTCCGAATTTCTCGACGGATCTCGAAAACATCTCCATTATGGAATCCACCTCCATCATCCCTGCCGAACCTGCATGAATTGAGGATCATGAGTCTTTATGATTATCATAACACTCCTCAAATGCGTCTTCGTCCAAAGTATTTTTACTTATGGCACACGAATGACAATATCCACTTTTTACAATGAGATCGATTACTTTGCCACTGTAGTATCCGATGAGCGTTGTTACACCGTACAAGGAAGTATAAGTGCGCTTTTTCCACAACCCATCGCCCGAAACCTTCAAATGATTCGCACGTCTTTCATGTTCAACGTTTTTTTCTTTTTCTTCCTTGACAACTTTTTCACAGGTGCTCTTGAACATTGTCTTGGACGCTGCGTGCAAATGCTCAACGATTTGTTGGTAAGTAGATTTTGCAAAACCTGCAGACATATCCATAAGGCCGCAGAATACGTTTATCCCTTCTCATCCGATGCCAAGAAGCCTCATAACAAAAACAATTGGTCTGTTGATTTCGTAGCCGGTATTTATCAATGGTCCTGATTGGATTTCGCGTCGACCACACATACACTGGACAATAATTTTAAATCCTAGGCCTCGATGACCACTTTCTGCAAACGTTAATTTTTGCTTGCATGATCTGCAAATTGCGATTTCCGAAATGGCGAGAAACACAGATATAAATTCAATAATGCGGTAGCAGTGCGCAGAATGAATAATGACATCATCGCTGCTTGTTGTCGTTAACTTCTGCTCACTGCGGCTCGTGTGTAAGTCTCCGTCGTCCGATGCAACACTTGTAAAACGATTGCCGTGAAATTTCCGCTTTCGCGGTTCCGCATCACGCTGGCTTTTAGATCGATCACCTTTCGGATAGCTTGAGATTTCGATGTGTAGATGAAATTGTGAAGATATATTCTTGGACAGTTTTGGAACAGATTTAAGACAAAAAATAATCGATTTTTTGAAGCCGGTAAAGCAGACTCTCCCCTTAAGCAGTTTCTATGCGAAAGTTAATTTAGGGAGGCAATTTAAGGGGGTTAGGCGGGTTGTGAGTTAAATAAAATTTTCGTTGGGGGTTATGTTTGCGGAGAGACTGCGAAGTTAATAAGTGACGGCGGGTAAGTTAGACATTGAAGCTTGAGTAGGGCATTTAAGGCTAAATCTTGGAGATGCAGGGGGTTTATGTCCTCGCGTGCTGAATGTATCGTTAGTGTGGAGGGATCATTGCGTTGCAAAGGAGTAGAGAGAGGCTGAGAATCTTAATATAGATAGGTAATTGTAGTCTCTATAGGAGCCTTGGATCGTAGTAAGGAGTGAGAAGCGTGAGTCTCGGACACTTAAATGGTTTCGTTGGGAGAGTAAGGTTTGGTTCACCTTCAATTGAGAGTGTTCTTGTGTTTATATAATTTGCGAATATGAAGGAACTTGGTAAGAAATATGTATAGCATAAAGAATATGAATATATTGCCGATGCAACTGCAACATATGTAGATAGCGTTCATTCTTTTGGTCTTCTTCTGTCTGGCAATTAGCTTGAAGCCATTTTCTATTGGTCTTAATGATGTTCCGTTCTCGCCGTTAGCCCAATTGTCGATTTCCGGAGCTGTCTCTTCGTCTAACTTTATTTCGCTCGTTGATATTTTAAACACGGGTAATAATTGAGTTAGGTCGGTACTAGTGCTAGGATTATAAAATAATGAGACGCATGAAGAGTGTTAATGCCGTAAATGGTCATTCCTCTGGCATAGGCTAAACATTTACCGTGGTTCGCTAGTGTCCCGGTTCCATTTAGGATGAGGTCGGTTCTTCGGCTGGTTTGGCTAGTTATTCTCATAGTGATGGGTTGTGGCGTAGAAAATATCCATTCATCGGTACAGGTTAACTTGGTCCAATATTTGCGTAATTGCAGGGATAAATGAATGACTCGAAAAAGAGAATGATTATTAGTAAGGCAGTGGGAGAAAAACTTTGAATTTATTAATGAGTAGATTTTCAAATTTTGAGTGATTAAGAGATTTGAAAAATGTTGTTGAATACTGGAATATCCCGTTTTATTGCCATAATCTTGGGCAAAGGTAGGAAGGACGTGTACTTTATAGTTTAATAAACTGGTGTGATCTGTTAGAGAGAATTCTAGTATGGCTGCTAGTTTTCCTTTTATTACGATTACGTGAGTTTTCGCTGCACTGATCAGAAGCTCGGGGGTATTTTCGTTTATTCTCAGAGCTATTTGTGAACTAAAGCATGAATGTTTATCAAGAGTAAGAGATCTTTTAACTGTTCATGAGTCAGGAGGAGTGGATTCAGGTTTCTTCGAGCTGTGGTTTTGATAACGTTGATTAATATTTTATAGTAGTTTATAATATTTTCTAAATTTTGTTCAAATTTAATGGCCCAAAGGGATATAGCTTGTACAGTAGAGGTTTTGTTTACTACCTCGGCATTATAATTGTTTTCATTTACTATATGTAGGATCTTTGTATGCAGTTCTTGAAGTCGTTTTTAGTTATTATCATAATTGTCATGGAATTCCTCCAAGTTAGAGCGTATTATATATGTTTGTTTGGCGGTTAGGGTTGCGATGTTCTGCTGTCCATCGTATAATTCGGTTCTCTGCTTGTCCAATAGATCGCGGTCGGCGGCGTCCATGGTAACAAATAATTTCCTGCTAGTCTAACCGACGAATTCTAGGGGAACCCCTCTTTTTGAAATTGTATGCGGGAGGTCGCCAAGGAGGTTATTATTGGTATCGGGCGAAGCGAAGTATAGTTTAGTATCTGAATGGTAAGTTTCTATCATTCTTAAACTCTGCGTTCATCTTTCCACGGGAATGAAGGATTTACATTATTTTCCTAGATTGTTACTACAAGTAATATAAGTATGTTGGCATTGATATTCTTGTTCGTGTATTGATTTTTTCAAACGCAAGAAGTCTAATGTTACAGTAATTCGCCAGTGGGTACGAATAATTTTCGTTTCTCCGAGATACTCATAATATATACCTAGATTATTGGGCAGTTGCAAGATTTGATAGTCTGACTGATTTTCGAGCCGAGGTCTCATGGTTCATAAGTACAATCGCAATTAATGTGATGATGGCGTAGAGTGTCAGCATCGTGCCTAGTTTTTATTCTGGCGGAAATACGTGTAATAGATTGAGATCGAACTGTCATTCACTGTAAGTTGGTTAATGATGTAAATTAATTATCTTACAATTTTTAGTTCTTATTCGTAACTCTTTTTTATTTTATCTATATGTTTTAGGAGGCGATTCCCGTTGGTTGATTAGACTATTACGTTATTGGTTTTATGGATCACAACTATTTTAAATTTACCATTATAGAATTTGTCGATTTTTCCATACTTTGGCTCTTGCAAGATATAAACCTCCATTCCGATTTTTCGGTGTTGGGAACGGGCTTTCTTATCATAATACATTTTGATGCAGTGTTTGAAATCTATGAGGTTTTTACAATCAGTTTCTCTTATGTCTTTGAGGCAAATAACTAGGTCGCATAAATAAGAGTTATAAGTTTCTTATTGAAATTCCTCGGGAAATTGAAGGGGGGCTTCGTGCAGAACAGGCCGTATATAAGTTCGTAAGGGGTATAGCCAGTCGAGGAATGAATTGAGGTGTTGTACTCATGCATTGTGAATGTAATCACACGGTCCCAATATCTTTTGTTTGCTGCTTTAGTTCGGATAAAATCGTTTAACATTGCGTGACTTCATTTCAAGGAATCATTGAAATGTGTGGGTGATACGCAGTCGTTGTTGATAGTTGAAATTTAAATATCTCAGATAATTTTTTGAGTATTTTATTCCAAAAGCTTGTTCTACGGTCGCTCAATATTATCTTTGGAGCTCCGAATGGGGCTATACAATAACGGGCAATGGCATCGGCTATAAATATGACTTGTATGTTGGGCAGCGGCACAGCGATGCAGAACTTAAATAGTAAACATTGCATAGTAAGTACATGCACGTTTCTAGCTGTTGTTTTTGAAAATGGTGCTACGGTATCGACAGCTAGTTTAGTGAATACTTTGGCTGGTGTGCCCGTAATTACCATTGCTTCGCGGGTTTTTATCCTAACAAGATTTTGTTTTTGGCATACCTTGCATCTACGAATATAATATTCTACTTCATTCTTTAATCCTCTCGATGTCCGCTGAATAATCTGGCCTGATAATCTTGAAGGATTGTGCCGTGGATATTCGAAGCGGGAATAGTGCAGCGACAGTAGCAAACAGTCATGATGACATCTAAGGGTTTCAATATATCATTAATAATTTTTATTAGCATACCTCTTGGTAGGTTGTCTGTAATTTCTCGTTTCCGCGCTATGCGGAACGAGTGAATTTCTTTCTCTTTTATCAGGTCTGCTAAGGTCTCGACACATTCGTTCGCATTAGTTGGTTGAATAACGTCTCCCTGTTTCTTGGTTACTATGAAACTGAAAATGTAACGTTTCTGGTTAATTGATTAACACGTCCCCTACTGCAGGTTTTGCTTTGGCCAGATCGATAGGGTTAATCGCAGTTATAGCTGCTAATAATTTATTATTACCCGATGTTAAGGCGGGATCCGCTGATAGCAAATGAACTATGTTATTTCTGATAAGTTAAGCAGTCACGGATGTTGAACAATTTGAGTTTATGTTATGAGGATATATTTAGAGTCTTGTGGGACGTGGGATGTGGGATGACTTGTAATGGGACTATTGTGGGTGTGGGTGTAATTATAGGGGGCGTGGAGGGGGAGGGTTAATGAGGCTGGTTGATCTCGGTAAAAGTGGGACATTTATGTGTAACTCCTGAGCTTTTAGCGATGAAATGGTGATTCGTACTTCGCGTGGCAGGAGTGTCGAGTCTCGCGTCGCTCGGAAGTATCGAGCCTCGTGTGTCGTTCGGAGGTATCGAGCCTCGTGTGTTGTTCGGAAGTATCGAACCTCGTTTTTCAGACTCGTTGCCGACTGCGGAACTAAGTTGGGCTAATGGGGGTTGAATATTTATCTTAGGAATCGGGTTTTGGCTTGTTTTGCATGAGGTCTAGGGTGATGGTCGTTCTTCATCATTTTCTTCTTCGCTGTCTAGTTGATGGACAGTGGATAAATGGTGCCAATTCCGAACTGGATTATGGGTAGGTTCTATAAGAGTAGAATGGCACTGTTTGTTTTAGTCAGTGGGTCTAGAGTTCGGAACGTATTATGGGAAGACTTACATTCTTCTATCCAAACACTGATATCTTGGGTGTCGGGTCCTTCCCTTGCAGGGCTTGCCGGGCACGAACTGGCAGATCTCTCTACCATTATTACTGGACCTTCCCCGCCTATCCAGTTAAAATCTACCTCGGTTTAATTGTTTAGGTCGGGAGCGATTTGATTTGGGTTTGGGTGTATGTCTATGGCATGTACTTTTGGCCCTTCCTCTCATCCTTCTTCCACAGTGGTTTGATCAAACTTTTGCGCCTTGGAATCTCATCAATATCGTATCTGCTCCAATTCTTCTCGGAATTTCCGTGATTCTCCAGTAGCGAATTTAGAAGGTCCTAATTCAGGTTAAGTGTTCTTCTCCAATGTGTATTCTGAGAGATTTTCTGGGACAACTGACCTTCGCATGGTGGATTGGAACTGTGGCCGCATATCTTCATTTTCAGAAGAAGACGAACTGTCGCCTTCCCTTGCCCTGAAACGATGATGCGGGAAGGTTCGTACCTGGGAGGTTCGGGTTTCGAATCTCGGTCTTGTTCTGCTTCTAACTTGCTTTTGCCTTCTACTCGTTCTACTCCAGTTTCGGTCTCGGACACTGCCATGCTAGAACAAGAATCTTCAAGAGGCGACACGAACTTAGGAAAGAATGAACGTTCTTTTAGAGGTATGGATGTGTCGTCGACGCCGATTTGGCGCTCGTTTCCTTCGTCAAAGGCATCTTGGTTACTTATTGATGAAGTTTCTTGGTCACTGTGAGAGGTTCGTAATTGGAGTGCCACCGTCTTCAGTAGATTTTGCTGTTTTCGTAGCAATAATCTCTTGACCACAGTACTAGCATCTAAATTGGCCTGTCCTTCGGGGGTCCTGGAGGTAAGCGCGGCGGTTTCGGTAAAGCCTTTCTTTCGTCCTCTTTTATCAGGCTCGGTACCCTTATTAGGTTTAAAATCTCCGCTTTCGCTTAAACTTCTAGCCTTTTGCAGTCGGGCTAGAGATGTTATTGTCGGTTTTGTTCGGTAGAGGAACCCTCTTTAAAGGAGACAGAGAGAGAGAGAGAGAGAGAGAGAGGGGGGGGGGGAGAGAGAGAAAGAGAGAGAGAGACCGTCTGCGTTAGTATTTAAGCGACCTTCCTTGTAATAAAGGTGTATTGATATCCTCTTAGTCGCGCTCTGCGATGGTTTAGTCGGCTCATGGGATCTTTTATGGATTATAAATCAGTTAGGGATTCATGGTCCTCACAAACTATAAAATGGCGACCAAAGAAATAATGTTTAATTGTGTCTTTTATAAATCTTGCTCTGCACTTTACCAAATTTTCTATTAATAAAAAATTAATGAAAAATTAGGATAATTACTTCTACTAAATAATGACACAAATTTCATAAGTTAAGTACCTAGGCTTTACGTAATTGCTATATTAATCAACGGTCGCCAATTTACAAGTATCGCTTACAAAATCCCAGTCGGTATTCAAAATGGCTACAACAGCCCTCGTGCGCGTCGACCGCGACGACCAAATCACCACGTTTGCTCGAGCTTTCCCCTACTATCACGTAACCCCTTTTACTCCGTTAAATTCCGCGTATTATTTTCGAATTTTCCCTGCCGCGCACTGATTCGAAGATGAGCGTCACACCACCAACGCATTTACGAAAAGTCCCCTCCAAACACTTAGCGCTAATAAATTATATGTATAAATTATTTTACAAATTATGTTTACCGACTCTTGCAAATGCCGAGGGATGCTCGACAATTACAGTCCAACTCAGCGTCGTCCAACTGTCGTCGCCTCACCGGAGAATCTCGAGGTCGCTGCCTCGTGGTCGCTAATGTCTCGCAAATCTCCCGCGTGGCTCAAGAAGTCCTTTTGATTTTCTTAGCGCGCGTCTCGCGAATCTCCCGTGTGGCTCAAGAAGTCCTTTAGACTTTTCTTACCGCGCCCCCGTTTAGTAACTGTAACAATCCGATCCACTACAAAATATCAGCTAATATTCGGTTAACAATTCTCACGGTCTGTCGAAACTTAGTATACACGGTCGCAATTCTACGTCTGCAGGCTACGACGGGCGGGCAGTCAATGCCCAAGATCGGAGAGGTCGGAAATCTCTTCCAAAATTAGGCTCTTCTTCTTGCCTATCTGCAGCCCACACACTTGTTACTTCCGCCCTTATCTTCTTGTTGATTGGTCTTGATTTTCCTTAAATGCGAAAATCAAGGCTAAATCGGCAATTTGAGCCGACAGCCGCGTCGACAGCTGTGTCGGTCTCTCTCTCTCTCTCTCTCTCTCTCTCTCTCTTTCTCTCTCTCGTGGCTACAGCCGAGGTGGTGTCCCTCGAAGGAGCTGCCGCTGCTGCTGTGAATCCTCTCTCCTCCCAAATCTGCGTGCGTCGGGAAAGAGGACGAGTCGCGCGCGTGTGTGTGTGTACGCGGACAGTGGCTTATCATCCTCGAGAGGTGAGGGAGAAAGATCAAGCGAGAGAGAGAGGGTCGTGCGTATAGCGTGCTATAGTGTAGGTGCTATGAGTGTGTGTGTGTGTATAGGACTCCTCGTTGGTGCTCGCTCCGACCAGTCGTGTCTGCGGCGCGATCAGCTGGAGCCGTTCATGTGGATGTGTGTGTGTGTGTGTGTGTGTGTGTGTGTGTGTGTGTGACCGTCCGTAGTTTTCCTCGATCGCGATTCTCGTTCTCTTTATTCCCGCAACAAATAACAGTAATAATCCCCCCCCCCCCCCCCAATAATAACAATAATAATTTTGTAATAATGCTCGGCTCTGGTACCGGGCTATTTAATCGTGTTTAACTGCCCGTGTTTTTAAATAACATTGGGACACGGAATACGCGTCACAACATTCCTTTTCAGTGGTAGTATAGTTTCTTTCACATTTATTTAAGGATCTAGACATATAGGCTACGGGTCTATTATCACTAGGCTCTCTTTGGCTTAATACTGCACCCAAAGCTATGTTTGATGAATCGACCGTTCAAATAAAAGCATTAATCAACACGGGGACTTCTCATAGGGCAGTTTTTAAGGTGTCAAAACTTTCTTGTTGTTCGTATGTCCATTCGAATTTCTTTCCTTACTTTAATAAAGCATTCATAGGGTTTGCGTTTTCCGGAAAATGTTTAATAAAATGTCGGTATAGTAGTAATACTTAGCTAATCCTAGGAATTGACGAATATTTGTAGTAGTTTTAGAAATAGTAGAATCTTTTACGGCTGAGATTTTATTTGGGTCGGGTCTGACTTCGTTGCAATCGATTTTATGACCTAGGTTCGTCACTTCAGGTGTAAGGAATTTACGTTTGTCTATCTGTAATTTTAGTCCCACTTCGGACAATCGAGTGAATAGTTTAAAATATTTTCTTGGTGCTCCTTTAATGTGGTAATAAGATGACTATATCGTCTAGATGTACGAATAATGCTACACCCTGTAATCCACGGGTTGCAAAATCCATATAGCGCTTGAATGTAGTGGGGGCATTGGATAAACCGAAGGGCATCATAATATACTCGAAGTGCCCATATGGAGTAGTAAAAGCTGTTTTTTCCCGGTCTCCTTTTGCTACTTCCATCTGGTGGTACCCACTGATGGGATACGTATCTGGTATTGTTTTAACGTTAAGCTTCCTCTAATCTATGACTAGGTGACATCGTTTTTTACCATCAAGTCCATTCCTCTTGGGTATAATCCAGAGGGGACTTGTCCAAGGAGACTTAAAATGTTGTATTATTCCTTCATCTAACATTTTATTTACTTTCTCTCGTACTTTTTTGTCGAATTCGGTGTTGTATGTGTCGAGCTTATGGAGGTGCGTCTCCTTTTAGCATAAACATATCGGAAAAAATTTTCACAGTATCGTGAATCTGATGTAGGGCTTGTCTAGAATGAAGTGTTCTTTTTAATCTGTCCATGATTATTTTGATTCGATCGTTACCTGTGCTAAGCGATAGGGCGTCTTCGTGTGAAGGAAATAAATCTTCGGAGTCCTCGAGATCGAATGGTTGCAATTCCTGTGGTAGAATTTCGACTTGTACTTCTGACTCGTGGGTGTTAATAACGAGGATGTAACAATCTCCATTGTGGTCCGATATAGCAGTATTTCCCATATATATCCCCGGTACGGTGTTTATTCGTGGCAAACATGCTTCGCCTTCGGTGCTCCCTGATTTTATAGGTATCCTAAGAGGTATTTTGCACCTGGGTGGTAAAGTATATAACAAATTTTCAGCGGTCGGAGTTCCGTTATCGTTAATATATTTTTCTGTTGACACGTTACTTTCGTTTACTAATTGAAGTTCCTGTTCTGAATAATATGGCATTTGTGTTAGGGGAGCTGAGGTTTTGAGTGACGGGCCATTGTTTGATATAGACGCGTTCACCGGGAACACGGCATTCCTCTCGGTGACTCGTTCCTCCCCGAATGTATGTGCGAACCTGTCCATAGATTCGTTCGCCAAGTTGCTCAAGGGCTCGTTAACATGGTTTGCTGAATCGAAAAAGCTAAGCTCAAAACCATCCTTCATAGGAGATCTTCATAAAAAGAGGATGGGAGTTGTGGGTTTGTTGTGGGTTACCATGAATTGTAGGTAAAAATTTATATTGGCTCGATTCACTAATAAGGAATGGATTTTCCAATATTGCTTCTTTCGTTAAAGGTGAATTTTTCTTTAGCACGTGAAAAAGATAGTCAGTATCTAGTATATTTAAGTCCACTGTTCCCATAATGGTGACATGGGCTGATATTACGATAATTGTTATGATCTTAGAGGTATTTATAAGTGCTTCAGGTAGAAGGATTTCACATTTAATCGCATATGTCAGCGGCCATGTCTAGTAAGTAGGTGGCGGTTTCTTCGATGGTTTTATTTGTCTTCAACTTGACTGGGGGGGCATTTCCGATTGTTCTTGTACGTTCTCTTGTAGATTCTCCCACAACTAAGAACTTCGCCCACAACTTCGGGTGCGACTGCTGGGATTTGTTCGTCGCTGCACCCTCGCGACGACCTTCTGTGAGTTTAAATGCTGTTGGGGAAAATATTAGGGGTATGGTCGGTATAGCTGTCGAATACGGATTAAATGCATAAAGCGTAAAATAAGGGTATGATGGCGGTATTGGAGGATTGAACATAGGATAATATGGAGCATGGTCTAAAATTGAATATTGAGGGGCAAATTGATTGGGGGCTGGGGGTGCAGTTGTTGCTACTGGATGATCCAGCGTCATTTGGAATTCCATAACTCGGCGTCGTCGATCCGTTATCTTAGTTCATTGGTCTCATTTGTGTGTCGTTGGCGTCATAATAGTGTTGAACTCCTAGTCTATTATATTGTTGAGAGTCTTGAAGGTCGACTCTTTTCGGCGAGAGGGATCAAGTTCGGGTAGACACGTAGGAAGAACTCGATGACTCGTAAATTGAGAGTTGAGTCGTTCCTCTCATCTCGGTGACGGCGAACGACCTCTAGTGGAAGTTTCTTCTACTAGGCGAATGTGTTGCACATAAGCATTATGACTATGGGTTAGTGTGTCTCCGTATTCCGTTTCGCAATTTATTGTGACTTCTAACGCTGTTGCTCGTATTTGTGGTGGTGAGATTGGCATGGAGGATCTATAGGCGTCCAGCAGGCCTTTCTTGAATGCTTCTAAAGCTAAGAGTTCCAATTACAGCCTTTAACCACGTCTCGATGGGATGCTGCGACAGTTTCGCGTAGAGCATCTTGGGCCCCACTTATTAAAATAAATAGTCTGGCATGATACGAACGTACCTTCTCATTACTTCTCTTAAATATAGTATAAATGTCGCTTGTGTACTGATAATAAGACTTGGATGGCGCGAAGTTGGTTTCTAATGAGGTTATGAGTTCGTCGACGAAAAAAGCGACAATAAATCCTAACTTTCACGGGTATGAAATAACGATATGTTTCATGATGGAACATCTTATATAGGGCTAAAATTATGCACCAAAAAAATTTGGCCGATTTTTTATTCATGCAAACCCATAAATTAGTGTATGAAAGTGAGAATAAAGCGAGAAAAAAATCCTAACTGACACCGGTATTGAAGAAGAACGTTTTTTATGATGGGATCATCTTAAATTTGATTAAATGGATCCTTGAAAAAAATTTACAGTATTATCTATTCACGGAAACCCTGAAAATTGGGGTTGAGAATATGAAAATAGGGAGCAAAATCCTAACGTTCACAAGTATCAATCAAGAAGGTGTTTTTTTTATTATAGGACTATCTTATATAAGTCTAAAATTATCCACTAAAAAAATTTGACCGATTTTCTATTCATAGAAACCCTTAAATTAAAGGTAACAAATGGGAGAAAAGCGGATAAAAAATTTTAACTGACAAGTATTAAAGAAGAAGGTTTTTTGTGATGAGATCATCTTACATTTGACTAAAAAAATCTTGGAAGAAAAGTAACATGATTTTCAACCCTTTAAATTTAGGTTGAGAATGTGAAAATTGAGAGAAAAAATCCGAACCTTCACCAGTATTAAAATATAATGTTTTTTTTTATGAAGTTAGCATCTTATATATATCAAAAATTATCCACGAAAAAAATTTGACTGATTTTCTATTCATGGAATCCCTTAAATTAGCGGTTGAAAATGGGATATAGGAGAAAAAATATATTAACTGACACAAGTATTGAAAAAGAAGGTATTTTATGATGGGTTCGTCTTACATTAGACTAAATGGATCTTCGAAAAAAATTGGCAGGATTATCTATTCACGGAAACCCTGAAAATTGAGGTGGAGAATATGAAAATGGCGACAAAATATCCTAAAGTTCACCAGTATTATACAAGAAGGTGTTTTTTTATTATGGGAACATCTTATGTTGGGTTAAATTTATCCGCGAAGAAAATTTGGCCGATTTTATATTCATGGAAACTCTTAAATTAGCGGTTGAAAATGGGAAAAAAGCGAAAAATTAATCTTAACTAACACAAATATTTAAAAAGCAGGTATTATATTATGGGTTTGTCTTGTATTTGACTAAATGGATCCTAGAAAAAAATTTACATGATTACCAACCCTTAAAATTTGAGTTGGAAAAGTGAATTAGCTAGAAAAAATCCTAGCGCTTACCAGTATTAAAAAAGAAAGTTTTTTATGGCGGAAACATCTTATATAAGGCTAAAATTATCCACTAAAAAAATTTGACTGATTTTCTATTCATGGAATCCCTTAAATTAGCGGTTGAAAATGGGATATAGGAGAAAAAATATATTAACTGACACAAGTATTGAAAAAGAAGGTATTTTATGATGGGTTCGTCTTACATTAGACTAAATAGATCTTCGAAAAAAATTTACAGTATTATCTATTCACGGAAACCCTGAAAATTGGGGTTGAGAATATGAAAATAGGGAGCAAAATCCTAACGTTCACAAGTATCAATCAAGAAGGTGTTTTTTTTATTATAGGACTATCTTATATAAGGCTAAAATTATCCACTAAAAAAATTTGACCGATTTTCTATTCATAGAAACCCTTAAATTAAAGGTAACAAATGGGAGAAAAGCGGATAAAAAATTTTAACTGACAAGTATTAAAGAAGAAGGTTTTTTGTGATGAGATCATCTTACATTTGACTAAAAAAATCTTGGAAGAAAAGTAACATGATTTTCAACCCTTTAAATTTAGGTTGAGAATGTGAAAATTGAGAGAAAAAATCCGAACCTTCACCAGTATTAAAATATAATGTTTTTTTTTATGAAGTTAGCATCTTATATATATCAAAAATTATCCACGAAAAAAATTTGACTGATTTTCTATTCATGGAATCCCTTAAATTAGCGGTTGAAAATGGGATATAGGAGAAAAAATATATTAACTGACACAAGTATTGAAAAAGAAGATATTTTATGATGGGTTCGTCTTACATTAGACTAAATGGATCTTCGAAAAAAATTGGCAGGATTATCTATTCACGGAAACCCTGAAAATTGAGGTGGAGAATATGAAAATGGCGACAAAATATCCTAAAGTTCACCAGTATTATACAAGAAGGTGTTTTTTTATTATGGGAACATCTTATGTTGGGTTAAATTTATCCGCGAAGAAAATTTGGCCGATTTTATATTCATGGAAACTCTTAAATTAGCGGTTGAAAATGGGAAAAAAGCGAAAAATTAATCTTAACTAACACAAATATTTAAAAAGCAGGTATTATATTATGGGTTTGTCTTGTATTTGACTAAATGGATCCTAGAAAAAAATTTACATGATTACCAACCCTTAAAATTTGAGTTGGAAAAGTGAATTAGCTAGAAAAAATCCTAGCGCTTACCAGTATTAAAAAAGAAAGTTTTTTATGGCGGAAACATCTTATATAAGGCTAAAATTATCCACTAAAAAAATTTGACCGATTTTCTATTCATGGAATCCCTAAAATTAAAGGTGACAAATGGGAGAAAAGCGGATAAAAAATCTTAACTGACACAAGTATTAAAGAAGAAGGTTTTTTGTGATGAGATCATCTTATATTTGACTAAAAAAATCTTGGAAGAGAAGTAACATGATTTTCAATCCTTTAAAAAATGCTTTTTTCTCAAAAAAGCCATCTTTTTTTTTACTCAATTTTTTTTATAGATAGCTAGTCTCAATACCTATGTGGTCATATACATGAAATTTGGAATATTTTTGTTTTTTAAGAGATATAAACGAAATAAGAAAAAAAAATTATGTTCCCCATAGCACTGTCGTGCAAGAAAAAATCCTATGTATTTTTCCCTTTTTTATGATTTTTAGACATTTTATGGCTTTTTCTAACTTTCCTGCTAACACGATTCTTTGAGTTGATTTTCTTCTTCTTCTGTTTCTCTTTATTTAACAATTTTGTTAAAGAATGAAGAGCAGTTCGAAAATATCAACCTAAGTTTGTTTGGATTAGAGACAACTAATGAACATGAGGAGATTGTTTTTGCTATGTGGGAAAATGGCCATCTTGTGAAGAAAAGATTAACAACCTCCAATTTTTTAGCGATCTTTCTTCTTGGACAGTCAAAACAAGCGTTCATTTAAATATTAAAAATATACAAAGAAAAGCTATAAAAGAAGAGAAAGAAATAGCTGCAGCTAACTCAGGTCATCTAGTACTGCATGGTGATATTGCTGAAAATTGGGCAGTGATTCACAGTAACCCTATTCAAGGTACTCATTGGGTTAATCAACATGTCTCTATTTTCACAGCAGTTTGTTATCAAGGAATGTTATCAAACTAACAAAAACTTTTGCTGTTACCAGTATTAAAAAAGAAAGTTTTTTATGGCGGAAACATCTTATATAAGGCTAAAATTATCCACTAAAAAAATTTGACCGATTTTCTATTCATAGAATCCCTTAAATTAAAGGTGACAAATGGGAGAAAAGCGGATAAAAAATCTTAACTGACACAATTATTAAAGAAGAAGGTTTTTTGTGATGAGATCATCTTATATTTGACTAAAAAAATCTTGGAAGAAAAGTAACATGATTTTCAACCCTTTAAATTTAGGTTGAGAATGTGAAAATTGAGAGAAAAAATCCTAACCTTCACCAGTATTAAAATATAATGTTTTTTTATGAAGTGAGCATCTTATATATATAAAAAATTATCCATGAAAACAATTTGACTGATTTCCTATTCATGGAATCCCTTACATTAGCGGTTGAAAATGGCATATAGGAGAAAAAAAATATTAACTGTCACAAGTATTGAAAAATAAGGTATTTTATGATGGGTTCGTCTTTTATTTGACTAAAGGGATGTTAGAAAAAAATTCGCCTAATCCCCCTATTTATTCACTATTTTCACTATTCTCACTTAGAATATTTAATCTATATCACTACGATGTATTTTATTTAAACTTCGAGTCCCTGGCCAAGCGCCATTGTAAGAATTCTTGATTTGTATATTATTTGTTATTTAAATAAATAGATATTTATATTTTTATTCAATTTATTATTTTTCCACCGATGTACCTAAATGAAAGAAAGAAATAGAAAAATTGGAAGATTCATATATGTGTATATAAAATAAATACTATTAGAATTTTATGTTAAGCAAGTAGAATGTCTTGCATTTATTTAATATCACAGTTTCATACCATAGAAACAACTTGTACTCGCTCATATATTCGCTAATAGTGATAAGTAAATTAGCGAGTATATAAGTTAGCTGTCCAAATCATTTTTATAAGCGCGAGAGGAGTAAGTTCCTGCTCTCTAGGTGACTATGCGCTGACTGCTGCTTTGTGCATCGACAGCCTGACCGCAAATTCGACAATAATAGGTACCGCGCCTTCGACGTCGCTACGCAACCAAGTTCCCACTCTTCTCACTCCCTCTATCATTCTCAACTCACATGGATGTAGGCACATATCCCGACTCTCCGCGGTTCTTCTTTGTGTTGATATTCGATTTTCGCCGATCATCCTGTGCGAATTTCGAGTATATTAAGAATATTTAAAATTTTATAAAATTCTATAGTTTCGGTCGTTACATAGTCCCCTCATATGAATTTATGTTTCTATGTAAAAATATAAATTCCTATGAACTCCCGGTTTTTCGCACAAACTTATCATATCACTTCTAATTTATACATTTTTACTATATTCCGTGTCTTTTCACTCATTTAATAATATACTATATTCAGTGTCTTATCACTCATTTAATAACCTACTATATTCAGTCTCTTTTCACTTAATAAATAATTATCAATGATTCACTTGTCTTCACTCACTATCATTGTTATTCTATTTAATATAATTTACAAAACTATAAAATCTCTATAGCTCTATATAAAATAATATAAAATGTAAAAATTTTGTATCCACGATTTCTAAAATTAGATAAAAAGAAAATTAATTATCTTTTGTTTACCATTGTCTCTGCAAAGTTCATTTTATTCCGCTGCTCTAAAAAATAAAAATAAATTTAAATAGTTAATAGCGGGATTCATTCTCATGGATCCCCGGAAATAAATTTTTATTTTACAAAAAAATCGAAATTTATTTCCGAACGAATTTTACAGTTCTCGCGAACGCGCACTTTCTTCTTCACGGTCAATTCACCTGCGACGGCGCTTAAACTTCTCCTCCCCCTGCTACCACCGTTTATAAGTCTTCATTTGCTCATATCTGTTAACCGGCTTCCGGATTATCGGTAGTCGAGTAATAGTATCGAATCCCGGCGTAGCAGGCTACTGAGCCATTTTGCGCGGCTCCTACGATCGATTAAATTCCTCTATTTGGTATTTTAAGTATTTTTCTGCATAACACTTGTGTGTATGCTCATCATATATATCGTTCTCTACGATCGCTCTCCTCCGCTTTGCCTCTTTTTCATCTCTCTCTTCGATCGCCTTCATCTTTAACAAATACCTTTTCTTAAAATTCGAAAAGGTATTATTATTTTCATCCGCTGGTTCATGCATGTCCGTCTGCGTGGATGATGAACTCGTGCTCTCTTCTTTTGGTCGTAAAAACACGCTCTCCTCTTCGTTTCTTCTCAACTCGGTAGCGCGTTTTCTCAACGCACAATTTTTCCTCTTCTTCCTCTTGAAGGTCTTATTCGTCAGGATAACCTTCTCCCACCCGGCAGTCGCCTGCACTACATGCACCAGCTCTTCTGTCTGGCGTGCTAAGCCAGACACACTCTACTTCTCCACTTTTACTAAACTGCTCTCGGTTAACGACTTGCAGCACGGGATATCCCTTATGGAATTCTCTTTCCGCTATGTCCGCCCCCACTAAGTTCTCCACCTCCTTCACCAACATTGCGAACTTATCTTCCTGCTCCCCCTCTAACTCTTCAATGATATTGAACTCGTCCACAAACGGGTTGATATAATCATCGATGCGTTCCATTATAAAAATTGCCTTGCTTTCTCGTATGATACTGGCAGACTGACGCCCTGCTCCTCAAATTTTCTTTTCTTAGTATAGCATTATCCTGCTCGATTTTAATTGGCCCTCTGTTTTTCCTATCAATGACAGGCCTACGAGTCAGGTCAATGCCCTCGGTCTGCCGAGTACAAATTTTCGCGCTAGGGTCCAGTTTGTTTTTCTCGTTCAGCTACAGTCCTCGCTGTTTACAGCTAAGCTTTGTGTTGTCGTTCTTTTTCTCTCTATTTGTATACATTTTGCTTCCTCGAGATTTAAGCCGTTTGAAGCCAAGTTTATTTTTCGATCAGCTTGTCTGTAATTACGAGTGCTCACTAATCGTTTGTTGCGCTTGTTTATTGCTTAATTATTTACGTATTATTTATAATTATTATTTTATATTTGACCGATTTCATCTCAAATCATGCGGGCCGACAGCACCTATCTCTCCGAATCAGCTCAAATTATACTATAGTATTCTACTTGGAAAATAAGCGTATACGTATTTTTTGGTTTTTCGATAACATAAAAATTGCATGTGATATGCTTTTTTCAAAAATGACTCCTCAAATATCGTTTCTCAAAAATCGAAAACTTTTTTCTTTTGAAATCGTTCTAATTCGTCTTTTTATGGATATTTGAAAATAATTCTGTACATATTCGATGCTGTTGGTAATACTCTTTCGATCTGCCAAGTTCAAAAAATTTTTTACAAAAAATCAAGGATGATATGGCATTTTTTATAAACAATGAAAAATGCTTTTTTCTCAAAAAAGCCATCTTTTTTTTACTCAATTTTTTTTATAGATAGCTAGTCTCAATACCTATGTGGTCATATACATGAAATTTGGAATATTTTTGTTTTTTAAGAGATATAAACGAAATAAGAAAAAAAAATTATGTTCCCCATAGCACTGTCGTGCAAGAAAAAATCCTATGTATTTTTCCCTTTTTTATGATTTTTAGACATTTTATTGCTTTTTCTAACTTTCCTGCTAACACGATTCTTTGAGTTGATTTTCTTCTTCTTCTGTTTCTCTTTATTTAACAATTTTGTTAAAGAATGAAGAGCAGTTCGAAAATATCAACCTAAGTTTGTTTGGATTAGAGACAACTAATGAACATGAGGAGATTGTTTTTGCTATGTGGGAAAATGGCCATCTTGTGAAGAAAAGATTAACAACCTCCAATTTTTTTAGCGATCTTTCTTCTTGGACAGTCAAAACAAGCGTTCATTTAAATATTAAAAATATACAAAGAAAAGCTATAAAAGAAGAGAAAGAAATAGCTGCAGCTAACTCAGGTCATCTAGTACTGCATGGTGATTTTGCTGAAAATTGGGCAGTGATTCACAGTAACCCTATTCAAGGTACTCATTGGGTTAATCAACATGTCTCTATTTTCACAGCAGTTTGTTATCAAGGAATGTTATCAAACTAACAAAAACTTTTACTGTCATCAGTGATGATAGAAAACACGATTCTGCCCATGCCTTGTTAGCAATGGAAAAAATAATTGATTCGATGAAAAATGATTCAACCGATTTAATAGATCAAATATCGATTATAACAGATGAAGCAGCAAGCCACTTTAAAAATCGATTTCAATTGTATGAAATGAAAAATGCTTCCATCAATAAAAAATGGTTGTTTTCAGCTACAGGTTACGGGGATGGTGCATGTGATGGTGTTGGCGGACTAGTCAAACACTATGCAACTAGACATAATCTTCAGAATAGTCATATTGAATCAATACAAGATGCCAATGCTTTTGTAACAAAAGTTCAATCTTATACTAATAATATTAAACTAATCTTACTACCAAAAGAAGATATTGAAGTTTTTAGACAAAATAAAATAAAAGAGTGGCTTAAGGCTCCTAAATATAACGGCATTCAGAAAACCCATGTATGGAAAGTAAATGTAGGTAAAAAGAAAAAATTTCATACAGAAGAAGAAGAAAATCAACTCAAAGAATCGTGTTAGCAGGAAAGTTAGAAAAAGCAATAAAATGTCTAAAAATCATAAAAAAGGGAAAAATACATAGGATTTTTTCTTGCACGACAGTGCTATGGGGAACATAATTTTTTTTTCTTATTTTGTTTATATCTCTTAAAAAACAAAAATATTCCAAATGTCATGTATATGACCATATAGGTATTGAGACTAGCTATCTATAAAAAAAATTGAGTCAGAAAAAAGATGGCTTTTTTGAGAAAAAAGCATTTTTCATTGTTTATAAAAAATGCCATATCATCCTTGATTTTTTGTAAAAAAATTTTTGAACTTGGCAGATCGAAAGAGTATCACCAACAGCATCGAATATGTACAGAATTATTTTCAAATATCCATAAAAAGACGAATTAGAACGATTTAAAAAGAAAAAAGTTTTCGATTTTTGAGAAACGATATTTGAGGAGTCATTTTTGAAAAAAGCATATCACATGCAATTTTGATGCTATCGAAAAATAAAAAAATACGTATACGCTTATTTTCCGAGTAGAACAATATACTATAATTTGAGCTGATTCGGAAAGATAGGTACTGTCGGCCCGCATGATTTGAGATGAAATCGGTCATTTATATAGTTATATATATATATATATATATATATATATATATATATATATATATATATATATATATATATATATATATATATATATATATAATTATAATTATTAGCAACAATACGGAAAAAATATAAATAATTATAGGTTTTACTCATGTATATATAATTATTTATATTTTTTCCTTATTGTTGCTAATAATTATAATTTTTATAAATAATTAAATAATTATTAATATTATATTAATAATAATTTATTAATATTAATATTAACTTATTTTAACTGTAAAAAAGGATAAAAAAAATTATAATTATTAGCAACAATAAGGAAAAAATATAAATAATTATAGGTTTTACTCATGTATATATAATTATTTATATTTTTTCCTTATTGTTGCTAATAATTATAATTTTTTTTATCCTTTTTTTACAGTTATCCGTATACTGTATATGACTTTTAAATTATTCTGTGTTATATACATTATCAACGCGGCGCTTATATTTCATTAAGTCGCTCCCGTGAAATTGACCACGTTCCGTACCAGCCTTCTTATTTATTAAAAAATAGGTAACTTCTCCTATTTTTCGTTGTCCTCGATACGGTCCCTCGTATATTGCAAAAAACTTTGCAATTTCCTTTTGCTCTGTGTCAGATACATTATTAGCTTTCACGAGTACCTCAACTACAATATTGAATTCAACAAAAACAATTCTTTTTCTCTCATTGAAGTTTTTGTTTCGCTTTTTGTCTTTCATTTGAATTATTTCCCTGGCTAAGAATATTTTTTCTTCATGCGACGTATCTGCAGAGCTAATACCCGTCCTTAGCCAAGTATTCCATGTCCGTGTGGATTTCATGTTGAAATGCAATTGCAAAGGTGCCATTTCAACAGTTTCTATTTTATATGATATTAAGATACGGTGCCCAACCAGTATGTTTATTTTTAACAAACGTTCTAAAAAACGGTCCTAGTTCGCGATTTACTCGCTCTATGATGTTACTTTGTGGGTGGCGAATTAAGGAGTAAGTCAAACCAATCTTTTCCTCCTCTAGTTTCTGTTGCCATTTTTTCAAAGTAAATTGCGTACCGTGGTCGCATATTATCTGCTTCGGCTTGCCAAAATTCGGAATGTAGTGAATGAAAATTTTTCTTATCACTGTTTATGTATTTGCCCATTTTATTGTGTACAATACGTCTAATTTGCTAAAAACGTCGATTGTCGCAAAAATATACTTCACACCTGTAGAAATCAGCAGCGGCCCATAAAAATCTACAGATAATACTCATAATTCGCGTGGTCTTTCTGGTGCAAGTGTTTGTCTTTCGGCAAAACTTGGGTGTGTTAAAATTTTATTTCTCTGACACATTTTGTTCTTTCCTATTTTATTACATATTTTTCCGGCATAATTGACACATATTGATTCATGTAATTTCTTTCGTAAAATAAGCCATCAGTCTCTACAAATGCATTTTTTCTCATCAATAACAGGAATACCTGTAGTAATCAAAACTATCTTTTCTCTAATTTTCAAAATAAATTCTTTGTTTTCTTGATATTTTTGAAAATTTTTAAACATAGTTATAAGTTCTTTACTGAACTTCTACCGTTTAACTGCAGATATCACTATTTCTCTCGGCTTACATATCGCTGTTGGTATATATTCTGGATGTCTTGATAATAAATCAGGCACGACATTTCTTTCCCTTTTATATATTCGATTTCTGTGTCGAAATATTGAATAGCAAGTATCCATTTCCGTATTCTTGCACTTGTAAATCGAGATTTATATAAATAAGTTTGTGCCTGATGATCCGTTTTCACGTGTACGTCTGCTGATTGCAAGTAAGTATCAAGCTTAATCAGACTCCATATTATCGTCAATAATTCTTTTTCCGTGGTAATATAAACAATCTCATTATGCTTAAGTGTTCGGCTTATAAATTTGTAGTGATCTTTTACGTAAAAAAATCAATATGTATTTTGTAGCAAAATATTATATTACAATAATCTGCATAGTTTAGTCCACAGTTCATTTAACCGATATTACTATATTTTAAATACTAGTTAAATAAGTACATGTACGTCTTACTATTGCTTTACGTTGCATTAAATTGTTCCAGTTTATAACAGGTTAAATATACCGTTGAACAAACGTAAGCAAATTTATAGTGAACTTTTACATAAAAAATCACCAAAAATTGATATCTATTCAATTTGTACTTTGTATCATCATATTACTTTAAAAAATTCTGTATAGCTTATCCCATGGTTTATTTACCTAATCGTACAGTAATATTTCGTTTACTTGTGTTCATTCATTAACAAGGAATTATTGAAGATGAACAAAAGGATTCGAAAAGAGAAAAATTACCTTATTCGATGGAATCAGCATAATGAACACTTCGTTTCGTGAAAGTATAACAAAAGCCTTAGGTTAAAGTGAAGAAACCGAAACATGTATGAATACCTGGCTTTGTCATTTTACGTTAATTCTTTCAATCAATCTCAAATTATCTAATTATACACTTATGAACAGGGCTATTCATGCATATTCCAATTTTTCCACTTGTTGATGATTTTTTTTATAAACTTATAGATCTTATTCATCAAAAATCTTCATATCAAAAGAATCGTCTTTCTTTATAGTACTCATTGCAACATTATCTTCGGATTATTCACGCGTTTAAGCCGCAACTTTTGATTCAACCTCGTGATTCGTCTTTGTTGGATTGCTACACATAGCATTCTTGAGTTCTCTCAGAACATTGCATATAGAAATCATATTTTGCTGTTATATGTCGTTGTGTTGTTTCCCGACTCTGTATGTATGTATCAGAACTTGCAAAGATTCCTAAAAAAAAGTTAATTAACGCTTTTAAACATTGCAGAAACTGACAAATCGTATTTATAAAATGTCTATCTTGCTTGTAATTCAATGGTTACTTATTTAAAATATGGGATGAAATTTTCAAATTAATTTATTTGAACAATTTATTTAAAGTAATTAATGTAAAATTTAATTTTTACTTATATTCGACTATTATACTAATATATATATATATATATATATATATATATATATATATATATATATATATATATATATATATGCGATAAAAAATAGATTTTTTAGATTCGTCTTAAATTATTAATAGTTTTTTTTTATTGACCATAATAAGTAGACTACCCTACGGTTATAATGACATTGGCCACATACGGTACAAAGGATATATAGAGGAATAGTGAACAAAATTGTTTCAGTATATTAATTTTGCCATTCTGATTTCAGATTCGTAATTAGCGATAACATGTGCAATACATCTTTGTAACCGTTGGTCTTTCTACTTATTACAGTCAAAATAATAATGATTAATTATGTATGTTAATAAATAAAAATTGTTCCACGTAGACTTACATGCTTGTTTATCATCTCTTATCAAATGTAAAATATAATTCTAGAGTGAGAATGAATACAAAAAACTATAAAGAATTTAAAAAATTAGTATTTAACATGCAGCATACCTTTGTTTGGTATTTTTTTTTTTTGATTCCTCATCTACATTATCCTCATCATCATCTGATGATAGAAGAACAACTGGGGGAAACTGGGGCGAGACGGGCATCGTATATGTTTAATGCTATATATCTCAACATTTATGTGCAATAATGGAATTACTGCAACGCATTTATGTTCTTAAACTATTCAACTACAAGTTGAACTTAGTTTCAGACAAAGATCAACTTTAAGTTTTACGTGAGAGTCAAAAACGGAAAAAAATGTATTGTGCCTGTTGAGCCCCGTACGCCGGGGATAAATGGGCACAGCTTCGGGGCTCAATGGGTACCTCTTTTCCCTGTCATAATTAATCCCCTCACATTTTAATACGAAAAATGTTTAGAAATAGGTATTTGGTGGCGACCCTATAGAACCAACGACACATGTGACAACAACGGCTTCCTCTCTGCCCAAACTCAAGCTGCCAAGGTTCAGCGACAAGCAGGAGGAGTGGGACTCCTCCAAGGAGCTGTCCTGCTCCATGATCAAAGACTCGCTCAGACTAACACCAGTGCTCAAGGTTCAGCACCTCCTATCCTGCCTCGGCGGAGACGTTGTCCGTTGCCTGTGCCACCTGCAGGTAGTTGGCGCCAACTCTGAGATTGCCTGAAAATCCTTGGAGACAAGATATGACAACAAGAGGCTGCGCCTGTAAGTGCAGCTCAATCGGCTACTGGGCATGTCGCCAGCTGCATGCAAGTCAGTGGCTGATATCACTAAGCTTCTCTATATTGCAACCGAGGATGCAGACACACGCGAGGACTAGGAGAAGTCACTGGAAGGAGTCGGCACCTTACCCACATGCAAAGGGCTTACTTCTTGATATTTCTTTATAATAAGACAACGAGCTATTTATAACTTCTGACTGAAACATCGATATCGATATACGTATGTATTTTATAAGACTGAACCATCGCTTAATAAATTAAGTTACACGACATGTTATGTCACATATTTTTGTATCTTTATATGGAAATAAAATTGTATATCTATCTAGGGATACCTCTATCTCTCTCTTTTTCTGTGCCTTGCACACTGACTCTATATTATTCAATATGGCTGATTTAAAAATCTCTGAGATGAAGAGCACACCTTTTTTTGACGCAGAGAATGTGATAGAAAAGAACCGAAGGACGCAAAAAGCGGAGGCGTTTTAATTGAGACCCTTGAGAGTAAGAGAAGTGCAATGAATGTATTCTCTTTGTCACTGTTACAGATTTTTATGAAAACGTTTCAGCTTCTGGTACCTTTTACCAACTTTCAGAAAGCCTTTTCAGGTCGACAATAGCATTTGATTCTCTTGTCAAACGTGCCCACAAAGATTTCATTATTTTCTGATTCAGCTCACTCTTTTCAAAGGCTTTATTATTCTCCATGAATTGGTATAAGTGCTTCATCTGTTTTGGGGTTGGTCTATATCTCTTAGCACCGTCCTTCACACCGTAGAATATAAAATAATATACACATTATTTAGTATAAAAAAAATGCTTTGACTATTTACACCATAAGTCACGCAAAGTGTATAAATACAATTAAGTGTACTGTAACGAGTCGCGTATAATTCGCGAACGAGAAGACGCGAAAGGGGCATGAGACGCCATCTCATGCCCGCGCGCGGCAACAGGTGGAAAGACGAGAGCGGAGAAGAAGCGGGGAGACGTGGCCAGAGGGAAGAAAAGGGACTACCGCTCGACTCCTCACGCCGTGTGCCTCGTGAAGGACACTCCACAGCCAAGTCATAAGCAAGCATTTCAAGAGCCAGAATGCCAAGCGTCCTGTGGGGTTCTGAATACTTTTCAACCATTTCAGACTACGATAGTCTGTAATGAGTTTGAAGTGATAACCTTCTACATAAGATCGGAACTTTCTTATGGCTCACAGTACTCCGAGAGACTCTCGCTCGGTTGGTGAGTAGTTCCTTTCAGTGAATGTCAACGAGCGACTAGCAGATCTGTTCGAAGATCGTCTGCTAATCATCACCCCATACATACTTGACATTTGATCTCGTAAGATAGGTAAGCGGATCTGCAATCCTGGCGAAATCATCCAAAAATTTCTGGTACCACGACGCTATTCCTAGGAACCGTCGAAGCTGTTTGAGATTTTTCGGAGCAGGAAACTCCAATAATGGGTCGATCTTCTTTGGATCCGGCCGGAATCCATTTTGGTTTACGAGGACCCCTAAAAATCTAACTTCGCTACAGCAGAACTCGCGTTTATCAAAATTGATGGTAAGACCCGCATCGATAATTCTGCGGAGAAGATACTCAAGCCATGTTAAGTGCTCTTCGAAAGTTTCTGTTGTTATTATTATATCATGCATATATGAGTAGGCGTGTGACTCAAGCTCAGGGCCAATAGTTTTGTCGCTATATTTCTGGATCGTTGCGGGCCCGTCAGATACGCCATACGGATGAGAACAGGATTCGAAAATGCCAAGGCCTGGCACTGTAAATGCGGTCAAGTGTCGTGATTCTTCATCTATCGGCACTTGATGATATACACTGCGCAGGTCAATACTGGAGATATAACGTGCTTTCTGTAATTTTTCCAGAATAGAATCTATCTAAGGAAGCAAATACGCAGACTCTATTGTCACTTCCTTCAGCTTCCTATAGTCGTCGCAAAAGCGGTAAGAGCCGTCAGATTTTCGCACCATTACCACTGGGCTCGACCATTCGCTATTTGATCTTCAAATGACCCTTGCATCTCATCCTCAAGTTTATTTGATATTGGATAGTATCGTTGCTTTATAGGCGGCGCAGATCCCACATCTATCTATGTTCGATTAGATTGGTGTGATCTAAAGGCGCTTTGCCCTTCGACAATATTCAATCCAGCATTTCTTTCAATTGTAAGCGTTGCACACCTGTAATGTCGGCAAGTCCAACGGAGGAGACAGAAATTCGCTCATCGACCCCTACTGCCGCTATCTCGAGAGGGAGAAGTTCCTCAATCCCTTCTACCTTTCATTTATTTTCGTGAGGCAGGATGTACGCGTTAAACGCTCGCTTAAAGTCTACACCGAGAAGATATCCTTCTGGTAACTCGGGTAGGATAACGCCCTCTAAATGGCATCATACATTACCTATATCGAATGGTAAATCGACATATCCGATATCGGGAGAAATATGACCATTAGCCATTCGTACGCCGGGTCCTTTACTTGGTACAATCTTCTTATTACACGCTACAGCAATCTGCAAGCCAAGTGGTCTCATACACGTACGTGCAGCACCTCCATCATGTAATACACGCACTCGGAATCTACCAACTCCCACTTGCATCAATCAGTGAGAGTAGTCTCTCTCGACGTAAGGAGCTAATTCATCAGAAGCGTCTTTCGAATCGTGAGCTACTATAGGTTCTCCCTCCGTTTCGATCGGTGAAATAACAGGCTCAACTTGCACTTGTGCTTCATTGATCTCATTAGAGTGAGCCGGTGAAGTCCTTAAGTTGGCTGCAGGGGTGATAGGGACCTGTTCTACACCCCCGCCCCCCCCCGGGTCTTTTTCCATATGCTCAAGACACATTCTTGTAGTGTATCCTTGCCAGCTACAGCCCTAGCAGACAATATGGGTACGAGGCCCAGGTATCTGTGCTTCATTTTTGTCGCTGGCCGGCTAGCGTGTGGGACTTCGTCGTTTTGAACTGACGCCCCTCTTATAATACGACCCTTTAAATCCTGTAGGAGCCGATTTTTACCTCGCTGCTTCCTCAGCAGTTGACGATGGAGCTTTCACGGAACCAGTCAGAGTCATCTGCTTTAGATTTTCCTCGAATAACTTTTCGATCATAGCTGAAATGTCTTTAGGTGAGTTCTGCGATATCGCTGTACGACTTGCGCTTCGCACTCAACTGTTCCTCCACGAGCTTGTCAACCTTCTGGGACAAGTCTGTAGATGAGCCTTCAACAATTGCAGCCAGACACATTTTGTAATAATTTGTCGGTGCGCTTTATACGCCAATTCAGGTAACTAGCACTTATCAGCTGGAGGTGGTTTTATCTAGTTACTTCACACCTCCACGATAGCTTCTGCCTGCCGCGCCAATCTAATCAAAGTATCTAGATCCGTGGTTTTCTCTTTACTCACGATCGCTTGCAACTCTGGCGACATATTTTGATAAATCAGTTGCAATTCTCTTTCATCATCCCAAGGCAGTTCAAATGTACGCACCGCGCAAAGTCAGTATATACGGCTTAACTCTATGTATTTTTCGGCACGCGCGTACACAATATTCACCGCTCGAACCGCACTATATACACTTTGCTGCTAACTTCCCTAAATCCTCACATCTCTGTGAGTTTTTCCGCAGTGCGCCAATTATATAACGGGGTTTTAACCAGTACGACCCGCGATATATTAATATAAATTAGAACATAAGGATAACGTAGGAAAAGTGGTGACGTCAAGGACGACTCAACGTGTTGAATATATATATATATATTTTTAAATGTTTTTCAAATAATGTAACCACTCCATATAACACAAAAAGACGCAGCTATCTATTTATCAATTTCTCTATTTACCTGAAAGATCGTTTCTATCTATTTATAAGTCTGGATATTTTCCTTTTAATCATTATGAGAGATTTTTTAAAAACATTATATAAAACTAAATATAATGAGGGAGGCGGAGGGGGGCATGAGGAGGGGAAGAGTGGGAGGAGGAGGGGTGAGGGGGGTCAAATGAGGGGATGAGGGGGGATGAGAGGGGGATGAGGGGGGATGAGGGGGATCCATGCGGAAGTCTACAAAAGTGAAAAATAACGTAAAAAAAGTAAAATTTAACGCTATTTTGAGGAGATATCGTAAGAGGAGGGGCTGAGAGGGGGTCGAGGGGGGCGAGGGAGGAATGAGGGGGGGGGGCTGGGTGGTAGAGTTAGCGAATTAACTATATATAGGTATATACACACATATATATATATATATATATATATATATATATATATATATATATATATATATATATATATATATATACATATTATGATGTTGTACTTTAACCGATATGGATTCTGTCCATACAACTCATTAATTATTTTATTGTTCGGCCAATACTGCGCCTGATTAGTCGAAACTTTCCCTCTGGTAGACTCCTCGTATCTCGAGACAAGGTTTGCTGAGCGGACGCCTGGACAAACGGCGCAACCCACGGAGATCCAATCACGAGTTATTTAAATAATTAATTCTAAACAAATTAATTATTACTATACATGCAGGTTCTATCTACGTAAATGATATATATATATATATATATATATATATATATATATATATATATATATATATATATATATATATATATGTGTGTGTATATGTATATGTATATATATATATATATATATATATATATATATATATATATATATATATATATATATGTATATGTATATAAATCTTTCCTAACGTTTATTTCTCGATATAAAAGATATACATCAAATTGCACATATAAATAGTAACTGTATGTAATTCTATGCTGGTTCGTTAATAGTTAATATACCGCCGTCACTTTATTCAATTCAATAATTGTCCCATTAATTTTTGATAAATATATTAACTAAAACCCCGAAATTTAACTAAGTTAATATTAAATAACCACCACGACTCTACTTATTGCTCGATTCTACCGAATTAACTCCTGATTTACGGTCGTACGCTGGCGGTTCAATGGCCCTTCCCTGCCTCTACTCGCACGCACCATGTGCCGACCGCGTTGCCGGTATTACCTGTAACCTGTAATACAATTACACGAACTCTGGAACCCACGACCTAAAACACAAAAATATTTTGAGCCCCTGAAAACAGAAAAATATCTTCCACAACTCGATCTTCTGTTGCTTCTCCTTGGGATCCTCTGCGGCCTGCTACGGACTGACACGTTTTTCGTGTCGAAAACTTTTGGACTGTGATCATGACTAGTTTTTAGATTATTTATTTAAGTATTAATGGCTTCAAAAGGTCCGCAACCGCTGGACGGAACGTTGCAACTTATGGAAGTGTGTTTTTAATTTTGTTTACTAGGGTTAACTCTCACATTTGTAATTACCTTTAAATTATAAATCGTTAAATTATATGAAAAATTTTTATTATAGGTTATACCAGAATGAGCCACATGCGAAGATTCTTTTGAAGGAACATGTTTCAGATATATGTACCAAAATTAAACTTTTTGACGTTGTTAAGAATTTGGATATGGAAACAGCGATCTACGTCATCGAATTTTTGAAAAATATTATGGAAAGAGCATGGGGATCGCAAGCACCTACCAATGGACTATCTCTCGTAAAATCTTATGTCAGAAATAAGTTACAAGCTTTGAGAGATAACAAGGAGTTACCCTTTCCAGAAAGTGGCAAAGGCTACCGGATTATTAAGGTAAGTTTCTTATTAGTAAACTTGAACATACATACACGCACACGCCCGCGACAAGTCAGTACAGAGAGGCCGGCCTCTCTCCCTGGCTTGCAAAAAAGCTCGCACATACACACGCATTCGCCCGCGACTAGCCAGGACAGAGAGGCCGGCCTCTCTTCCTGGCTCGCATGATAGCTCGCACACACACACACACATACGCACGCATGCCCACACATACGCACGCAAACACTCACGCATTATCCCGCCACAATCCAGTACAGAGAGGCCGGCCTCTCCCTGGTTTGCTAAAAAGCTCGCACATACGCACGCATTCGCCCGCGACAAGCCAGTACAGAGAGGCCGGTCTCTCTCCCTGGCTCGTCGAATTCCTTTTTTATGTATCATATTAATGCAATATCTTTTAAAATTTTTCAGAATCAATTGTGTTCTCTCAACAGTCAATATGTCAAGAAATTTCGGAATATGACTTTAGTAGACCAGGTTAGAAGTATGTTAAAATGGCTAAATTTTATTGAAGAGTTTGTAGATGATGTACTTTTCGGAAAAACTTCAATCAGATTATCGCAAATTGAGAAAATTACTAATATATCAGATTTCTTTCAAGATGATGATGTCGATTTAGATATTTTACAGAATTTTCTGCAAATTGACGCTTTTGAAAAATTAAAACTTATGGTTCAGTCAAAAATAATGTTACAAGAATACATGTGTAAGAAGTGTCAAAAATCTGTGATAACGGACGCAGCTCAATGTGATTCATGCTTATTGTGGTATCATTACGTTTGCATGGGTATCAAGACATCAAAAGTCGTGCGCCAGATAGAAAAGATAGATTGGTTCTGCGATTATTGTAAATAAATGCATCAAAAAATGAAATAATAATCTAAAATTATTTGACCTTTGTCAAATCACTAATTTACCTTTTTCTTTCCTTTGTATCTTCATTTGAAATATACATTTTGAACCCTTATTTTTATTGTGTATACAATTTTATAATAACAAGTCCAACGGAGATTCTAGCCCTACAATTTCAAAGACGCACACAGACACACGCGCGCGCACACACACACATACGCATACACACACACACACACACACGCACGAACGCACATACACACACACGCACGCACGAATGCATGCAGACAACCGCGACAGGTCTGTACAGAGAGGCCGACCTCTCTGCCTGGCTTGCAAAGAACCTCATAGATACATACGCATTCACCCGCGACAAGCTAGTACAGAGAGGCCGGCCTCTCTCCCTGGCTTGCAAAAAAGCTCGCACATACACACACGCATTCACCCGCAACAAGCCAGTACAGAGAGGCCGGCCTCTCTCTCTGGCTTGCATAAAAGCTCGCACGCACACACACACACACACACACACACAAACACACACACACACACACACACACACACACACACACACACACACACACGGGAATCGCTGGATTTCGGCGATGCTGTTGCCCGGTTCTCTTGCGTTAAACTTTTTTTTAATAATAAATTTGTGAGAAAGCTGACGCAGCGTATGCCTCTAACCCGCGATGTAGTTTGCTAACGCTGATGCAAACAGTTTTCCCAATTCTGGAATCTGTCAGTTCGAGGCGAATCGTCGTTCTAAACTCTTTCATTAATAGAAGTAGCGAAACCTATTGCAGCAGCTCTCACTGTTTCGCAAAGGATATACGTCATTTTCATCGAAAACATGCTTTTCTGACGCTGTTAAACGTGTGGCTCAAAAGATCTCGCACTTGGTTAATAAATAAATGACGACTACAAACGATGCTCTGATTTTTCACTTCCGTATAATTTGATAAAATAGAGGTGCGAGGGACGAAAACGACGAAGCAATTTTAGATTGCTTCGCCGAGGATCCGACGACAAGTTTGCGACGCACCGCCCAATTGCTGGACACTTCATATTCCACGTGTCAGCGGGTAATGAAGGACGATGGACAGCACGGTTACAAGTATCGTCGCATTCATGAAATTTGTAAGTACATGAAAATAGTTTTTTTCCTTTTTTTGTACTTGCATCGTATGCTTCGTTTCATTAAAAAAAGACCTTTTGCTGCTGCGGAAAATTATAGATATACGAGAGACGAGTGATGTGATTTAATGCAACGATGAGCCGCGATATAACCTAGCTAAATAAAAATAAAATTCAATGTTTTGCAAGAGAAAAAGAAGAAGCCAGTAAGAGAGGCCGGCCTCTCTCCCTGGCTTGCAAAAAAGCTCATACATACACACGCGTTCACCCACGACACGCCAGTACAGAGAGGCCGGCCTCTCTCCCTGGCTTGCAAAAAAGGTCGCACATACACACGCATTCACCCGCGACAAGCCAGGACAGAGAGGCCGGCCTCTCTCCCTGGCATGCAAAAAAGCTCGCTCATACACACACGCATTCACCCGCGACAAGACAGTACAGAGAGGCCGGCCTCTCTTCTTGGCTTACATAAAAGCTCGCGTGCCCACACACCCACACACACACTCACACACACATACACACACACACACATACATGCACACACACACGCACGCACGCACTCGCCTGCAACAAGCCAGTACGAGAGGCCGGCCTCTCTCCCTGGCTTGATAAAAATGCTCGCATACACACGTTCACACAAGCCCGAATTTTCTTTTATAGTGATGGAGATCGAGAAAATCGACAGATATTCAGCTATCTCATCATACAGGAGCATGAAAGAGATGCTGAATGTCTCAATAGAATTTTATGGACGGATGCGGCAACGTATGTACGCACTGGAATGGCTAATGCGCACAATGAACACTACTGGGGTCACGAAAATCTACATTTAGGAAGAGAAGGTACAAAAATTTCTATAATATTTCAATCTAGTTACGTCAAAACCAAGATAAATTTGACAAAAATATATTAAACCAATTATTTCTTTATAAAGATCGTTTCCAGACTCGCTTCGCAGTAAATGTTTGGGCTGGAAGGCTCGGTGATCAGCTGATAGGTCCTTGGGAATTGCCTGCGAGGCTAGATGGGCCCAATTATTTAGCGTTTCTGCAAGACGATTTGCCTCGCCCCCTCGAAGAAACGCTAACCGAAAAACAACGGCAAAATTTGATTTTTCAAAATTGATGGCGCTCCTGCCCACTTTGCCATCGATGTTCGCAATCATCTGGACCAAGTCTACCCGAACAGATGGATTGGACGAGGAGGACCAATTCCATGGCCAGCGCGCTCCCCGGATATGAATCCATTGGATTATTTCTTTTGGGGATACTCCAAGGAGCAGGTGTACCATAATGGTGCTCCTGAAAATGTAGAAGAGTTGTGGCATTGCATTAGGGAGCAAGCGGACGGTGTACACCCCGAAAAAATCTAACGTGCAATCCACGATATTCTCCGACGTGCACGAGCATGCATTAAAGAAGAAGGAGGTCCCTTTGAGCACTGTAGAAGAGCCCCAAGAGTACGAGAAGAAGCATGAAAAATTTTATGAAATCTTATTATTTAATTAAATATATTTATTTATTACATATATTATTGTTTCTTCTCGAAAAAAAACCTTCGTAGTTAAAAAAATTAATTAGACTCTACAATGGCGAGTACCATAGAGCCCTACAAGAAAATCGCGAAAAGCTACAGTAGTACGTCAGAACTTGGTCGCGACGCGTCGCAGGAGCTTTCCATCCCGACATCTCTAAAAATGAATCGAGCTTGACACTCAAAAGGCAACTCGCCTCGTGACCCACGAAAGATTCGTCTACAAAAAGCTCGCAGCTAAGTGTTTGAAGTTGAAATTGTAGGGTTGTAAATAATTAATTAAATTTTTAATTTAATTACTATGTAATTAACAATTAATCGTTTTGGTTTTAATTAAACAGAATTGAATTAAGAATTAAATAGTTAATCGTTAATTCCAACAGGTGCAATTGAGAATTAAAATTTAATTCTAAATTACGACTTGTCAAATTACGAATTAGATGGTTAATTGTTAATTCCAATAGGTGCAATTGAGAATTCAAATTTAATTCTTAATTACGACTTGCCAAATTACGAATTAGATGGTTAATTGTTAATTCCAACAGGTGCAATTGAGAATTAAAATTTAATTCTTAATTACGACTTGTCAAATTACGAATTAGATGGTTAATTGTTAATTCCAACTGGTGCAATTGAAAATTAAAATTTAATTCTTAATTACGACTTTTTAAATTACGAATTGGATGGTTAATTGTTAATTCCAACGGGCTCAATTGACAATTAAAATTTAATTCTTAATTCTGACTTGTCAAATTACGAATTAGATGGTTAATTGTTAATTTCAACTGGTCCAATTGAGAATTAAAATTTAATTCTTAATTACGACTTGTAAAATTACGCATTAGATAGTTAATTGTTAATTCCAACAGGTGCAATTAATAATTAAATTTTATTGTTTTACATGTGCTTACCGTCTACACATGTGCGACGGCACATGGCAGCGCTACCCGCACGGCCGGCCAGGCCAAGTGCCGAGCAGAGTATTTTCGGAATTTTTCAATCGCTCTAACTTTTGTTAGATAATCGCTAAAGATCTAAATCTTTTCTAGAAAAGTTCCTTGACTCACAAGGAACAACTTTCTAGCTGTAAGTTTTCTCAGTTCGAAAAATCGTCACATAACTTTATTCATTGAATGAATACATTCATGTTTCTGAGAATTTTTTGTTCAAAAATTCATTTTACGGCCCTGAAATATTTTTTAAGCTTGATAAATATTCGAATAATCGTAGAATGTATTTAAGAATGTTCTATTTTTTTCTTTTCTTGGTGCCGCCTTTCTTTTAAAAAAGCAAAAAAATGAGCCCTGAAACCATTCGATTCACCAAGTTTATACAGAGTAATTCTAATAAACATACATACATACGCACACGCACGCGCGCGCGTGCACGCACACACACACACACACACACATCCATACAGACATTTGTTAAAAATAGTGTATTTTGATTTCTTAAGTCTCAAAGTATGTTTCTAACATGTTTTTAGCAAAACTTTTTTTTATCATCACAAAGCTTCCTCTTTGAGAAAGCAAAATTAAAAAATCGATCAGAAATCGATTTCACAGAGAACCTAACTGCCACACACACATATATACTTCATGGCATATAATTAATAATTAAAAGATTTAAATATCAATTATATATCGTATAATTAATAATTGTTTAATTCTCAATTGGATGACTTAATTATTAAGAAGTAAAATTTAATCCTCAAATGTACCTATTTAAATTAAATATTAGTTGTTTAATTCTTAATTACATGATTCTTAATTATGAATTAAAATTTAATTCTCAATTGTTTATATAATAATTGACAAATAATTGTTTTATTTTGAATTAAATGAGCGGTAATTAAGAATTAAAATTTAATCTCTAATTGTGTCTATTTCGATTAAAGATTAATTGTTTAATTCTCTATCGAATGATTTTGAATTAAAAATTAAAATTTAATTCTCAATTGTTAATGCTATAATTAACGATTAAGTGTGTAGTTCTGAATCAAAAGGTTTGGAATTAATAATTAAAATTATTTTTTAAATTGTGCATATTTAAATTAAAGAATAACAATTTAATTCTTAATTAAATTCAATTTAATTAATGAGGTAGGGGCCTGCGGCGGCTCAGTCGGTAGAGTGTCGGATTCCCACGCCGGTGACCCGGGTTCGAATCCTAGTCTCTGCCGATTGATACAAGCACCACTGTAAAAATTACATGTGCTTTGTTTACAAACACACCGCAGACCCCCGTCGACGATTAGCACCACATGGAAGCACAAACATGGCGACGTTAAAAAAAAAAAAAAAAAAAAAATTAATCAGGAATTATGAGTTTAATTGTTTAAATACTATTCATGAATTAAAATTTTTACAACGCTAGTTTGAACTCGTCAGCAGCGTATCGCAGGATCTTTTTATCACGTCACCTTGTAAAATAATTCGAAAACGAGCTTGACTCTCGAAGGGCAACTGGCCTAGTGACCCGCGAGAGATTTAAAGAGGTAAAACTCGCAACTGAGTGACTGAACTCGGCCGCACCGCATTGCAGGAGCTTTCTCTCGCGTCACGTCGAAGAATTAATCGAAATCGAGATTGACTCTACAAGGGCAACTCGCCTAGTGATTCACGAGAGATACGTCTAGGTAAAACTCGGAAATGACTGTTTCAACTCGGCGGCAGCGCATCGCAGGAGCTTTTTATCGCGTCACCTCGTTAAATTAATCGAAAACGAGCTTGACTCTCGAAGGGCAACTCACCTGGTGACCCGCGATAGATTTAAAGAAGTAACACTCGCAACTGCGTGTTTGAACTCGGCCGCAGCGCATCGCAGGAGCTATTTATCGCGTCACCTCGTAAAATAATTCGAAAACGAGCTTGACTATCGAAGGGCAACGCGTCTAGTGACCCACGAGAGATTTAAAGAGGTAATACTCGCAGCTGAGTCTTTGAACTCGGCCGCCGTGTATCGCAGGATCTTTTTATCGCGTCACCTCGTAAAATAATTCGAAAACGAGCTTGACTCTCGAAGGGCGACTGGCCTAGTGTCCCGCGAGAGATTTAAAGAAGTAAAACTCGCAAGTGAGTGCTCCAACTCGGCCGCATCGCATCGCAGGAGCTTTCTATAGCGTCACCTCGTAGAATTAATCGAAATCGAGCTTGACTCTACAAGGGCAACTCGCCTAGTGATTCACGAGAGATACGTCTAGGTAAAGCTCGGAACTGGGTGTTTGAACTCGGTCGCAGCGCATCGCAGGAGCTTTTGATCGCGTCACCTCGTAAAATCAACCGAAAACGAGCTTGACTCTCGAAGGGCAACTCGCCTAGTGACACGCGAGAGATTTAAAGAGGTAATATTCGCAGCTGAGTCTTTGAACTCGGCCGCCGTGTATCGCAGGATCTTTTTATCGCGTCACCTCGTAAAATAATTCGAAAACGAGCTTGACTATCGAAGGGCAACTCGCCTAGTGACCCACGAGAGATTTAAAGAGGTAATACTCGCAGCTGAGTCTTTGAACTCGGCCGCCGTGTAATTAATCGAAAACGAGCTTGACTCTCGAAGGGCAACTCACCTGGTGACCCGCTATAGATTTAAAGAATTAACACTCGCAACTGCGTGATTGAACTCGGCCGCAGCGCAACGCAGGAGCTATTTATCGCATCACCTCTGAAAATTATACGAAATCGTGCTTGACTCTCAAAGGGCAAAGCGTCTAGTGACCCGCGAGAGATTTAAAGAGGTAATACTCGCAGCTGAGTCTTTGAACTCGGCCGCCGTGTATCGCAGGATCTTTTTATGCGTCACCTCGTAAAATAATTCGAAAACGAGCTTGACTCTCGAAGGGCAACTGGCCTAGTGACCTGTGAGAGATTTAAAGAGGTAAAACTCGCAAGTGAGTGCTTCAACTCGGCCGCACCGCATCGCAGGAGCTTTCTATAGCGTCACCTCGTAGAATTAATCGAAATCCAGCTTGACTCTACAAGGACAACTCGCCTAGTCATTCACGAGAGATACGTCTAGGTAAAGCTCGGAAATGGCTGTTTCAACTCGGCTGCAGCGTATCGCAGGAGCTTTTTATCGCGTCACCTCGTTAAATTAATCGAAAACGAGCTTGACTCTCGAAGGGCAACTCGCCTAGTGATCCGCGAGAGATTTAAAGAGGTAATACTCGCAGCTGAGTCTTTGAACTCGGCCGCCGTGTATCGCAGGATCTTTTTATCGCGTCACCTCGTAAAATAATTAGAAAAGGAGATTGACTATCGAAGGGCAATTCGCCTAGTGACCCACGAGAGATTTAAAGAGGTTAAACTCGCAGCTGAGTGCTTGAACTCGGCCGCAGCGCATCGCAGGAGCTTTTTATCGCGTCACCTCGTAAAATTAATCGAAATCGAGCTTGACTCTTGAAGGGCGACTCGCCTAGTGACCCACGATATAGCTATTAAGTTTTCCAAAAATTGACAAAAACGTACTTTTTTGCGTATATTTGAAGTTATCGCTGGGTTATCTTTCTTTAAAGTTTAAGTAACTTATACTGTGAAAAAGTAGAGTTCAAGACCTATTATTTCATTTTTTACAATAGTTTTTGAAGTTGGTAAGAAAATCGGAAAATGAAATCTGCGATCAGGGTACCCCGATTTTTACGGTTTTCTCTATTTTTAACTGCAGTGAAGGTTCCGCACTCACTAAAGCTTCTTTCAAATATATCAGTTCATTGTCTTGATATGAATATTAATCTTTTGTTTGATCTCTGTAAACTCGTTCTCGAAAAAATGTATCTGTGCGCAAAACTAAATTTTGACCCTTGTAGTATAAAATACTATTAATCAATTTTTTTTTAAGTTTATTGCTTATTAATAGTGCTGAATGAGTACTCAGAATACTATTAGGTATCCTCAGATGAAACAATTAATATATTTACAAAAATACATACATTTTATTACATACAAAATTACAAACAATATATTACTCAGTTCTCAATTTTTTCATTATCTTTTTTTTTATCAGCACTTACTAGTAAATTGTTTCTGCTTTCTTTAACAAACTAAAGTAAGTACTGTTTCTGGTCTTCATCTTGAGATCACGTTTTTACATACTCTTCAACCAAATGAACTGCCCTTTCGGCACAATTATTTACTACAATCGGGTGTATTAATTTTTCATGACACTCTACGTGCGAAGGATCATTCTCCCATGAATTACAATCATGTTTCAAAACCTCATTGTTCAAATTAAACTTTGTAAAAAAATTTAAACACCGGCTGTTAGTAAAATAATCAATGGTTTTATGATGCATTGTCCTGATGCACTCATGAGAAGGATCGTGTTTTTTTATACTACGAGTATCACCTTCATCAACTGATGAATCGCTTTACAGTGATTCTACAATTTTTTGTTTTACTGTGATTTCAACATCAGCGTCGAAAAGCGAAAAAATACTGAGTTCTGGCGACAAATACCACAAGTGATTACTGAATTTACGTAAAGTAGCATCTGACATGTTTTTATCTATATCTTTAAAATCAATTAATGATTTTATTAACCTCGAATCATTGTTTGGAGCGGTAGTGGCTAAAGGAGCAGTATACCATGAAGTGATATATCTAAAAACAATAAATTTACATATAGCAAATAATTTTTCTGCATCTACCTTCTTTATCTTGAAAGATTTTCTGAATAAATAAATTTTTATTGAATATATAGCTTTAGCCATCGCGCGAGCATGGTGAATCGCACCTAGCTTTTTAAATTTTATTCCTTCTCCAACACCCAAGAAAATTAAACAGAGCTTTAATAGTTCTTTATAATCACTTCTAGGCTGCTGTTCTGTTAAAAAACTTTTTATATACTGAACTACATGAGGAATTTCATTTTTCAAAGACGTCTCTAGTCCAGCTAATCCATTTTTATAAGAGTTGAGATCAAAATGAAGCTATTCCCCTTGAAACCTTGTAACACCCTCGATAGTCGAATAAATAAAATGGATCATTATTATTGCAATTAAACTTACACTCTCTATTTATTTACTTAATAAATATAAATTATTCAATATTCTTAAATACTAACATTGATTATTAAATCAAATATTGTTAAAAATTATAATGTAATAAAAATTTGTATTTCTGATACGACAGTCATTAAATAATTAAGTTTTACGTTCTCCTGAAATGAGAATTTATTACAATGAATTCTCACCTCTATGTATACCTTAGAAAATAAGAAATAAAATAACAGCTAAAATAAAATGTATACATATATATATACATTTTATTTCAACTGTTATTTTATTTCTTATTTTCTAAGGTCTACATAGAGGTGAGAATTCATTGTAATAAATTCTCATTTCAGGAAAACGAAAATCATAGGATTTATAATAAGTGATTTAATATTTGCAAATTGAGTTTTAAATTTATCTTTATTTATTTACACAAAATTTACTGCTTGCTAATTGTTATTGAGATTATTATATTTTTAATCATCGTAGGAGAAAACCCGCTCAACAGTATTGTATGCAAATAAATTAAGTAGAGGTAAGAAAACAATTACAACCTCTTAAACATCATTAACTGTTCTAAAATAACTGCTGCACCACCTTTGTATCCTAAATTTGCATTAATTGTATCACAGCACAGGGCGTTCGTTAAGTCTATTAATCCCGAATCTTTCGAACATGCATAAACTACTGAAGCAATTGTACTAGCCTTTTGGTTCTGCAATGCTGGTACGTTTAATATTTTTGTAAATTTATCACTGGATACCAAAATGGGCATACGGTCTACCTTCTTACAAGCCATGTTATCTGAAATAAGTTTGCAATCCCAGTGAACAATTAAATAAGTTACGGAAAAATTTTGAATAAACTGCTTCATTTTTTCACATTCCATCTTTCTTATTTCAGCCCTTACTACATTGATGGATTTACGATTGAGGATTAAAGTGTTAATGTCAATATTCATTGCGTTGGCAATAAGCCCCGTCAAAAAAGATCATCTCTGTCAGAAACTTTAGCTTTATCAAAAGCTGCGACAACTTCTGGAGTCATGACATTTATGGTACCTCTTTCATTTTACGCTCACAGTTTCTTCCTGTGACAGTATAAATTCTGCCAGAACTTTGCGAGCTAAAAGGTGACTCTTCACTGGATGTTAGTTGCCTTGTTTCAGCTATTAGTTGGGTTGTTGATCCTGAAAATATACATAATTCAATTTATAAAAAGCACTTTCATATTCACATTAGCTTCCATTCAAATCATAATAAAAAACGAGTAAAACCCCAAATCATAATTTACAAAAATCTAATTTTTACATATCAATGATTTTCATTAAAAGTGTTTCTTGTGCATAGCATAATTATAAAATTTTTTCATTATAGGTTTAAAATTTATGTTTCAACTATAGCAATGTAAAGACCATTTTTTTATATAAATACGGGCTGCGCAAGTTTACAAATGATTAATTTTTATTTGAAAACTAGCCTTCAGCAGAGCGTAATGTGTCTGCTTTGGTTGTTACGTGGACAGGTGCGACACACACACACACAGACATACACATACATAGGACAACATACTCTAATAACATAGCACGTTACGATAAATAAAAGTTAGTATTTATTAATATTTATAAAATCAGAAAGTTGTAATAAAACTATTTTACTCATAATTCTTCGGATTTTCATTAAAAATTTTTGTTAAAAATTGATATAAATTTTCAATATTAATTATTATTATAACTTAATTAAAATTTTTTTATTTTATAAATATTCACATTTATATCTATAGCAGAATAGTACATTACGTGTAAACGCCGTGATATGAAGGACGACTTTTGACACGAGTATCATATATTATTTTATAGCAGTGCTTGCCTAAATCCGCTGTTACGCCCAGCCGTACCTTAAGCAGTCCAGTAGTGCACCGTGAGGTTAGCGCCCGAGCGTAGCGAGTACATTATTTATATTTACTCTATTTATATTTTTTGTGGACATTAATAAAACTAATATGTGGATAACAACACCAAAAGTAGGTTATTCCAATATATTATCTAATGTTAAATATTAAAATAATACTTTACTCCACCGCAAAACTCTATATAGTCGTATAACCTATTTTTTAACAATATATAATATAGGTTATAAGATATTCTGCTTATTGTTAGTATTGCACTGCAGTAAAATATTTTAAAATGGGTGTTAATAGTTTTCACGTAGAAAATATTTGTGTAGAATTTTTTCGAGCAAAAAATATTAGTGTTGAATTATTTTGTGTAAGGTGTAGGCATTACCTTATCTGAAAAGCTTCTAACTTGCTCGAGCAACCGAAATGTTCTTAACCTTAAATTCAAGATTATTTTGACTGGACAGTATACATACAAGTGGTACATATTTATTTTCAAGAACGAGCCCTTTTTGTATTATGAACAACAATTACAAGAAGAAAATTACAATTAAACTTTTCCAGATATGCTCTTGTGTTCAGGTTTATTATTTTGACAAACACTTATTTATAAAACCAATATTTTTCTTGTTGCTAAACTGTCTATAGCTAAATAAAAGCGTCTAAAACTGTATAAAAATGTACTATCGATTTCGAAAGTATTACCTTACATTTGGACCTTCTGTCGATGCAGATCAATACATGCAATTTGCTATGCATTATGTATAAAAATGTGTGAAAATATATATGAGTGTATCAAGATATATGAAAGTATAATTAATTACATCGACATTTTTTCTTCTGTGACAAATTGAAAAATTAGGTAAGCTATATGTATGTTTAAAGTAAATTATAGAATAAAATTATATGCAAATTAATAGCATATAAGGTTTGATATGGTTAGGTTTGTACAACAAAATAAGAATTTATCAAGAACAAAAGCCAATAACATCCAATAATAATGAAAAAGCCCTGTTGAAAATAAATATGTATTTTTGTTTTATAATTTTTGTATGTAATTTTTATATATAATAAAATTATGTACTTCCTTATGTACCAATTTGAGACTGCAGTTTATTACAAAAATATGTCATAAAATTACATGATAAAAATACATGCTAAAATTATTTAACGATTAGGCACTTTATTAATAATAAAGTCTTAATAAATTAACTTTTTATACATTTAATACATATTAATGGAAGTACCATGCGGATAATAACACCATAAATAGGTCATATGTGTATGTCGTCTCTTGGTTTACTTTAATTTGTTTGAACAATTTAAATGAAAATAACAGATAACATAAACATATGACCTATTTTTTGAGTTATCATCCATATGGTACTTTCATTAATATGTACTAATGTATGAAAAGTTAATTTTATTAAGACTTTATTATTAATAAAGTGCCTAACCGTTACACAATTTTAGCATGTGTTGTATCATGTAATTTTATCGCATAATTGTGTAATAAACTGCATTCCCGAATTGGTACATAAGGAAGTACATAATTTTATTATATACAAAAATTACAAAACAAAAATACGTATTTATTTTCAGCACGAAGTGATAACCACGCAAAAAAGTATAAATTTCAAATCATAAAATTGATACTATTACGTCGGGCGTAAGCAATAAATGGCGCGAAGTTAATATTCTTTCTTCGGAATTCGGACTTTTGATGTTCGTGGTTTACTTTTGTATTTCCAGTTAGTGGAGTTCGTCTTGTGCACCCCTTAAAGATCGGTTCGATAGATAGCCTCTGTGAACAGTGGTTGTAGTTGGAGTAAATCTTCTTCCTTAGTCGCTCTCTCGTGGCGTCTCGGTAGTACATCTGTTGCATTGCTGTACCTCGCATTATATCTAGTTCTACAATGATTTTTTTTTTTAAATGACACAATCCGTTACATGGGAATTGCGTTCTGTTAACTAATTCTAATTCTGTTAACCTTTATGTGTATAGTGTAAGTTGTTTAAATTGTTCACATGCATATGTCATATATTTCATTTAATTTACTTGTTCGCATTTTTCCAAGGTTGTTTATAGTTCGGTATGATTAATAAGGGAATATCACTCGGTTACCTATGGCTAAATTAACGAAGATTTGTTTCTATATAATCAATTACATGACTTCAATTTGTTTACTATCTTTCATCACTCTTATTTAAATATTAATAGATATTTGTATTTTTGAATAACCAATGAAATTATTAAAAAATTAACAATAGCGATATTGCTGGAATACCTTATTACAACTTCATTCGTACATTACACATTTTATTATGCATTCGAGGTGTTATAATAGTTTGTCAAAGTTCCTTGCGATACAAAATTTTATAACTAAGATTATTATAACTTATTTATTATTTAACGAAATATTATAGATATTTTTTGCTTCTGTGGAGACGGTCATTTGTCGTAAAATGGACCCTTTTGTATGTGTGTGGAAATGGTCAAAATTGACATTACTCGATGTGTTAAAAAAATTACTTAAAAATCTTCAACGTTTAAAATTTACATTTATTATCAGTACGAAAAAGGCTTTCATTGCACCGATTACATTTATGGTGCTAGTCTATTTATTGATTGATAGCTATAATTCTACTATAATGTACTATGATATAATAGAATGCTATAAGGATTGTACGTATTCTATAGCTTTGTTCGTACCTTACATACAAAATTTTTGCGAATATAAATCGATATACTAATATATTTAATCCGCAGGATTTCTTTCAATCGTTTGTGCGGTAGTAGTGATTGTCAATCACAATAATCGATTACGTTTACTTAGAGTATATCTTTACATTTGTTTTGGTTTTCAACTACTGACTAGATATTTTGCATTGCAAAATGCTAGTGCTATTTTAATACAGCTGACACTTTCAACTGTTATACTACTTTATATTGACTGATATATATCTGCAAAACTGACTCATTTGTTATGTTGCTATGAGACGGTTATTCTAAACATTATAATACCTAAATAAAATAATACCTAACATATGAATTTATTTTTATTTATTTTTTTTTATTTGGTCATATCATTAACCAAATGAAATTAACATTGACAAATTTATTAATATTTTATTTATTTCTACATACGCAAAAATAAATTGACTTTGATGATCATATATCTATTAGTTGTTGTTTTTTTGTTTTTTTTATTTATTCATAACACCACCTATTTTGCTTAACTAAATTATTTCGTTTCTATTTTCTCATTTTGTATTTTTATATGATCATGCATAAGATTATCTACTGAATAGAGTTAGATCAGATTAAATGTTCTTTATTTGTTTTCGAGATTCTTTTATCCATTTATAAAAATGCTGAATAAAATTTTCAGTCATTCTGTTTCGCTTTGAGTTTGTGATGCTTTAATTATCAACAATTTTCCTTTATTTTAAAATTTTATGGTAAAAAGAACCTCGTATTTTGGTATTACTGTTGGTCTAGTAGCTGAAACAAATGTTTACATATTATAATTAGTTAAATAAATTTTGAGATAAACTGCTTGTTTCACTGAAATCAGTGAATTATATATTGTTATTTTATAATATTATTTTGGTTGAATTTGTGAAAAGCGTAGGCGGTTCATATGCACTACCTTTGTTTTATTCTCTTTCAACTGTATTTTTACATTTTCATTTTCCCAAATATATAACACTAAATAAGGACCAGTATACGAATCATCGAATTTGTGCGGCTTGGGTCCCTTTTGCAACCAAACATAATCACCTACTTTGATTTCTACGTGATTAGCCTTTTAAAGCGTCATATCGTTTCGCTCTCTCCTTAGCTAGGGAGATTCTTTCGGTAGCTATTTCACGTAAAGTGCTCAGGCGTGAGATAAGATCTTGCATGTAGTCGGCATACGCAGGTAAAAGGTCGTCGGCGGCGAGAGGATCGCTTGACGGTAGTCGTGCTAGACTCCCAATCACAAGCTCGTAAGGTGTGAAAATGGTCGATTCATTTCGTCCGGAATTATGGTTAAGCATTGCTAATTCGACCCATTCGTCCCATTCGGCTTCTTTAGAAATAAACATCTTGAGAAATTCACTTAACGGCGCGTGCGCTCGCTCGAGAGAGCCGTTCGACTGCGGGTAAAATGCGGTAGTTATTATTTGCTTGATTTTGAATCTCTTGGCTACGCGCGTCATTAATTTACTTAGAAAATTTGTCCCTTGATCCGTTAATATAGCTTGAGGAGCTCCAAAAATACAAATTAACCTTTTTATAAATGCATCAGCTACTGAGATGGCTGTCTGGTCGGGAAGGGGAACAAAAATTATGAATTTCGAAAATTAATCTTGCATGCTAAGTATGTATTCATTACCCATTTTAGTTTTAGGCAATGATCCGACTATATTAAGAGCTACTTTAGCAAACGGTATTGCTGGATAATCAGTAATAATTAAATTTTGCTTGGTTTTGACTCTAACTAATTTTTTTAATTTACATTGCTTGCATTTTTGAATGAATTGTTGTACTTCCTGCTTAAGATTTTCCCAATTATATTTATGTCTAATTCTATTTTAGGTTTTATTGACGCCTTTGTGTCCACCAATCGTAGAACAATGCATTTCCTCGATAATTTTTGCACGTGCAGAAAAGGGAGGTTATTGTATATGTCCAAGACATATAATGATTTTGATGTTTGTTGAATATAATTATTTTTTAATACTGTTTAATATTAAATTGAATTCAATGTTTTCAATATTTTTACTTTTTGCTACACTAAAAGTATTAATATCCTTCTCAATTAAGATGTAACTCAATTTATTAAGTAAAATTTGCAAAATAATCATGATATTTACTACACTTTCTCGTCGCTCGCTTCTAAGTGGTATTACTATATGGAATCTAGTATTGACTTTGATTAATTTAGGTTCACCAACAATTAAATTATCAAGACGTGGTAATTTATTGGTTTCATAAAATTGCTTTGCTCCTTCATCAAGTGGTTGGTCTATGGAATTGACGAAATATAAATAATTGTCTTTTCGCATAAATAATTTTTCTCTGCAATGAATGATATTTCTACTAGGGAGTTTGTTTGTATGTGAGTCACTATGTGTGAGCTCCAAATTGAGTAGTTCATTAGACTCGCTTGAATTTTCATTTAGGAAAGTAATTACATTAAGATCTATATCAAATTCCGCAGTGTTATCGGCAGCTGTAGTGACGGGGCTGCGTGCACGACTTTCCTGCCTTTCTTCAGGGTGCGTGCTTTCACCGTCCCCCCCTTGAAAATTTCCGCGCGACGCGGCTGCGAGTGAGGTCATTTCTACTATCTCTATAGCTTCAGTGGCCGTGTCATGTGTCACCGGCCTCTCTTCGTCAAAGATTTTACGACCTCCGGCTGTTCTCTTGCGTGGTGCGAGGGCTTGGATGGCTGCCGCTTACCGAGTGCTTGGCTGTCTGCCTGCACGTAAGCGCGTCCTCATGCCGGATGGATCGGCGACGTTTGGTCTTGCCTGCTTTTCTGATGCTTGATTATTCATTTCTGTGTCTAGCTCACTCTGGTTGTTAGCTTCCTCATGCTCACTTGCTAACAAATTGCTATTCGTGGTATCGTTAATGATTAATATTTGTGATTCTACTGGATTTCGTGAAAGTGCATCGGCATTAGTATTTATTATGCCAGGTTTATATTTAATTTCAAAGTTGTAATCTGCCAATTTTAATCTCCATCTCGTTACTCTAGAGCTTGGATCTTTGTGCGAATTTAGCCAGACTAATGGTCTATGGTCTGTAACAAGAGTGAATTTTCTGCCATATAAGTACGATCTGAATTGAATTATACAAAATACTATAGCTAAAGCTTCTTTCGAAAAAGTGCAATAATTTACTATGGGAAGTTCTTGTTGCGAAATCACTCCACCGATAGCGTACCCGCTGGCATCGGTCGTAATAGTAAATTCTTTATCAAAATTAGGATGTATTAAGATTGGTGGTTCACATAATCGATCTCTCAAATTTTCGAAAGCTTATTGAGAATCTTTCTCCCAGATAAATGGTTGATTTTTCTTTAGTAGAAGGTTCAAGGGTCTGGCTATTTTTGCTAAACCAGGTATAAAACGTCTATAGTAATTGACGAGTCCCAGGAATTCTTTAATATTTTTTGCTGTTTTGGGCACTGGAAATTTTTTTACTGCTTCTATTTTTTTTGGATCGGGCTTTAAGCCATTACTGCTCATAATATGTCCAAGGTAATCAGAGACAATACAAATATCATCAAAAAATGCTACTACACCTTTCATACCTGCGATTAGTGCCGTAATAAGAGCGAGAAAAACTGGTGCACTTGTTTTTAGTCCAAACGGGCTCCTACGGAAATGAAAAGCGCCTAAATTACAATGGAAGGCTATTTTGTTTTGTGTCTATCTTCTTTTTTTATAAAAATTTTATGGTAACCGGAAGCTAAATCGAATATCGAAAAATATTTTGCGCGTCCCAATTTATCTAAAATATCAGTTATATTGGGTACCGGATGATTGTAATCAGGTATAATTGCATTAAGTTTTTGAAATCTACCACCATTCTATAACGTTTATTGCCTTTTGAATCGGGCTTTTTATCAATGCAAAATACTGGTGCTGAATAAGAGCTAATCGAGGGCTCGATTATATCGTTGTCTAGTAATTCTTGTACTTGCTTATTTATTTCCTCATTTAATACAGGAGGGTGGCAGAATTGTTTGATACGAATGGGTACATTACTATTAAGGGGGCTTTCGTGCTCAAGCACAGTTGTTGCCGGCAACTTATCTCCAGTTAGATAAAATCTATCTGCATATTGGTCTATTAGCCGCTCTACCGAAGCTCTCTGTTTGCCGGTCAGATAGTCGAGGCGCAAGAGTGCTTTCACCTTGTGTACTCTGCTGTCGTTACCCTTCACATTCTTATCGGAAATGGTCATTATCTTACTTTTCTTAATTTCATTTGCATTTTTTATGATTTTCTTTCCTTTTATGTGACTTTTGGCTGCGTTAATTATATTGCTTAATAGCAAAAATGAGTAATCGCAGCTGTTATTTTTAGACCTTGCGTGTATTGTATACATAACTAGTTTTTTCAGCTGCATAATTAATTTGTGGATTTCATTAACTTTCTCATATTTTAGCATATTTAGTATTACTAGATATGGTTACAAATGATTTGAATATTTTAAAATTGTTCGAGTAAGAATTTGTTTATTTGTTTACTTTCTTTAATAACTTTCAATAAGTAATTCAATTTTTCTAAAAGTTCATTTTCAAGCTCACTTTTATCGCAATTTTTAATTTCATCATACGCAAGTTTATTTTCTTCCAAAAATACGTTGTCATTAATTTCTGAATTCGATGTTTTGTTTGCTTCTAACAGTGATGTTGTATCAGCTTTTTGACGCGATTTTTCATTGGTTTCTAACAGCGGTGTTTTCGTTTTTCTGAAACAAAAGCTAAAAATATTATTTTTTGCTCTTTTATTTTCTAATTTCGGAGTACGAATTTTGGTAGATTTTTGCGGTAGTTTGCTAGGAATGATCAGTTCCTGCTTCTGCCACGATTTCGGTTTTTGAATTTCGGAGTTCGATTGGTTTGCTAATTTCGAATTATTATGATTTCGATTTTGTGCGCTTAATTTACTATTTTCGAATTTTGGATCTCGATTTTCGGGACTTCAAATCTCGGTTTTAGAAATAAAATTTTCGTTTTTCGGCTATCCGATTCCGGATTCCGTATTGGAAGTGTTTTGAGTGTATGATTTTTGATTTTGCGAATTTAGATGTTCTAAGCTTGAATTTGGCAAATGTTCGGGTTTTGATTGCACGCGCTGTTCTGCGTTTTCGGTAAAAGTAGCGGTTAAAAACTTATGTACTTTTTTATTTTTAATTGACGGTAATTTTAGAGGCAATTTATAATTATCAATTATAAAATATTGTTCTCTATAATTGATGTCTGCATCATAATTAATAAATATTTCACTGCCGAGCAGACCGTCTTTCTCAATAGGAAAATCATCTGTTACTAAGTGAAAATAAAATGTTAAACATGAAATTGCATTGGAATTTTGCCATAAGTATTTATGCTACTTTTTGTTATACCGGTTAGTTCTAAAATTTCGTTAGCATCGACTAGAACATTACTCGGCTTTTTTGAAATTTTCAAAAGTGCTGGCCCAGCGCCGGTGTCTAGTATTAATGACAACGGTTGCGGGCAGCAATTTGTTTTTAGCATAATAGTTGGTGAACAATTATTTATTCTTAGTAGAACAATCTTTTTATTAATTGTATTGTTGATTGTTTCTCGTATAATTTTGACGCTGGGGTTGTGGGATTTCCCTGGTTGCATCGTTCTCCGGGAACCCGTTTTCGTTTCCCTGATGCATTTCTCGCATTTTGTTATTATATGCAAGTTTTCTACATTCACTCTTCCAATGACCGGCCTTTTTGCAATAATTACATGCTTTAGTGATATCATTTTGGGCTTGGTTTGTCTAAAGTAAATTAGTAGCGGGAACATAGTTGGAGTATTGATTTTTATTTTCGGGTGTTTTCCATGATTGCGTGACACGTTGCGGCCGCCCCTGCGAGTTAGAAGGTATTGATTTTTCACGATCGGGCGTGGCCCAGGTACATTTTTGGGGAGTGGCCGGCGTCTTTGGAGCGTCGGCGCCATTGGTACGGTACCGGCAATTAGGCGCTGTGTGGCCCGATTTGTGACATATTTGACACGCTTCTACCCTTTTGCTATCGACTAAATAAGTATGTGCCGATTCTTTTTCGTTAATTTTTGGTTGTGTAGGAGGCTGTGGTATTTTCATTTGTTCGTCTGTGTTTTGGAATGCATAATCGCGCTCTATGTCGATTGCGTGGTCGAACGCGGCGTCTAGAGATTTGTGTTTGCTCATTCACCCTTTTATAACCCATTGCAAACCATGAATGAAATATGCTACACTATCTTTTTCTAATTCGGATTTAAGATCTGGTCTGTGCCGCTTTTCACGCCACGCGGCCTCGTATGCTTCTTGAACGGCAGATTTTAATCTATTCGAAAATGAAATGACGTTTTCGTCGTATCTTTGTTTCATTACTGCTAATTCGCCCAGTAATTCGTGAAAACGTTTTCGGACCCGTATGTGCGATCAAAATGCATTATAATCTCCTCCATATTAAAAAAAATTCTTTGTAGTGCACTTTTTAATGCCTGTCCGGACAAGCGCATTTTTATCAATCTCGCTAAATCAGGCTCATTAGACGGTGGTATCATACTTCGCGCTTCTCTACATCCGTTCAAAAAAATTCTAAGTGGGATATTATAACCGTTAAATTTTGGAAGCATTTCGACTGCGTCTTTAATTGATAGATTGCGAACCGGGGTGAGAGTGTTGTTTTGAAATGTTTGTAAAGTGTTGTACGATTGTCTACGATAATAATTTGTTGGGTTTGTATGATACGGTGTGCTGTGTATATTTGGAGTAGCAAAAAGTGGAGATGTTTTTGTAACGTCAATTTTTTGGGTGTGGTCATTATTTTGTAGTAGAAATTTAGAAACTGTTTTGGGTGGGTTTGTTGTATTTGTTGAGTTAATAATAGATTGATAGGCAGTTACTTCCGTCATTTCGGCGTTTTTGTTTAAAAGTGTGTATATTTCGTGGTCAAATTTATTAACTGACTTACTATCTCTAATAGTTTCTATAATTTATTTGCAACCAAAATTGTTGTGAATTAAGTCTAGAAGTATGTATATCATTAATTCATCCTGACACGCGTCGTTCCCTTTTGATATGTCAATGCTATCTTGTAAAAATTCGCAAATTTTACTTACGTCGTCGATTGCCCGCTGTAAAATTTAGGATACACGTTATATAGCGTAGGTCGATAAGTAGGATTCAGTATGGTAAGATACATATAGCTTGATGACGAGAAGGTGTATATTAGGCTATGATCTAGACGTAACAATACCATACAGCGCTGAAATATCAAATTTACAGTAAATGTAACAAAAGTTTAAATACTTGATTTGGTTAGACGGATATAGTTAGACGTAATAAATTGTTATGCAGCTATATCATGAGAAAAATTAAATAATTAATAAAAAATAAGGGTCTGTGGTGTTTTACGTCTCATATTTTAGGCCAAAGAACACTCTCCTAAAGTTGTAGCCAAATCCCTCACCCAGAGGTTACGTCCTCTCCTTGTGACTTGAAATATATTTCTATGTAAAGTTTTAAGTCATTATTTATTATAGAATAATAGATGTTACAGATAATTTAAAATGTCATTTTAGCGTAACATAAATTTTTGAAAGAAATTGACGCTTATAGAATTCGTACAATTCCAACCAGCAATACAAAATAAATAGGTTATGTCGTATATTTAAATTTTCTTACAACTGCATATCAATTTCGTTTTTAATCTAACTTTTGTAATGCTTTCTAGGAAATCTGTAAAACTTACACATAGCAAGTTGTAAACACTATTTTTAGCAGTAGAAAAGAACCGAAAAACGTCCCTCAGTGTTTATTTTACTAACCGTACAGGTAGAAGTTCAATTGTTCTCTGCTTATCTCCCCAACATCCTGCACGGCGCGGATAATGACTTGCCATAACTTTGACAAAACTTTTCTCATCAATAAAATTTTAAATACTCTCTTTTGAGTTGTTCCAATACTTTTATATTCTTTAAATAATCCAAGTAAACTTAAAATTTTTTTTTCAACTCAAAGATTTTTTAAAAATTACAACCTTAATATCAATACAATAATAATTTAACGAATGAGTTCAAAAGTGTGCATGATAAAAAAATGATTTCATTCTGCAAATTATGATTTACGGCCTCTCTGCTAATACCTTTCTCAATAAGTTTAATCTTTTACGTACTAATAAATACCAAAATAAATACAAATATTTTTAGATTTGCCTACACTTAAATCAAGAAATAGTTTTTGGACACATCAGTCAAGATTTCGCATAAATGTAAAGAAAATACTTACTTGTCATTAAATTTGTCTCTGAGCCAATATTTTCATTGTTACTGCAATCAGGACCATCGGATGACTGAGGTCGTAAAGTCACATTAGCAGATTCACTAATTGATGTTTTTTGGCTAAACGTTTGACTCAATTCTATTTCTGACTCAGTTAGTTCTGGAGTTGGAGATTTTAAAATATCTGCATCAGTAATTAAACGTAATTATGAAAAAAAAATTGAATAATAATTAAATTTTGACAAATTATAAGTACGTCATTTTCCTGATATGTTTCCACTTTCTATCAAAGATATCCTACTTTTTATATATTCAACTGGTTGAGCGAGAAACTCTTTTTTCGTTTTATCACTCAATGAGCTGAGTATTTTCATTGAAGTATCTTGGGAAATGTCAAATACATCAGACATTTCTTTTAAAAGATCATTGACTTCTTTACTCGGTTTGTTTTGAAATTTTCTTACTTCTACATAAAGATTGTACACTTTCCGTAATTTTTCATAACAATGATCTAATCTTTTGACTGTTATTGATGATTTTTTCCATATATTTATTATTTCCTTTATTTTAACTTTAATAGCATCGACTACTTTGAATTTCTCATTTTGAGTTTTGTGCAGTAATCTGTTAAGAACATCTAGATTAGATGGTAAATAATTTCCATCAAATTTTGATATTAAATTGTTCGTTATATTAGACAGTTCTAAATTCTGTTGATCAGAAGCTATTCTCTATCTGAACATGAGGAACAGACCAAAGAATTTGCCTAATAAATAAAATATTTCGAAATCGGCTTAGAATAAAAGTTTATGCTCGGTGACAGTGCGTTCGGTGTTGATGGTTCAAATGTTCAATCCGAAAAAAGTTCTATGAGCAGCTGACTTTTTTTTTTATCCTCAAGGGTTATCAGCACCAGGTTATGTATCAATACAAATGATTCAATCTTGACTAAGCAGCTGACTTTAGTGTTTACATTTGAAGAGCAATTTCCGATTCCATCTGTTCCGCTTGTCTATCAGTAAGAGCCACTCACAGCCGTATATAGAGGTTTGGAATCTCCCGGAATGGGGGCGCAGCTCTTATTTCAGCCAGCTGTGTTTCCAAAATATGCCCTTACTCACAGAGTGCTGTAATCTATGCGTGCAAAACCTGAACTACACTTAAAAATAGAAAAAATATATAAAAATCTGGGTACCCTGTTCAAAGATTTCATTTTCCGATTCTCTTACCAACTTCAAATGACCATATATCGGTAACAGAAGCAGCTAAAGACTTTTCTAAAAAATAAAATTAAAGGTCTTGAACTCTACTTTTTCACAGTATTAATTGCTTAAACTTTAAAGAAGGATAACCCATCGATAACTCCAAAAGTCCGCAAAAAAAGTACGTTTTTGTGAATTTTTGGAAAATTTAAGAGCTATGTTGTTGTTATAAATTTTTTATCCACTCCAAAATTAGTACAGGAGACATGGTTTTCACCTACAGAGATAATTTAGGAGTATTTTAGCTTTCTGAAATTTTTTGAGAGAAATCAGCATGTAGGAATATAAAAAATGTAAAAAAATGCAAAAAGAAGCGTTTTTTGATGATTGAAACGTGTTTTTCACCTTGTGCAACGGGTTTTTTTGCTGCTTTCATAGTTTCTGGATATAAACAATAGATTCCCGGGACGGGAGCCGGTATTCGATCAGTTTGGGAAATAAGTGCCAGTCTAATATATATATAAATAAATAAATATATGTATACGATTGATTCTCTGGGAAATCTAGGAGAAAGAAAAAGAAAAATTTATTTGGGTAAAAATGTTCCTTTTAGTGTCTAAAATAAGTGTCAATTTTTTCAAAATTTTTAAAACCCATATATTTAAAGTTGTTTGAAACGAAATATGACTTTATTGCTAAAATGTGCAGTTTAATAATATTTTTAACAATATTTCATGTTACTTCGATTTTTTATATAAATATTGCACTTCTGCCATTTTGCGACTGTGGCTTCATCAGTCGCTGTTGCACCTACGCACGCGAGATCACCGTGCACAGTTCATGCGCGAACACGCGCAGTTGAGGAGCAAGAGAATCGACAAGATGGTGGCGAGAAAGCCGAATTGGCCTTTCTCCATAGCCTCGGCGCCTGCTATCTCTTGCCTACCTGTTGAAGCGAGCGGCTGTCAGATGAGATTAGCGATCTGGAATCGGTTTTTGAAATGTTGCTTTGCACCATCTGTGACGTATATCAATTTTTTAACATTTTTAATAGTTTTTTTTATTTCAGGAATTGCTTCTGAATTGTAAAGACGGCAGAAGTATCGAGTTTTAAACTATCTGAGAGGAAGATGGAACTTTTATGTTTTAATTTAGAGTTTTCTTTATAATAATAGATAATTTGGAATACTGTACATTGCTGATTGTTGAAGTGAAATGCTTGCGAAGCATCTTGAACTACATATGAATAATTCTCAGAAAAATCGAACATAACAAGTACTTCTCCTTTATTTAAATTCTGTTTTGTTGACGAAATAAATTGAGACTGCTGTTTCGCTATGAATGAATGCGGTTTAAGAGTCTGTAGCATGTCACAAAATTCATTTACAAAGTCAGAAACTTCACTCGTAACTGTTTTCAAAGTCGACCTATCAGTTGCTGTCCATACACTATATTGTACCTGATCGATAAAGGCACTATTTAAAATTTCAAGTAATGTCGTGGAAAAAAATGAAATATCTGGACATTTATGACATTGACCTAGGTAGCAATCGGGCGTAGGTGTCTTGCATACAATTGATTTCAAACAATCATGATAATCACGAATTGGATTTTCAGTTTCTTTTGTTAGGCTTTTAATTTTAATTGCATCAAGCATCAATTTACAGTTCTGATGAATCGTACATACACATACTGAGTGAGTTCCTCTTGCTCCAGCCAAAATACAATGTTGCGGTCGGAGTTTTGCAAAAACACTGAAACTAACTGGATGATCTGAGTAAGTCTTTTTGAACAATGTATGCAGTTCTTTGAGATCCATTAACCATAACCGTTTTTGCACTTTAATATGCTCACCATCAACTTTAACTGAACACGTGTCTTTGACTCCTGGCATCATTCTACCTACAGTATCGTCATTATATAAATCATTAATTAATGTAATTGTAGCATTTGGTATAGTTTTACCAGCTTTTGCTGTAACATCGGCCAGAACACCACTTGCTGATCGTAATTCTTTAGCTTTTTTAGCTAAAGTTCGGGAAGTATCAAACTCTTTTGAAATTCGTCGTATATTCCAAGATTCTGGCGCAATAGTGAGGATTCTGAGCTTCAAGGGATCATTACCTTCCAAACTTGTGAATTTATCTTTTAATCCTTGCAGAAGTTCTTCCAATTCAAGTAACCTAGTAGATGAAGCATCTTTTTCAGTAGTTAAGGAAGTATTTGGACACTCAGTACCTTGGTCTGCCGAATCATCACATTCCATAATACTGATATCATTGGAATCGTCTATATTCATACAGCTATCAGATCGATTCAATGAACGTTTTAATCTAAATCATTACATACCATGGCAGTTACTGGTAAATTAGGCTTCTCCTGCAGTAATGCTTTTGATATTGTTCTTAAATTTGAACCCTTATGATTAGGTACGCCTTCATCGTTATAAGGATTGATGCACCTATCTGTACCGATTTTTTTGACATGATGTTAAAACTGCCCTTAAAAGGACTGTTGCGCAAGACCGGGAAGGAACTCCCTTGAACTATTCTTAGAAAGACTGTTGAAAAGTTGATTACTACAAATGATTCGAGAGCTTGACAACTATCCTGAAAAGGACTGTTGCGCAAGTCTGTACCCACCTGGAAGAAATTTCCTTCAACTATCCTTAGAAGGACTGTTAAAGAAACAATGAGTTCGCTACTGTAAGAGCTCGCTATAACTATCCTGAAAAGGACTGTTACGCAAGCAGTTAAGCAACAAGAAGAAATTTCCTTCAACTATTCTTACAAGGACCGATGAAGAAACAATGAGTTCGCTAATGTAAGAGCTCGCTAACCATCCTGAAAAGGACTGTTACGCAAGCAGTTACGCAACGAGAAGAAATTTCCTTCAACTATCCTTACAAGGACCGTCGAAGAAACAATGAGTTCGCTAATGTAAGAGCTCGCTAACTATCATGAAAAGGACTGTTACGCAAGTAGTTACGCAACGAGAAGAAATTTCCTTCAACTATCCTTACAAGGACCGTTGAAGAAACAATGAGTTCGCTAATGTAAAAGCTGGCTAACTATCCTGAAAAGGACTGTTTTGGACAGAGGGGGTGGCTTTTTTGACTAAGACTATATATATATATATATATATAAGATTTTTATTTCTATTTTGCAGTGAAATACATATATATATATATATATGGGTCAATCCCATAGTCAAAAATAGAAATAAAAATCTTATATATATATATATATATATATATATATATATATATATATATATATATATATATATATATATATATATATATGTATTTCACTGCAAAATAGAAATAAAAATCTTATATATATATATATATATATATATATATATATATAAGATTTTTATTTCTATTTTGCAGTGAAATACATATATATATGGGTCAATCCTGTGGATTTTTTAAAGAAGCTATGCAGGGGGTTTATGAAAATTTTCACCAACTTTTTATATGAAATTACATGTTGAAAGCACCCAAAAAATTTTTTAGCACATTTTATTCACTATGGTACCTCCTGTATCCAGCCCCCCATAAGTTTAATTAAAAAAAATTGTCCGAAGTTACAGTGGTGCCAACATAGCGAATTTTCAAAAAATATTAACTTCAAACAACTGTATCTCTAGTCAAACGAGACATTTTTAAAATGTTTGACACAGGAATTAGAGGTTTTTTCAAGATGACGACAATTAAATATTGCAGACTTGATTGGACTGTAATTTGTAGAAATGGTAAAAGTTTCAACATAACCTAAAAATTAGTAAAATGCGCATGCGCATTGGTGCTTGCCAAAATGAGCCATTAAGTATTTTCGGGCCGGACAAATATTTGCGTTAAAGTTGGCCGAAAGAAGAATTCCTTTTTTTGAAATGTTCAAAATACCCATACGGCACGTAATGTTTCTAAAAGCTTTCGGTAATATTTCACTTGAAACATTACACCTTTCAGAAATATTTATACAATGTTTCATGGACCTTTCTGTAATGTTTTAGAAACATTAAATGTCCGCTAACATGTCAAATGTAACATTTCAGATAGATTATAGAAATATTACTGTGACATTTGTGTAATCTTTCTGTAATTATTAGATATCGTGATTACTTTAATGTAATAGTACCGAAATGTATCAGCAACATATGAGGTATGTTACTTTAATGTTATCGAAAGCTTTCAGTAACATTTTAGTAATGTTACTTTAACATTACTGAAAGGTTTTTTTACAATCCTGTTAAAAATATGATATTGAAATCGATAAAAAAATGCATTCTCTTTTGGTGCTCATCTTAATCAATAATCTTGATTATCGTTCTACTTACTAGATATTTAATCGGTTTTAATTCAATCTACTCATTTATTGACATTTATTTGTGAATTTCTACGATAATTTTAGAATTTAAATTTTTTATATATTATTTATATACCTAGGTATTTATTAATCTGAAACAAATATTTTGCTTAAAATTATTTAATAGATGTGTCTGAAAGAATAAATCAATTAAAAAATTTTGACGGGGCTGGGAATTGATCCGAAAACCTCTGCGTGAAACTCCAACGCTCTAACCGTTCCGCTACAGAAGAACTTTGAAATCGATAAATAAAATCTGACTTATAATCTACAATTACTGGTCATGAAAATACTTTTATATTTCGTAAAAATAAACACCCACAAAGATTGCTGAAAATTACATTATCCTAAAATCGATAACATATTTTTACATTATTATTTTTAATTCAAAGTAGAGTGCCAGTAAAACAGAATTCTTTACTATATTTAGCTGATCATTTTTCTATTACTCGTGAAACCCTTCTGGAACATTTCTGACATATAACACTTGCAACATTACGTAGGGAATGTTTCGGAAACATATTACGTGCAATGAAATTGAAATGTTATAACTAGTACGTCAGGGAAATATTTCTGAAACCTAGCTATCGTAACATCCCATGTGGGATATCACAGAAATGTTAGGGGTGAAAGCTCATTTTTCTATTATTTATGAAACCTTTCTGAAATATTTCTGACGTATAACACTTGTAACATTTTGTTGGTAATATTTCAGAAATTTTTCACGTGCAACGGGAGTGAAACATTATAACTGATAAGTTAGGCAAATATTTCTGAAACCTTGCAAACGTATGATCTCATGTGAGATATTACAGAAATGTTAGGGATGAAAGCTCATTTTTCTATTATTTAGGAAACCTTTTTGCAATATTTATGACATATAACACTTGCAACATTACGTAAGGAATGTTGCGAAAACATTTTACGTGCAATGGAATTGAAACGTTATAACATATACGTCAAGGAAGCATTTCTGAAACCTGGCAAACGTAAGATCTCATGTGAGATATTACAGAAATGTTAGGGATGAAAGCTCATTTTTCTATTACTCGTGAAAGCTTTCTGAAACATTTCTGACATATAACACCTCCAACATTACATCGGAAATGTTGCGGAAACATTTTGCGTGCAACATGATTGATACATAACAATTAGTATATTTCTGTAACGTTACTGGAATGTTTCTATGGATGAAATTGATATGAAATCTTTTTGAAAGGTTTCTGAAAGTTATCAGTTGAAACAATTCGATTAAACGATACCTGAAACATTACTGAAACATTACCAATGAGCGCATACCTTTCGGTGGCATTACGTGCCGTGTGGGTAGTTAAGATTCAAGCTCTGTGGAATTTTTTAAAAATATCATTTTTTTAACAATATCGAAAATTCAAAAAATTCTACCATAGTGAATAAAAAAGACTGAAATTTTCTTTGGGGACTTCTTTTATCATGTACTTTCATATAAAAAATTGGCGAACATTATCGAGAATCCCCTGCGTAGCTTTCTTTAAAAATCCGCTGGATTGACCAAGATATATGTATGTTCTCGATTTTTCAGAAAACAACCTATGTTATTATATATAAATTGATAACTCTCTTGGTAATCGAAAACAATTACCTTTTTTTTTAATTTTAGAAAAACGTTCCTTCTTGTATGTATAATGCATGTAAATTTTTTCAGATTTTCTTAAGTTCATAGGTTTAAAGTTGTTCGGATCTAAATATGACCATATTTCCATATATATATGTTGGAACCATTTTTTATGAAAATTCAGAAAATTTGCTAAAAAATATTTTGTTGCTTTTATTAAAGAGATTTAATTTTGTTGAATACATGAAGGTTGAAATTTGCTAAAAATAAAAAAATGGGTAGTTTTGGATACGTAGTTTGTTCTAAAACAAGGCAGACATTAGGTTCGTCATATAGAATATCGATAAATAGTAGAACATATTTTTTTTAAAATTAAATAATTTAATTAAATGATCGGCACAATATCACATTGCAATATATCTATATAGTGTAGTATTGTACTGTCACGCGACATTTTAAGCTGCTATATATTTGTTGATAATCATACAGGCAGGGCTTTACGATATATATATATATGGGCAGATCAGTTACTTTTGCTTCTTCCTAGAGGAAGCTTTAAGATAATAAAAAAAAATTTGTTAAAAACATGTTTGGAACATGTAGTGAGACATTAGGAGTCAAAATACACTATTTTTAGAAAAAGTCCGTATGGATGTGTGTGTGTGCATGTGTGTATGTGTACGCGCGTGTGCGTCAGCGCAGCCAAAACCGACGCCCGACCGGTGTAAACGGATGTGTCTGTGTGTGTTTATGTGTGACGGATGAGGATGAAGATTACTCTGAACATTCACGGTCAAAATTAATGTTTCAGTATTCAATGATTTTGTTTTTTTTATGGAAGGGGGCTATAAAAAATATTCGTTATTTTTCGATGCTTTTTTGTTTTTTAGTAGTTTTTCGATTTTTGAGTTTTAGCTTTTCGAGTTTTTGGTATGTTTGAAATGATATCATCGATTCATTTTTTATGCATTTGAAAGAGCATAAAATTACCTATATTTTCAGACTCGAAATTTTAAAGAAGTTACTTTTATTATTCTGTTGTACACGAAAACGTCGTGTTTTGTTTAAACAGGGATATTTGGGAAATATAGCATACAAATTTTTGAAAAAATTTGAGGTGATTCGGAATATAGATAAGAATATTCTGTAAAATTTTCAAGCCTTGATTATTTTTTTTTTGAGAAAAAGTCATTTTGTAAAAAAATAATTTTTTTGGCGCTGGATAACTTGAGTAAAACGTAATTATTCGTTCTGAAATTTCCAGAAAGGTAGCTTTTTAATATCTCTTGCGACTGTTAGAAGCCTAGATTATAACGACCTTTACATTCAGAGATATTTGAGGTTGTTTTTATTCTAATTTTTTTTATCGTTTATACCTCGAGAGCGGCGTGGTCATTTTGCAAACCGGGGCTCTTTTCGTCGTTTTAAAATAAAGATTCTGAATTGAAAATAAATTTTGAGATTCATTGATCCGTTTTGGTTTTATTATGATTTTTTTATTTTACGATATTTTACGATATCTGAAATCGAAAAGGTAAATTATTTTTGTATTTTAGAAATAACGTTATTGTTTAATTCTTTCTTTCTTTGTATTTAGTGGCCATGTGTCCCCTCTTTCTTTGGACTCCGACATGTCATAATGCATATGAGGCATTTCACGTCAAGTGACCTGAGCCGAAAATAAACGGCAAAATCAGCGACTTTTGCGCTCAATATAAATAATATAAGATTTGTTTTTTAAAAATTTAACAATAATGGTTTTTATATTTTTTTCATGAGCTTTTTGATGGTGATAACCATGTTTCAAAATTTTCATAATTTGACCTTAAAAAATCAAAAAGAAAACTAAATTTTCATTTTTCTTAGAAAACGTAATTTTTTTAATACTTTTAAATGAAAGGTTCGTTTTTTTAACATAAAAATCATCTTGGTCTCAAAAGGGTTTTTTGGTATTTTCAAATAACAGAGCTTCGAAGAACGCGTGACCATCCACCGCGCCAGCGCTGGGGCAGCGCAGCTTCTACCTCATACAAAATTGTAGTTAAACTATACTATGTATGATACATACACGTTTCTTATATTTTTCTTAAGTTTTCTTTTTGCTTACATTAGAATTTTTTACTACTTTCGTGATTTCTTTTTTAATCGTATTGTTTTTCTTAGTTTTCGTTTGCTTCGTCTGTTTTATTGTTTTCTTAATTTTTTTTGGCTCTTTCACTCTTTTAACAAAAATGTGGTACTTTGTAGACTGTGCAAATTTTTTCATTTTTAGTTCAACGCTTTCGAAAGGTATAAATGCGTGATACTGCCATGTGCCTGGAATCGTCATTGCGTTATCGCATCTTTCTTTTAACCCTTTCAGTCACAGAAGCCGATATATCGGCTCCCTATTGTTTTTAGTCACAAAATTTGATTTCTATTGTTATCGCAGTACAAATATACGTTTTCTATGTATTTTTGATCGTAGAATACGAATCTGATATCAATAATTTTATAAATATAAAAACAACCCTTCAAATGGGGTGAAAACCACCCTTTTAGTCATGAAATTGAATTCGTTTGGTTATGAAAGTAAAAAAACCCCCTCCTCATTAGAACACGGGCTTGGGACCGTCTGTGGCAGAGTTATGTTTTTTTCTTTTTTTTTTGTTTTTCTTTTTTTCTTTTTTCTTTTTTTTTTCTTTTTCTCTTTTTTTCTTTTTTTCTTTTTTATTTTTTTTTTCGTTTTTTTTTTTTTTTTTTTTTTTTTTTTCAAAAATGCATTGTGGACATATATTGCACTTCCATTACCAAACAAATTGCATTTTTTAACTAAAAGGGTGGTTTTCACCCCATTTGAGGGGTTGTTTTTATATTTATTCAATTTTTGACACTTGATTTGGATTCTTCGTTCAAAAATACATTGGAAACATATATTTGCACTTCCATAACCAAATGAATTGAATTGCGTGACTGAAAGGGTTAAAGCATTTGCAGTTAAATCATAACTTTGCTTGGTACTAAAAAATACCTCTGTTTCTTTACAGTATTTTTTTGCCCATGAATATAAGTCTGTAGCATCAAGAATATGATTTCCTGCAGAACATTGTAAGCTAACCCGTTTCACACCTCTTTTCAAATTAGCCCCTATACCGTCACATGCATCTTAACCGTGAGCTGTAGCATGAAAATGCCACTCAGCAGTGATTCCGAAATGTTGCTCATGAGCAAGAAGATTGGCAAAACTACTTTTGTTCTTAAAAAGCTGACCCGCTCCATCTGTGACGTAATAAATTTTTGTAACCATAAAGTTTGAGTTTAATCAATCAATGGTTATTTTTTGATATTCATAAGCAGCAATAGCGTCATGATTTAAATTATCAAATAAAATAACCATACTTTTATGTTTAAGTTTACCAGCTTCTATACAGTAAACAACTACTGTAGATACAATAGATTGATTATTATTCCAATGAAATGATTGCACTGAATTTTGAATGACAAACGCGTAGTTTTCAGCAAAATCAAAGCAAATCATAAACTACGCTTCGTTTAAATTTTCTTTAAAATTTTTTAGAAATAGCGCTTGCTGGTTAGCAATGAAATTATGTAACTTGAATTTAGATAATCGTTCACAAAATTGGTCTACGAATTCGTCAATTTTCATTAGTTGAGTCTTTAATGTGCATCTATCAGTTTGTATCCATGTATCAAACAAAATTTCTTCAATATCTTTATCGTCGTAAACTTTTGTTAAATAATTTTTAATTTCTGCTACATCAGGACAATTTTTACACTCCCCTAGAAAACAAGTACCATTAGCATCTGAACATACAATTACATTTATGCAATCACGATAGTTTTACAAAGGTTTTTTAGAAGTTATTGTCACATTCTTTAAATCAATAGCATTAAACATTAATTTTACATTTTCATGATGTGTACAAACGCAAACTATATGAGTTCCGCTGGATCCTGCTAAAACACAGTGAGGGGGTCTAAATTGTGTAAATTTTGTGAAACCTATCTTTACGACTTCATGCTCAATTTTGAATTGAGCATATAATTCGTTAAGATTACAAAGTAATAGTCATTTTTGCATATGAACTCGAGTTCCATCATCTTGTTTCACTGATATAAAATCCATTATTCCAGGCAATAATCGACTTATATCATCTCGTTCATAAAATTTACGTACTAAAGTACTTGTTTCAGTAGATAGTAACTTCCCATTTTTTGGAATCGAAGTTGCTAAAATACCATGATTTGAGACCAATTCTTTCGCAGTTTTTGCTTCTCGCTTAGTCGATTTAAATTCTAAAATTAATTTTGCGCGCGACCAATATTTTGTAGCGAAAGTAAGCAATACTATTTTTTCATTTTTACCATTAGATTGTTTGAACTTTTCTTTGATTTGATCAAGGGTAGCAACACCGGCTTTATGATACTCTTTATCACATTGAACAAAATACTTATTAGCTACTGGGGGGGTTATATCGGAATCTCGAAGAGATTTATAAAAATTAACTTTACATTTTATAGAAATTTTAGTTTCTGCTGGGAGTGAAGAATACTTATTTTTTAATTTACTAGTTAATTGAAATAAATTATTTCTTTCATTATGATTATCTTTTTGAACAGGATTAAAACATTTAAATTTCCACGATACATCATTCGTTTTCGGTGACATTCTGTAAAATAATTTTTTAACTAAATTAAAATAATATAAATGGATACTGGAAATGAAATGAAATGAATATGAATCAAATCTGTAATAAAATACAATGTATTTAATTTATAATGTACGAATTTAATATACATACAATATTCTAATTACTGAACTATACAGAAATATTGAATCAATTAGAATACGTTTACCTTAAATACTGATGGTTCAATATTTAATTTAATAAACAAACTAAAAATATCAACTTTGTTCACTCTTACTTATGCATTTCCTTGCACTATTCATTTGTGCACAGAAAACAAAGTAGATTTCGCGACCTACCGACGAAAAATAAATCAACTCGCGACTTTGTGGTTACGCTTGCGGTATTGCCGACGCGGCAGAGGTCACGCGTTCTTCGAAGCTCAGTTACTCGAAAATACCAAAAAAAACCCTTTTAAAACAAATATGATTTTTATGAAAAAAAATGACCTTTCATTTAAAAGTATTATAAAAAATGACGTTTCTTGAGAAAAATGCAAATTTAGTTTTATTTTTGATATTTCAAGGTCAAATTGTAAAAATTTTGAAAAATGATAATCACGATCAAAAAGCTCGTGAAAAAAACTATAAAAATTATTACTGATAAATTTTTTAAAAACAAGTCTTATATTATTTATATCGAACGCAAAAGTCGCTGAATTGCCGTTTATTTTCGGCTCAGGACACTTGATGTGAAATGCCTCATATGTGATTTTGTATTTTACATTTGTATTTTATATACTTGTTTATTGTGTTTTCCAACGTTGGTCGAGCGAAACCCATCACTTGCTTACTAGTGTCTCAGACATTTTTAAGGAGGCTTAATGGGCGCATACGTCCTGCATTAAAGTACACTGCATAGCCGGAGATCTTTTCCCGACGAAAAACTCGAAGAAAAAATTCTGAAGAATTTTCAAGCATCTTACCCACTGATCCAAGGGATAATGTATGATCGCTTCATTTTGCATCTGAAAGAGTATAAAATTACTTATAAACGGTGATATTTCTTTTTTTTTTATAACTTTTCCATTCAAAATTTGAAATATTGATTGAAGAGGTATTTGAAGATTAATGAAATAATGTATATCAGTATTTTCTATGTTTTATTTCTTATAAATCTGGGTAAAAATGATACGTATGAACGATTTAATTACACGCTAAACCTGTTGGAGCGAAATTTCACTCCGTTCCATTCGAAGAATGAGTGAAATAAATCACTCTAATTAGAGTGGATTTTTGATTTTTTTTAATTTTTATACTTTTATGAAAAATTTAAAATGAAAAGAATTTTAAAAATTTAAAGAAAAAGCTTTGTCTTTAAAAAAGGAAATTTTTAATAATTACAAATCCAACGCGCCTATAACAGTATCTCTAAGGAGACAAGAAAAATGTAATTTAAACTAAATGTGTACATTTAATAAAACATTATCTTTTGATAAACTATCAGTGATATATCAGCCAATTTTTTTGAGATTCTAATTTAAAAGTTATATAGCATATTTAAAATTAATTTATTAGAACAAAAAATTTATATTAGAACAATTAAATTAGTTTGAGCAAGTTAAGTGCCATTGAATTGGCAGCGGTTTTTCAAAAATCCATGCGCACATGGTTCACGAAAATTCTTGGCAATTTTTTATATGAAATTAAATATTGAAAGAAACCCCCAAAAAATTCCCAGCCTCTTTTATGCACTTTGGCGCCCCTAGAATTTCTTGAATGTTCATAATTGGCTGAAAACGAACCATATTCAAATGTTTCCACAGAGCTTCCATTTCACCCGTTTTGATGGATTCAAAAAAGTATTTATTAAAAAAAATATTTTTGATTTGTTTATTTCGTGGTTAATACACAGTATTTTTTTACCACTGCACGCTTATTTTTTTCGTCTTTTGATCAAGAATTTAAATCAAAAAAAAATTTGAAGATTTATAGTTTCCTTTTTAATTTATAACTTTTATCATTTTTATAATAGTCATTTTTTTTCAAAAAAATTTTAATAGCTTTTTTCTTGAGTATTATGCGGTAATTTTTGGCCATTCTAAAATCGTTGTTTACATTTTTTGATTAAGATTAAAAATGAAGAAGAATTTTTAAGATGTATCGATTTATTTCATTTAAACTTTTTTTTCATTTTTATATTTATTTTTTTTTTCAACAAATTTTTAATAATTTTTTTCTTGAGTAGTATGCAGTCATTTTTAGCCATTAAAAATTAAAAAAAAAAAAAATTTTAAATTAATCCATTTGTTTTTGTTTTATACCGTTTTTTCATTTTAATGATATTTTTGAAATAGATGAATCCGTTGTACATAAACTAGAACAAAATTACGAGAAAATTTTATTCTTAAAAGTAGAGTGCATTTACTATATTCATAAATAAAATTTGATAAAAAATTATAGTGTTGCAAAATTTATTATTGTCAATTCGAAAAAAATGTAACTTGATATGCAAAACTTTCAAAGTTGCTTTTTAAATGTTATACATTGGCATAGGATTATTCAGAGTTGAAAATTTTTCTTGAAAATAATAAACAGCGACCCGGCAAAAAGAGGGGGATTGTGGCTTTTAGGTGCAAAATGATGAAATCAACTGTCCACTATATTCGACTCAGCGCCAAATCTCGAATGTGACGATCGTTATTTTTTACTCCAATAAGTTGCAATGGAAAATTTGTGTTGAATAGTTTCAAAATAAAAGAAGACAAAATAATACAGCATTGTTTAGGTAATCAATATATTTCTGCTGTTCCAATACAATTTGTTAGGAATTAAATATAATAGTTAAAATTTGGGTTCAAAGTTAAAATGAGTTCGGATAAACTATTTTGAATAATTAACTCGAATAATTACACTGAATGAAGATTTTTTACGATTTTCTTAGTTACATATTATTATCATTTTTAAATTTATTTGCATGCGCTTAAAAGGTGCAACCGACGTATTCTCAAAAGCTATGGTCATGGCCATAGCGGGAATGCAGGGCAAAGAAGTAGCTATATATTTGGATGATTTCATGATCCCTGCGAAAAGTTGAGAAGATATAAATTGACAAGATTACGGAAAGAAAATGGTTTGCGTGAGGGTGTAAAAATCACAAGTACACCAGCAGCTGCGGTTGCGAAAGCTATGAAGGAGCAGCGCAGGCTAGCGAAGGCAATTAGACCACAATCGCTACATCGATCACCACCTCAATTTAATTCCACACCAGGGAGTGATATCGCAGTGGGTCAAAATACTCGAATTTAAAAACTATTTCTGTGCAGCCAGAAAAATTGGCAGAAAGATGCTTTTCACACTCTAGAGAGCAGTATAGCAACAGTAATTCCCGAAAACTAAAGAAACAAATAATACCAGATTTGGCAAGTAAAGTTGCGTGCAAGATTAATTGTCGACATACAACAGCGCGACATTAACCCTTTGATGGTGGTTCTCTAGGTTTTTAGGGTCGCTGATTACGAATCTGGCGTAAGCTTTTCAGAATTCAATATGGCGGATCCAATATGGCGGCCGATGAAACAAAAAAAAATCCTCAAAATTGATATTTTTAGCTAAAATTGCGTATAACCGGTTTTCGGGGTCGCTGATTACGAATCTGGCATCCGATTTTCAAAATTCAACATGGCGGATCCAATATGGCGGCCGGTAAAACCAAAAAAAAACACAAAATTGATATTTTTCGGTAATATTGCATATACAGGGGTATTTAAGGTCGCTGATTACGAATCTGGCGTCAGCTTTTCATAATTCAATTTGGCGCATACAATATGGCGGCCGGCAAAACCAAAAAAATCCACAAAATTGATATTTGTAGCTAAAATTGCGCATACAGGGGTTTCTAAGGTCGCTGATTACGAATCTAGCATCAGCTTGTAATAATTTAATATGGTGGTTCCAATATGACGGCCGGTAAAATAAAAAAAATCCACAATATTGATATTTGTAGCTAAAATTGCGCATACAGGATTTTTTGAGGTCGCTGATTACGTATCTGGTATCTGCTTTTAATTCAATATGGCGGTTCCAATATGGCGGCCGGTAAAACCAAAAAAATCCTAAAATTGATATTTGTAGCTAAAATTGCGCATACAGGGTTTTTTAAGATCGCTGATTACGAATCTGGCATCATCTTTTAAGAATTCAATATGGCGATTCCAATACGGCGGCCAGTAAAATAAAAAAAATCCTCAACATTGATATTTTTAGCTAAAACTGCGTATGCACCGGTTTTCGCAGTCGCTGATTACGAATCTCTAAATCAGATTTTCCTAACTCAACGTGGCGGATCCAATATGGCGGCCGGTAAAACCAAAAAAATCCTAAAATTGATATTTGTAGCTAAAATTGCGCATACAGGGTTTTTTAAGATCACTGATTACGAATCTGGCATCAGCTTTTAAGAATTCAATATGGCGGTTCCAATATGGCGGCCGGTAAAATAAAAAAAATCTTCAACATTGATATTTTTAACTAAAATTGCGTATACAGGGGTTTTCGCGGTCGCAGATTACGAATGTGGCATCAGATTTTCTAAATTCAACATAGCGGATCCAATATGGCGGCCGATAAAAACCAAAAAAATTCACAAAATTTATATATTTAGCTAAAATTTCGTATGCAGGGGTTTTCAAGATAGCTCATTACAAATCTGGCATCAGCTGTTCAGAATTCAATTAACCCTATGTATTATATACTCCGGGTTTATTCAAATATATACGTTAGCTCCGAATTCTATTGCCGCCGTCAATCAGCCAATCAGGGCTCAGGCATCATGTCACGCGACTAGGAGAGTGTCGCTTTTGCTCCGTTTTGTCTCGCGTCTCGGCAATCACTCCGCGGATCGCAATCAAGCCACACGTTACTACCCCCACCTCGCATTGGTTATTAAAGAGCATTAAATCTCAACTATTGCCTAATTGAACAGTTGTGTGAGTTATTTATTTATTTAAACCCCAACCATTAACATTGGTCCTTCGAGCCAGCCAGGAGCTAAGAATTATTATCATCTTCGCGGGTAGTATCACCACGCGAGGCGCGTGCACATCGCGAGCGCCGACAGCCATTTTGAACGCGGCAACAGGCTTTACACCGTAAAGTCGTAAGGCGACTTTTCGGTCGCCTCATCAAGCTCACGCCTCGCGAGATAATATTTGTTTTCTCTCTTGGAGTGCCGCGTAAGTGGGGAAGAAAAAGAAAAAGCACGGGAGCATCTCCAGTTAAGCCCTGCAGCAATCGCTAAAATTGCACTGAAGTATGGGCTAGACCTTCAACGACCATTTCGAGAGGAAGAAAACTGCAAGGTCATCTACCTCGAGGCATAAGCGATCCGCGTGAAGAGGAGCGGCAACAACTGCATTGTTCGGAGGATAAGTCCATTGTAGCAGAGAGGGGGCAAGATTCGCGCTCCGACTTACTGCGGGCGAGTCCATTGTGCCGAGCAGGGGTGGGCACGAACATCCATCGCTTAGACGACGCCACATCCACATTCCCAATTCCTGTACAAGGTAAAGCTCGGGCTCGCATTGCGCGCGGTGCCGCCATACAGCCGTGCAACAGGAGAGGCAGGGAACTCAGGAGCAGGTACAGCTCATCGTGCGTTGATGCGGCTCGCGCGGCGCGTTCAGCTGATAGACGCGACGAGCGAGTTGATGCACACCGCCGCGCCAGTTTAGCAGCTAGACGCCAGGGGGAGCTGTGAGCAGCTTCCATAGCGTGCGCGCGGCGAAGTTTCGTCGAGGCGGAGCGGCAAAACCCGAGAGCTGTCTGCAACGCAGTTCATCGCAGCTGTCGCGGTAACCACGGAGAAGAGGCCGCGGGTTCACAGTGACTAGCTACTAGAGGCCGCAATCGGGGTTCAAGAAGGCCCGCTATCTCACAGCGACCAAAAAGACGAGACCGCATTCAAGGTGCATGGCCTCGACCATAGGGTTGGAGGAAAGAAGAGTACGCGACAGAGGCGTACGATTGCCACTGGAACGAGCAGCAGGGTGTCCAGTCGGCTACGAGTCGCCACATAGGAGTGCCTGTCGAAGCACGGGCGGCCGGATACGACGGTATGGGCGGAGGATCATTAGCAGCACAGCAGACGCGGCGAGGCAACCTAACCTCAAATCAACCAGGAAGAGCATAGGAGCCACAGGTATCCGTACTGACACTCAGATTGGCAAGCGTCAACAACAATGATTCAACAGATATCAGGTGAAGTCGTTCTTATCCTATGCTATAGCTCCCGCTTGCTTTAAGGAAACTAGGTTTCCCATGCGGCTTCGTAGATGTAGTTAAAATGCTTCAAGACTGCTCTTTCGTATTTTAATACTTACATATTCAATAAGCTACAACTTTGAATATTTTTTGGCGTTGTTTCAGTACTTGAAACAATAAATTGGAATAGTCTAAAGCTCTTATCTTGCCTTTGTTGTTTACATATTCAATAAGCTACAGCTTTGAATATTTTTTGGCGTTGTTTCAAAACTTGAAACAATAAATTGAAACAATTCAATGCTCTTCTCTCGCCTTTTGTAGTTAAAATATTCAAAAAGCTACAGCTTTGAATATTTTTTTGGTGTTGTTTCAATACTTGAAACAATAAATTGAAATAGTGTGAGGCTCTTATCTGGCCTTTGTAGTTAAAATATACAAAAAGCTACAGCTTTGAATATTTTTTTGGAGTTGTTTCAATACTTGAAACAATAAATTGAAATAGTGTGAGGCTCTTATCTTGCCTTTGTTGCTTACATGTTCAAAAAGCTACAGCTTTGAATATTTTTTTGGCGTTGTTTCAATACTTGAAACAATAAATTGAAATAGTTTAAGGCTCTTTTCTCGCCTTTTGTTGTTAAAATATTCAAAAAGCTACTGCTTTGAATATTTTTTGGCGTGTTTCAATGCTTGAAACACTTATCTGAAATAGTTTAAGGCTCTTTTCTCGCCTTTTGTTGTTGAAATATTCAAAAAGCTACTGATTTGAATATTTTTTGACGTGTTTCAATACTTGAAACAGTGAATTGAAATAGTTTAAGGCTCTTCTCTCGCCTTTTGTTGCTCAAATATTCAAAAAGTTAATGTTTTGAATATTTTATGGCGTATTTCAATACTTGAAACGCCAACTTGAAATAGCGTCAGGCTATTTTTTCGCATTTTAGTAGTTAGTCTCTAGCCTTCTGAAGCTTCAACATATGGTTTGTAATTTCTCCAGTATTCTGTAAATTCAGCAACACTGAAAGCCAAATTTAGCGCCTTTATAGCTTGCTTGTAGTCGCTTTATCCAAAACTTCTGAAGCTTTTTGTAGAATAGAGGTTTTTTTTGTTTATAAATATGGTGGATTGCTTTGCTTGGTGATTGGGTTGCATAATAAATAGCATAACAATCGATACTGCATTTTATCATCATAGCTACACCAAACAGGATAACACGTCTTCGATCAAGGAAGCTGCTGCAGCAGGTTGAGCCCTGTTTCATCGACTGACAGCCGTGGCACCTCAATATCCTCGCTCACAGCCTGTATATTACAGTCCAGATGCAAACAAAACGAGCCTTCCTGGATGTCAGGCTAATGCCAAAGGCAGAGACTGTACACACGTCAGTATAGAGCTACCAGGTTTTAGTTTATTTTTGATTTTGTTTAGCTTTATTATTTTTTTTAAACATAGAAGCATTCTGCCCTGTTGAAAATTTTTTATGTCAACGTAGTTGGTGGTGCTAAAGTTCTTCATAGGCCAGTGGTATCCAGCTACGCCAATACTAATTTTTGTTGTTGTTTTGCCCATTTAATAGGTGTCTGCTGTCCTGTCGATAATGCTATAAGGCATCGTGACCAGTAGTAATAGTTTTATTCTGGTTTATTGGCTTCGCAAGCTAATTTTTTGCATGAAAGGATGCTGCCATGCTGTACGTTATGTAAGTCAAAGCAGTAAATTAAGCTAGGCTCCATGTAGAACAATAGTATCCAGCTTCGCATTTTTCATTTTTTATGTAGGTATAGCGGGGTATGTGGTTTTGGTGCGCGCATCATAATATTGCAGGGCAGGATATTGCTGATTTAGAAGCAGAGCAGCTGATGATATATTTACAATATTTTTTAGTCATTCAGAAGGTGACAGCTACGCATTATTTTTGGTGTACGCATCTTACTATTACAGGGCAGAAAGTTTCTGATTTGGATGCAGAGTAGACGAGGTTAGAGTTGCAATCAGTAGACAGTTTTTTTATTGCAGCGTCAGCTGTTAATATAACAGACTGGTGTTCGGGTCTTCTATTCCAGACGGTCATTGAAGGTACCAGGATAGTGTGACGTAGGTTTTGTAGTATTTTTAATACGTTTCAGTTGTATACTGGAATTTTTAATACTTATTAAACCAGTGATTGCTAGTAATAGGCATTTACACCATCAAAATAGACACTTAATAGCTGTAACTTCTATAGTCTACAGGACCAACAAGCGGTCTTAACCTGCAATTTTTATGACAGGTAGGTTAGGTCGTATCAGAGTGCTAAGTTTGCTTTAGTGGTAACAGCAGGCAACATGGATTTGATAGAGAAGCAGATGAGGTTATACAAGAGATTTGCTCGAATATACGAAAATTTTAAGAAACTAGGTGATGAGAAAATGACTCAAGGAGCCTGTGCAGCTCGAATCGAGCTACTTCAAAACTTATGGTCCAAATTAGTTAATAATCATGATCTGATATTGGACGATGAGAACGTAAGTAGTGAGGAGGATTATTTCAAGTTGAAACTTTATCTAGAGGCAGAGGAAAAGTATGCGCTCAATCTAGGGCTCCTGGGTGAACACTCCATACAGTTAAAGGCTACCGAGCTCACTCAGCCTCTTGGCATTCCAGTCAATGCCTCGAATAGAAATTCTGCCAAGCTTCCTCCTGTCGAACTTCTCACATTCTCTGGCGATATTTGTAGAAATTATTGTCAAAGATGCAACCATACCAACAGTGTATAAAATGCACTATTTAAGATCTTCTTTGAGGGGAGATGCTGCTTCCTTATTAGAGGAGCCTCCGGTGGGAGGGGAAAATTTTGCTAATGCCTGGAAGGGAGTAATGGCTCATTTTGACAATACCAGGTTGTTGATAACCAAATTGTTAGCCAAACTATTGGCTCAAACAGCAATGTCTGCCGAGACTTTGCAGGAAATTTGCAGGGTTAAAACGGGGACGAAGCATATATTACAGGCGTTAAAGACTCTTGGCAGTCCAGTGCAACACTGGGACCATTTTACTGTCTTCTTAACAGTTGGGAGGTTGTCTCCGCACATTCAAAGGAAGTGGGAGGAATCGGTGGCTAGGTCTGAACATCCGCAGGAACCATCCGCTTTTAACACCTTAGATGAGTTTTTGGAAACCGAAAGGTTAGCATTGGTTCAATTAGAGATTGCCAAAGAAGGAGCCTCCTTGGGAGATGTATCGAAAGGCAAGGACTCTCATTTTGATTGGTCTGAAGAAAGAACCACCTCCCCCAAAAACAAGTATACTAAGTCGATTAATCTAGCTCAAGAGAGCAAAACTAAAAATTCTTCTTGTCCCATATGCAAAGGCAATCATTTTATTATGAGATGTAGCATATTCCAGGCGAAAACGCCTTTTGAGAGAAATCAGTTGGCGGCAAGGAATCATTTATGCTTTAACTGTCTTGCTAAACACACAGTGCAAGATTGTAAAGTAGATAAACGTTGTCAGCACTGTTCGGCAAAGCACAATACAATGCTTCACTTTTCAAACAGTTGTGCAGTCAAAACAAAGGTGGATGAGAAGCCGCAGACAACTACAATTTCGGATCTGTATCCACAGATGGTTCATCTAGAACAGGTACTCGTTCTTTTTCCAATAATTTTGTAGGTACAGCGCAACCAATTTCCAGTATTAATTCTGCTGAAGGTCAGGATTCTGAGGAAATACTTCTAACTACAGCTCATGTGCTGATGCAAGCTAAGAATGGCAGGCATTGCCAGGCTCGAGCATTAATAGATCAAGGAGCTCAATCTTCCTTTATAATGGAAGAGCTGTGTCAAAATTTGAAACTCCAAAGAAACTATGTGTCGTGATGGGAGATGCGAAATCACGGAGGGTTGTCCTTGTGAAAGATACGCGGAGTGCACTTGATCCTCTAGAACGTCCGATTACTCCGGTCAAAGCGGAAGTAATCTTCGGTTAGCCCCCTAAGTCTTACAGTTGCCGCGATGCAATGCGTGCAAGCTGTTCGAGTTGTTGCATGGTGGGAGACTCAGAGGTGGGGGGGGGGGGGGGGGGGGAATGGCCCCCACGACTCTGCATCCGAGTAGCCGAAGCTAGCAACCTTCAGGGTGTGCGTCCAAGGGTCGAAGAGCCTACGGACGTCACCCCGGATGGGAGTCAATACGTCGACAGGCACGGCTCGAGAGGTGTGCTAGTCTAGTATTAAACTCCGGTTTGGTAGTGTTAGGAGATGTTTAAAGAAGTGTTAGAGATTTATATATTTTAAGGGGTTTATTATAGTTTAATGTATCTACAATGAAAACCCTATTAGGATGGATCGTCTCTGGGCCAACCACGGCAAGAAGTAGCCCCCGCTTCAGACTCAACGTACACATATCGACGCAGGACAGCGATCTCAACGTACTTCTCAGGAAATTCTGGGAGGTTGAGGAACTGCCGACAAGAGAAAAGTTTCTCACTGATGAGGAGCGAATGTGTGAAGAGAGCTATCAGGCAACAGTGACACGTAAGGTCGACGGACGCTATGTGGTAAGGCTACCCTTAAAAAATGATACTCCGGTGGAATGGGGAGGTTCCTATAATCAACCGGTCCGCATGATGCACAATTTAGAAAAACGTTTCGAGAAAAATACGGATCTTCGAGATGCATACGTAAAATCGTTGCGTGAATACGAGGAAGCCGGTTAAGTATTTTTTCTTGCCTCATCATGGCGTGGTGAAAGAAAGCAGCACGACGACGAAACTGCGCACGGTCTTTAATGCATCAGCTAAAACCAAAGATGGAATCTCACTTAATGATTTTCTCCTTGTAGGTCCTAATCTTCTACCGGACCTGTTCGATTTGATTTCACGCTGGAGGCGCTACCCGTACGTTTTTGCGGCGGACATCGCTCGTATATATCTCCAAATCCAAGTACAGGAGCAGGACCAGCATCTACAAGCCATCGTTTGGAGGGAGGATGTGAAGGACAAGTTAACAACATTCCTGCTCACCACGGTGACGTTTGGATTTGGTTCATCGTTATTTCTAGCAAGCAGAACACTTCATCAGCTGGTGCAGGAAGAGGGACAGGCATTTCCTACGGCGGGTGAGATAATTAAAAATGAGATTTACATGGATGATGTTGTATCCGGTGATTTCACGCTATCTGGAGCTAGGGTTAAGCAGGAGCAAATCATTAATATACTTCATATAGGTGGTTTTAATCTGCGGAAGTGGCTATCCAACAATTCTTCGTTGATCTTGTAGCTACTGAAGCTAATCTGAAAGTTGGACTAGGTTTCTCAGTTTTAGGTATTGCCTGGAACCCTGCACGAGATTGTTTTTATTATAACATTTCTCTTGAGTCGCTGAGCGGTACTACTACCAAAAGGACGGTACTGTCCAAGGTGGCGAAGTTGTTCGATCCAGTAGGTTGGATCTCTCCGATCATTGTTCTGTTTAAACTATTTATGCAATCTCTGTGAGCCTTGACCAAGGAATGGGACCGAACGCTGCCGAACGAGCAAACTGAGTATTGGAAAATTTGTTATAGGTCACTGTCTTGTATTCCGTCGATTAACATTCCCCGTTGGTCCGGAATATTGCCTTCAGCTCATGCCTTTGAATTACACGGTTTTGCTGACGCTTCCAAAAGAGCATATGCAGGGGTGGTATATCTCCGGGTGTTGGGCGAGGGTACTCAAGTTCATTTATTAGGCGCTAAAACCAAAGTAGCTCCTATTAAGACTTTGTCGATCCCTAGATTGGAGTTATGTGCTGCACAGTTGGTCGCTAAATTAGCGCGAAAATTTGTAGATATATTAGGCTTAACTCCACTTGAGGTACATTTGTGGTCCGACTCCAAAGACGTGCTTTATTGGCTTGGGGATATTCCGTCCAGATGGCAAGTGTTCATAGCTAACAGATTAGCTGACATATCGACGTTGCTTCCGGATGCCTACTGGCAACCCATCGACTCGGCGGACAATCCTGCGGACATAGCCTCGCGAGGCTGCCTAGCTAGCGAGTTAGTTAACCATGATTTGTGGTGGAAGGGTCCCAAACGGCTAGTTGAGCACTCGTTAAGTTGGAATCGTGCTCACGATATTGATTCTCTTCTGTCCAAGACGCCGTCGAGTAGTAATGTAGAATTAGAGATATCCTCTGTACAGACAGTGACGTCAGTCAGAAAAACGGATGAATTATGGTCATTGATTAATGAATATTCTTCCTTAAGTAAGTTAATTAGAATTACGTTATACGTTTTGCGGTTCATATATAACGCTTTGCATAAAACTTCATTAGTTATAAGGATATCCCCCATCTTAAGGGACTTTCCAAAAGGTTATACGGTTGCTATCCGAGGAGTGGAGGTAAATCAGGCTAAGCTCATGTGGGCCCGACTCACTCAACTTCAACATTGGCAAACGGAAATAGACGTTCTTCAGAAAAACCAAGAATTAGCTAAATCCCATTTTTTGAAAAGTTAGAACCCTATGTTGATAGATGGGTAGCGATTCGTCTCGCGTCGCGGTCCATGCTCATCAGTGTTGAGCGATCAGGGCACGAACTTCGTAGGGGCTGACGCTGAATAACGCAGGATGTATGCCCTCGGTTCTGAATTCGTAAATGTTGTAAGTCCAGCATTGCAGGACTGCGGCACGGTTTCGAGTTTTAATCCGCCCGACGCGCCACATTTCGGCAGTATATGGGAAACGGCGGTCAAAACGATAAAACACCACCTGAAAAGAGTCATTGGAGATACAATCCTCACGTTTGAGGAATTCGCCAACCTGCTTTGTTAGGTGGAAGCCTGTCTCAACTCGCGGCCTCTCATACCGCGTACTGAAGATGCAGCGGATTTGTTTGTATTAAGTCCTGCGTATTTCTTTGTTAAGGAAGCGTCTTTTTTGGTTTCAGAGCCTAGGATCACCGAGGAAAAGCAGACTCCCATGCAGCGGTGGCGGCGCATGACTCAGTTGAATCAGCGCTTTTGGGATCATTGGTCAAGTGACTATTTGCACCAACTGCAACGTCGCACCAAATGAAAGGATGACCAACCCTCCTACCAAGTCAGCGATATCGTGCTGATAAGGCATGAGACAACTGCTCCCACCAGGTGACCGCTAGCCAGAGTAAAACAGACCTATCCGAACAACCACCAAGCTAGTCAAGCTGCTAGAGGTCAATGCAGCCCAGGAGGGTGGTGACCATGAAGATTGAAAATAGAAGATCGAAGAAATATTGATTTAATTCGAGTCAGTAGGTGGCATTCTTAATGACGTATTTTTGCTCTATCATTTTTCTTTATTCTTTTTTTTAGTTTCTAACGAAAGAAACGAAATCAATGAATTGTTACGCGTTCGATTCATTAATCCTAAGTAAAATTCTAAGTAGAAGTTGTGTTTTTGATAGATCAATTAAGATGTTAAATATTATTAAATGAAACTGCATACTTTTACGTACAATTGACAAAATATTTTTATATCGTTTTATATGAAAACGAGGTGGGCGGAATGTTATTAACCCTATGTATTATATACTCCATTTTATTATTCAAATATATACGTTAGCTCCGAATTCTATTGCCGCCGTCAATCAGCCAATCAGAGCTCAGTACTACCCCCACCTCGCATTGGTTATTAAAGAGCAATAAATCTCAACTATTACCTAATTGAACAGTTGTGTGAGTTATTTATTTATTTAAACCCCAACCCGTAACAGATATGTTTAGCTAAAATTAATTATACTGGGTTTTCTAAGGTCGCAGATTACAAATCTGGCATCAGCTTTTCAGAATTCAATATGGCGGTTCCAATATGGCGGCCGGTAAAACCAAAAAAATCCACAAGATTGATATTTTTCGCTAATATTGCATATACAGGGGTATTCAAAGTCGCTGATTACGAATCTGGCATCAGATTTTCAGAATTCAATATGGCGGATCCTACATGGCGGCCGATGAAATAAAAAAAATTTTCACAATTGATATTTTTGCATAATATTGCGTATACAGGGGTATTCAAGGTCGCGGATTACGAATCTGGCATCAGCTGTTCAAAATTCAATATGACGGCGGCTAAAACCAAGAAATCATCAAAATTGATATGTTTAGCGAAAATTAAGTATACATGGGTTTTCAAGATCGTTGAATACAAATCAGGCATCAGCTTTACAGGATTCAATATGGCAGATCCAATATAGCGACCGGTAAAACAAATGAAATCCACAAAATTGTTATTTTTAGCTATAATTCCTAAAAATATGACGCATACAAAATGGCGGACGGTAAACCAAAACAATCCTTAAAATTAATATTTGTAGCTAACATTGCGCATACAGGGTTTTATAAGCTCGCTGACTACGAATCTCACATCAGCTTTTAAGAATTCAGTATGGCGGTTCCAATATGGCGGCCGGTAAAATAAAAAAAAACCTCAACATTGATATGATTAGCTAAAAATGCGTATGCAGGGGTATTCAAGGTCGCTGATTACAAATCTGGCATCAGCTTTTCGGAATTCGCTTTGACGGATCCAATATGGCGGCCGGTAAAACGAAAAAAAATTCACAACATTGATATTTTAAGCAAAAATTGCGAATACAGGGGTTTTCGGGGTCGCTGATTCCGAATCTGGCATCGGATTTTCAAAATTCAACATAGCGGATTCAATATGGCGGTCGCTAAAACCGAAAAAATCTACAGAAATTGATATGTTTAGATAAAATTGCGTATACAGGGGTTTTCGGGGCCGCTGATTCCGAATCTGGCATCGGATTTTCATAATTCATCATAGCGGATCCAATATGGCGGCCGCTAATACCAAAAAAATCCACAGAAATTGATATGTTTAGATAAAATTGCGTATGCAGGGGTTTATAAGGCCGCAGATTACGAATCTGGCAACAGCTCTTCAGAATTCTATATGGCGAATCCAGTTTGGCGGCTGGTAAAATAAAAAAGAATCATCAAAATTGATATTCTTAGCTAAAATTACGTATACAGGGGTTTTCGAGGTGCTGATTACGAATCTGGCATCAGATTTTCTAAATTCAACATGGAGGGTCCAATATGGCGGCCGGTAAAACCAAAAAAATCCACAACATTGATATTTTTAGCTAATATTGCGTATACAGGGGTTTTCGGGGTCGCTGCTTACGAATTTGGCATCAGATTTTCAAAATTCAATATGGCGCACACAATATGGCGGCCGGTAGAACCGCAAAAAACCACTAAATTGATATTTTTAGCAAAAACTGCGTGTACAGGGGTTTTTAAGGCCGCAGATTACGAATCTGGCAACAGCTCTTCAGAATTCTATATGGCGAATCCAGTTTGGCGGCTGGTAAAATAAAAAAGAATCATCAAAATTGATATTCTTAGCTAAAATTACGTATACAGGGGTTTTCGAGGTGCTGATTACGAATCTGGCATCAGATTTTCAAAATTCAACATGGCGGGTCCAATATGGCGGCCGGTAAAACCAAAAAAATTCACAACATTGATATTTTTAGCTAATATTGCGTATACAGGGGTTTTCGGGGTCGCTGCTTACGAATTTGGCATCAGATTTTCAAAATTCAATATGGCGCACACAATATGGCGGCCGGTAAACCAAAAAAATCCTCAAAATTAATATTTGTAGCTAAAATTGCGCATACAGGGTTTTCTAAGGTCGCTTACTGCGAATCTGGCAACAGCTCTTCAGAATTCTATATGGCGAATCCAGTTTGGCGGCTGGTAAAATAAAAAAGAATCATCAAAATTGATATTCTTAGCTAAAATTACGTATACAGGGGTTTTCGAGGTGCTGATTACGAATCTGGCATCAGATTTTCAAAATTCAACATGGCGGGTCCGATATGGCGGCCGGTAAAACCAAAAAAATCGACAACATTAATATTTTTAGCTAAAATAGCGTATACAGCGGTTTTCAAGGTCGCTGATTACGAATCTGGTATCAGCTTTTAAGAATTCAGTATGGCGGTTCCAATATGGCGTCCGGTAAAATAAAAATAACCTCATCATTGATATGTTTAGCTAAAAATACGTATGCAGGGGTATTCAAGGTCGCTGATTACAAATCTGGCATCAGCTTTTCGGAATTCGATTTGACGGATCCAATATGGCGTCCGGTAAAACGAAAAAAAATTCACAACATTGATATTTTAAGCTAAAATTGCGTATACAGGGATTTTCGGGATCGCTGATTCCGAATCTGGCATCGGATTTTCAAAATTCAACATAGCGGATCCAATATGGCGGCCGATAAAATCAAATAAATCCAAAAATTTGACATTGATTACGAAACCCGTACCAGATTTTCAGAATTCAGTATGGCGGATACAATATGGCAGCCGATAAAATCAAATAAATCCAAAAATTTGACATTGATTGCGAAACCCGTACCAGATTTTCAGAATTCAGTATAGCGGATCCAATATGGCAGCCGGTAAAATAAAAGAAAACCACAAATTTGATATTTTTATCTAAAATTTCGTATACAGAGGTTTTAGGGGTCGCTGATTACGAATCTGGCATCAGAATTTCAAAATTCACCATGGCGAATCCAATAGGGTGTCCGGTGAAACCGAAAAAAATCCAAAAATTGATATGATTAGCTAAAATTGCGCATGCAGGGGTTCTCGTGGTCGTCGATTACGAATCTGGTATCATCTTTTCAGAATTTAATATGGCGGATCCAATATGGCTGCCGGTAGAACCACAAAAAACCGACTAAATTAATATTTTTAGCCAAAATGGCGTATATAGGGGTTTTTAAGGTCGCAGATTACGAATCAGGATTCAGCTCTTCAGAATTCAATATGGCGGATCCAGTTTGGCGGCTTGTAAAATAAAAAAAATCTTCAAAATTCATATTTTTAGCTAAAATTGCGTATAAAGGGGTTTTCAGGATCGCTGATTACGAATCTGGCATGAGATTTTCAAAATTCAACATGGCGCATCCAATATAGCGGCCGATAAAATCAAATAAATCCACAAATTTTACATTTTAGCTAAAATTGCGTATACCGGGGTTTCGGGATCGTTGATTACGAATCTGGCATTAGATTATCAAAATTCAACATGGCGGATCCATAATGGCGGCCGGTAAACCCAAAAAATGAAAAATATTTGTATGTTTATCTAATATACGTATGTAGGGGTTTTCAAGGTCGCTGATTACGAATCTTGCCTCAGGTTTTCAGTATTCAATATGTCGTATCCAATATGGCGGTCGGTAAAACCAAAAGAATCCACTAAATTGATATTTTTAGCTAAAATTGCGTATACAGGGGTTTTCGGGGTCGCTGCTTACGAATTTGGCATCAGATTTTCAAAATTCAATATGGTGGCCTGGACGACCAAAAAATCCACAAAAGTGATATTTTTAGCTAAAATTGCATATACAGGGGTTTTCGGGGTCACTGATTACGAATCTGGCATCAGCTTTTCAAAATTCAATATGGCGGCCTGGACGACCAAAAAATCCTCAAAAGTGATATTTGTAGCTAAAATTGCGTATACAGGGGTTTTTATGGTCGATGATTACAAATCTGTCTTATATTGTTTCGTTCGTGGAATAAAATGTTTATTGGTGGTGTTTCAAAAAGCAGTTATTTTCAGCTTTAATGCATAATGTCACATTGCAGGTTGTACAATAAAATTTCGATCGAATCCGTAGATTTTAGTGCTACAATTTTGACAGTATTTGGGAACTTCCTCGTGAACGGCAGGTAAATGCATCTGTTGTGACGCTGTCGCACTATCAGGTGTTCTAGTTTCTTTTGGAGTAGGGGTTTTGGAAGTGCGTCTTCCCCGTTTCACTTGGTCAACCGGTCCTACCAGTTGATCCACAACTGACAAACGAAAACGCTTAAATTTCAATTTGTATTGGGATTGCGCAGTTGGAAAATTATGCTCTTTTTTTGCTCTTTCTAGAAATTTCATAAAATGATTTCGTCATGTCTGACTTGTCAACGCATCTCATGTAAGCGTTATAATCTTTTGCCATTGACGGGCAAGTTACAGTTTTCGAAGAACCATCTTTTTGTCTTTTCTGCACCTCTGACAATGCAGATGGATCTTGAAAATTTGACAGAAACTGAACTGGCTTTTCGTCAACCCATTTTTTCCATCCGATACCGTCATCTGACGTATGGTATTCACTATCTCCGATGTTTATATCTTTATCTTTTTTCTGAAGCTTGGGTAGATCTTTATGACTTTGCTAACAGTTCCAGAAGCTAAGATTCCGTCTTTTAGTAATGAACTCATCAAAGCAATACTTGAGCAATAATTATCAAAGTAGATGTAATGATTCATATTCGTCAAGATCCAAGATAAATGCTTGATAACTCTTTCCCAGAATTCACGTACAAGCCCTTAATGTGAGCTCTTATCCACACCTTATATCCTCTTTTTATAGGTTTTTGAGGCATGTACTGTTTCGTAGTCTTTCTATCTTTGAATTTTATCATGGTCTCATTTATAGATTGTTCTCTTGTTGGATCATAATAATGCAGATAGGTTTGAGAAATTTTGTCAATAAATGGTCTTATTTTATACAATTTATCAAACTTGGGTCCCCCCTTTTGGGTTCTTTAGTCTTATCATTCGAGTCTAGATTGCTGAGAAGGAAATAAAATCTCTTGACCGGCATTTTTGAACTTATATAAGCATCATTCAGCTGAGGATTCAAGGAATACCAGTAATCGCGATATGATGGTGACCTTTTCACACCCAAAAGTATGTTGATTCCAAGAAATTTCTTTATCTCTTCTGCTGTTACAAAATCTTCGTTCTTATTTTTATTTTATTGACTATAAAGATTAGTTTGTTGTACCATTGATTCGATATGTTTTCAGATAAAAGCATCAAGAAAGTATCTCCAAGAGTTTTTACATCATCTGGAATGTTTTTTGGTCCAACATCCTATGTAAAAGGTAAATCATCATGAGGCATACTTTTAAGACCAAATCCCATCTAATGGGCCTCCATCGCTCTGGAATACACGGGAATAGTTAGCAAAATGACTTTCGGAATCAACATTCTTATGAAAACTTTCATCGTCACTCATATCATTTCCATCTACAGATTAATTGCCAGATGGAATTTCAGCTTCCTCATATTCTGTTTCTGAATCACTCATTTTGCCTTCTTCGAATTCACTAAGATAAATTGTAAAAACGACCAATCAGAAAATGTAATACCAAACGATACAGAGATATACAAGTAGCATATATCCGTTAGCCTGCCACTTAAGGGGAGGGTAGGGTTTTCATGCTAAAAAAAAACACTTTTTTTGCGAATTTTTTTTAGAGAACTGGGTTGACCAAATTTATTCAAACCTTTTGTACACTTTTAAGCATCATTTCAACAACATGCTCAAATTTTTTCATACAATTATGTCGGCAAATAAGCCGGTGACGGAGCATTTCCCAAAACGCCTTTTGAAAAAGATGATTTGTGGTGATCACTGTATCTCGGCCAAAATTACCTGTAACCAAAATTTCGGTAATATTTAATTAAAAAATCACTAAATCCTCCCTCCCAACGATTTCCAAAAGTATTTTTTTTCATTTTTATACGTTTTATAGCAGTTTGAATCAAAAGTTCCGATTTTTAACTAAAATTTTCGTCATTTTGGGGGTGAAAAATACCCTTAATGTACAAAAAAAATTTCATACGAACCGTTGGGGGGAGGTTTATTATACCTAGAAACTGTATACCAAATTTGGTGTAAATCGGTTAAACGGTTCTGAAATGACAATGATCACGGACTTTGGAAAAGTGGTTTCAAGAAAAACGCGTTTAAAGTTTTTAAGTATGAAAAAGTTAAGAAAAAATCTTTTTTCTTTAACTTACACCGAGTCATCGCTTCCAGCTCCATAAAGGACATTTCCTGCTGCAACATTGTTATCCTCAGCTTCTTTTTTTTTGCAATCTACGCAAAATCCTGGCCTCTTTAGTCTGCTGTTCAGCTTGAAACTCTGCCTTACTTATCCGACAGTTATCTTCCAATCTTGCATAATCGTGCGCGCTTGGTCCAACGCTGATACCCATATCGGACAAAAAGGTAAGTAAAGCACCTGCGCCTTCATTGAACGTACTTGCAGCTATATACGATGCCAGTTCTACAAGTTATTTGCTACCAGGTAACTTTTTCGGTGCAACTTTCCAAATCAACTGGTTAAGACTCTCATTGGCGTTTTGAGTAAAACCTCCGACACATCTTTCTAAGAGTTCGTCCTTGCTCAACTCTTCGTAGATTGGTTTTAGAGCTTCAATAACGTCTTGTGGAAGTGGAGAGTATGCATGCTTAAAGTTTTCTACCCCCGTTGTGGCCAAAGCTTTTTTATAAGGACACCACGAAGTCTCGCCGCTCGAACACTTTTCATGATGAGGATTTTCGTATGTCGACTGCTGATGGTAGTAGGTAGCCGAGATGGCATCTTTCATTTTTTGCACCGAATCGCAATTGTGTCTTATAGCTGCTCCATAGTATCTACTTAAATTGTCGATCATTTTTCCGGTGAGTTTTCCCTTACCGCCAAGGACTTTACTCCTACGTTTTTTGCCAGCGTTTTTTCCTGTTTTTACGACTGTTTATTCAACAGTATTTTTAACAAGGTCACGCAAACGTTTCCCCATTCTTTTTTGCACGTGTCCGATGCACTCCTTTTTACTAATAACAAAATCTTTACCATATGGCTGTGCTTTGACTAAATTACCGAACGTCTTACTATCTCCGTCTCCAACATAATTACCAATCTTTGCTCCATACTTCTCTTCGGAGCGGCTGAACATGTCTATTACTGCTCCCACTTCCATATTTCCTGATGTACCCGCGTGGTTGGCTTGGCATTCACCGTTATTTACATGCTCTTCATGCCATTCTTCAAACTCAGCCGTATTCAACTTTTTTCCCATAATTTGCACTGTTGACAATATAAACTGCTTGTTTGAATATCAATTACCTTGCCAGTTCAGTAGCCTATCAACGAAGTTACACCATATAAAGAGCTGAAACCTTGCTTCTGCCAGGTCCCATCTCCCGAAACGGTCAAAACATCAGATTCTGAATTTTCCTTCGTTATTTTTATTTCTTCTTGTGCAGCGGAAAGGAGAAACTTTTCAGCAGTAGTTTGTACAGAAGTTGCGATCATGGATATATTACTTAAGTAAGATGTTTTGGATAAAAATTGACTTGAAATGTCCATTAAGCCGCAGAATTTATTACACCCTGCTAGGCCTAAACCTAATGCACGCATTGTAAAGGCAAATCGAGTGTTAATCTCGTAGCGGTGACCAATTTTTTCACTCGATGGTATGTAGCGTGGATTGCAATTGGAGCACTTCACTTGTATCTCGAAACCAAGACTCTCTTTTTTACAACATTGAAACACAACTTTTCCATCGCATTCAGCACACTTAACTACACTTGAAATTGAAGAAAATACTTGTAAAAAATCAATAATTCTGAAATGTTTTTCAGTATCTTCTGCTACATTGTCACTCGTATTCAAGTTAATTTTTTTAGATGACGCGCTCTTAGTCGTAACTGTATCGTCGGATTTGTCCATTGGGTTAGGCCTTTTTCTCGGTCTACTCAAATAAATTCTTGAGCTACTCCGCTCCTCTCGTGAAGCTTTTGAATTTCTCGGCATTTTATAATTAAAGAAACAATTTCACGAGCACTATTATAAAGTCACTGCGTGGCACGCGATCGAACGAAGGTTCAACGGTCAACTGACGCTTCTCTTTCTTTTCGAAATATAAACACGTATATAGCATGTATATAAGGCTTCAACTGCTTCTCCTTACTAAATACGACCTTTTCAAAACATGAAATCGGAACAGAATGATCACAGAGAGAATAAACTGTATACCTGCTCCTCAGCTGCGTGCTTCGTTTTCGAGCGCCTGCAGCTGCTGCGATTACACTTCGAGGATAGGGAACTAAAAGGTCTATAACTTCTAGAGTTTTGCTCTGATCGATTTGAAATTTTGGGACAACATTCTTAAGATGTTATACTACAAGAAAAAGCAAAAAAAAGAAATCGATTTTTCGAAAGTGCAAAACCCTACCCTGGCCTTAAACGTGATCTCTAACACGGATAATATAACTACAGAAAATAGCACCTGTCTAGCCGCAGAAGCCCAAGGTTGATAAATTGTCAAAATGATAATATTCCGAGAATGTGACACTTACTTGCGAGTAGTACACGACTCCAAAAATAATATTTTTTGTCTACTCCTGCATACGTGGACAAGACCTATTTTTGAGGATTCATACCGCCATTCGAATTCAGCACCTTCAATCTCGACAACCTGGAACCGGATTCGTAATCGGCGATCACAAAAACCTCTATATGCGCAATTTTAGCCAAAATCATCGAGTTTTTGCATTTTGAAAAGCTGATGCCATATTCGTGATCAGCGACCTCAAAAACCCCTGTATACGCAATTTTAGCTAAAAATATCAAATTTGTTGATTTTTCAGTTTTTCCGGCCGTCGTATTGGGTGCGCCATGTTGAATTCTGAAAATCTGATGCTAGATTCGTAATCAGCGACCCCGAAACCCCTATACACGCAATTTCAAGTAAAAATATCGAGTTTGTGAATTTTTCGGCCTATCCGCCCGCCATATTGGATTCGCCATGTTGAATTTTGAAAATTTGTTGCCAGATTCGTAATCAGCGATCCCAAAAACCCCTGTATACGCAATTTTAGCTAAAAATATCAATTTTGTGGATTTTTTTGGTTTTACCGGCCGCCATATTGGATCCGCCATATTGAATTGCAAATTCAAAATCTGAAATTTTAAAAATCTGGTTCCAAAAATGTAATCAGCGACTCCAAAAGGCTTTATATATGCATGTTTAGGCAAATTCATCGAGTTTGTGGGTTTCTTGGTAAGTACACCCGCCGTATTGGATCCGCCATGTTGAATTACGAAAATCGGAGGCCGGATTCAGTATCAGCGACCCCGAAAATCCGTATCTACGTAATATCAAAGAATTTCTTCCAAAACTGACTCTGTGGCCTAATTTAATCTAAAAATTCCAAGTTTTTTCATCTTAAATTGTTTATAACTAATTATATAAACAAACATTTGTAAATTTAAGCTCAGGATTTTATTCCTTAGGTATCTAAGATTATATAGAAAAATAGTTGGGCGATGTTGAGCTCAAACTTTTTAAGTTATACACAAATAACTGAACAAAAATAGTGTCTATAGTGGCACCGACCCCGCAAACGGTTAAAGGAAGAAATGATATGCAAATAAATGTCTGGGAAACTGACACGGAACCCGCATTTCACCTGACTTTAATGGTCTCGAACGCAAGAGCTCTGGTAGAGAAATGCATGGCAAGAAGAAATCTGATAGCAATATAAGCATACAGATAGCGCATCAATCGAGAAGCACGCCGCCGCTAGGTCACACTAGCGATGCTGTGAGCAGCTTCACTGACGAGCCAGAAAATTGAACTCAAATACCGTTAATAGACTTGTCAGGGTACGGGCAGACTTCCTCATAAAAAATATTGCTGAAACACATTAAAATGCTCTAATAATGTCAAGAAAAATTGCAAGCAAACGAGAGACAAAACTCGCAGCAATTTCAAACATTCAGTGGGTAGAGCAATCGGATGGAAGTAAATTACCCGACGTTGGACCCTACGAACAAGTGAATACAGACGATTTCGAGTATGTCCCTTGCAACACGAATGGCACAGAATTCGCTTCTGATAAACCACCATCAACTGACACATCGTACAGAGAGGATGTTTTAACATATAAGCCAAGAGAATGGTGCGCAGACCAGCATGAAATTTTGGTTCGCAGTGACGTTATACCCTCGCAGCCACCTGGAAACTGCCTGTTTTACTCTTTGATGAAAATCAAACAGCTAAGCATATCAGCTGTGCAATTACGCAAGCTTCTGTTTCACTCTCTAGTGCTACCGACCTGCAGAGATACAGAAGAAGCGCGAGAGATCTTAACCTCAAAAAGGAAATGGGGCAATGCAGACTGCGTGTACATTTTTGCGCAGGAGTTTAATCAAAATATTTGCATTCATCAGCTGTTAAGGAATGACAATGTAAATTTTCAGCACATTATTGTAAATACATCTGAGTATTTCACACAGCTGCATATGTTTGGGGATCATTTTACACTATACATTCGAAAAGGCTCAAAGATAGATGCAGACAACAAGGCCGGTGAAAATCATGATAAGCGTGATGAGCCAGGCAAGAGGTCCAAACCACCCCCAAGGTCGTAGAAAAAAACGGAGCCCAAAGGAAATGATCATAATTCGCGCAGCGCACGAGAGGTAGGCATTCTTGCATGCGCGTACACTGACGCGCTAGAGAGATCTCTCGTTATTAACGCTAGACCACCTCGCGAGAAGCCACCGTGGGCTCTACCGGACAGCGAATAGCCGCCTCAGTTCTCGAAATTAAAGGCGCTTGAGAGCACCCCTTTAAATATAGAAAAAATATCGTTTATCTTTTAACTGCTAGTCACTTCTTTGACACAGAGATTTTGCAAGCATTAATTGAACGATGCTATATTATTACTGACGAGATCACGAGTACTCGACACAAAATAGCTAACATACACATATCAAAATGCAAAGATAACAATTTATTAGGATTATTTGTCAAAGAAAGCATCAACGACAAAACGTTAAAATCAAACTTAAATAAATGTTTGAAAATACTAAAAGCTTATATCAAAAGACAAAAAATATAAAGCTTTGGTGTAATAAGAGATTTGGCTATCCTAATCTCATCCGAATGGACCATCTTAGTTCATTTATTTGAAAATCAAATGGAAGGACTACTGAAAACTTTCAGCAAAATTGCCAAAGACTATTACTGGAGCAACATGCGTCTAGATATACGTCATTTGTGCTAGGATGTGTTTAATGCCAAACGAACCAGCTAGTGGGTGTAAAGACACGATTGCCACTAGTAATGACTGACACACCATCAAAACCCTTCCAAAAATGTCAATAGATTTTTATGGCCCTCTTATGGATTCAGAAGAAGGCTATAAATATATCCTTACAATACAGGACTGTCTATCAAAATATTGCAATTTAAATCCAGTTAAACGTGCGAGTCAGGATGAAGTCGCACGCGCGTTCACTGAGAGAGTTATTTGCTATTTCCGGCCTTCAGCGGCCCTGCTAACAGATCAAGGCAAGCACTTCCAAAATAGAGTGCTAGAGTATTTGAAAAAATATACCGAAAATCGCAAGGTCTAGAGCAAATGGGTGCCAATTTGTCAGCACATTTACAATTGCAGAACCCATGACTCATCAAATTTTGCACCACATGCAATTGTTTTTGGCAAAAACCACGCACGCCTTCCTCCGCGCAAGTTTTCCTACGTATGGAGAAGCCTACATGGCGGACCTAATAAACAACCTTTCTGAAATACAAACGCTCGTTGCTATGAATGTGGTTTAGGCCAAATTTAGATTAAAGTATCATTACGATAGGAAAATGAATGTGCAGCATTTCCGAAAAGGTGAGATGGTCTATAGGCTCAAAGAGCCACAAATGGGAAAGTACGACCGAAATCATTGCAATCGACTACACTATTAAGAGAGCAAAAATAAAGAATGGGAACATTGTCAGAATCATTGGCCTCGACAAACTTAAAAGGGCCACAACAATAATAGATCCATCGCAACACCAAGCCATTTAAATTTCTGAGAGTGACAGCGCGGATGAACCATAGTCCTTTCTTTCTTATTTTTTGCTGCCCCCTTAAACGTAATATGTTTGGGTGTCGCAAATGTTCAATAATTTTCGAAGAAGGAAATGGAAAAAGCATTTTGTTTCACAAAGTTGTAAAATTTAAGTGAAGAAGCAAAATTATTTTATTGAAAAACGTCAACATCTTTAAAGGGAAAAGGCAAATTATTGTCGAAAAGTGTCGGAAAACCTAAAAAAAATTAATAAAAGAAAATTAAAAAGAAAGCAAATTTATTTTTCCCTGTATGAATCCTATGATAAGAACCAAAAATAGGAGAAACCAGAAAACACCACAAAGTATAATAGTGGCCAAAGCAGTAGTTAGGTCAACACACAGGTGCATCCTCACAAAAGAAATAGGAAAAACATACAAGCACCTTAAAACTCAGCGGGACGATGAGTGAGATTCCAAAGTCGCATTCAAGTAAAGAGAAAACGAGAACGGCGATCATAATAGAAAAAACATAGGAGTAGATACATAAACCAATTTGCTGTATCGTAAAAGAAAATCACACATTAAAAGTACATTATGAGTAGGCATAAAATATATTCAAAAACCTATAGAGTTAACAAAGCAGCAGAATTATTAGGTTGTCCGACTCCCACTTAACTCGGTCAAGTTTTCACCTGGAGCACTTTATTTCATATACCTAATGCCCAATTAATTAATAAAACATAGAAGGAACACGTAACCGGGTGTAAGTGACCGCTAGGCCGCGCAGCGGGCCCGTGTAGTCCGCCTTGTATTTGTCAAAATTTTAGCACCGTCATATTAATCGATCTATCAAAAGAAAATAAAAAGAGAAAATATTAACTGTAGTATTTTTAACACCTTTCCCTTTTTCAATACTAAATACGATTATATTAAATGCAACGCAACAAATTGTTTTACCACAGAGACAACGATTTCTGCATTGATAATCAGTAAATCGATTTTTCCCGGGGGGTCCCATATTTTCTAATGTGTTCTACAACGTTTCAGATGCATCAAAATAGCAGATCCAAATAAAAATCATACAAAGACTCTTAAAATAATCGATGTGCGACAACCCTTACAGCCGACCAGTGTTCCAGCGCTTAGCTATACATCAACGGAGAATCTGGCTTTTCTTCTGAGAAGGCTACCACCTGGAACATACGTCAAAAAGTTGAGGAATGAACTCATGGAAGCGCCTTCCAATTCGCAAGTTTGGACTGACGACAGCACCACATACAATGACTCATTAACACCTCGCAAGAGGTATACCGCACGCATGAGTGCGCGAAATAAAAAGCCCTGCTACATGCAACGGCTATCTCTCATGGCGATAAATAATAAAAACTGCTGATAAGATTGTGCAGCAGAAGAAACAAGCAGGGCGCCAAAACCTACGCCGACGCACTGACCAGATGCAAATTCATAGGACACGCAAAAATCCACAGCTACTGTCAAGCTCAGACAAAGCTCGGAAAGCGCGTAAGTCTTTAGCGCAGCCAAGCAGGACGAGAAACTTGAGGCAGAATTCAACCCATTTTCAAGGATACATTAAACAGAGTGCAGAACAAATGAGAAAACACAAAACGCGCACCAAATTGATGGAAAAACTGTCTACGATTATACAAACAACAGTGCGCGCAAGTGTGTTCTATACGGAAAAAATTATTAGAATGAATGCAAAATGCAAGCATGAAAGTTTCGTAAAATCTCGTTACATTCATTTTGCTTCAAAATATTAGATGCTATTAACCAAAATCAAATTTCATTTTATTATCTTATAATTACCCTTAGTTCGTTAATATATCACTATCTAGTGATTAATTTTGAAACCTATTCATTTTATATAATAAAAGTACATAAGCTTGACAATATTAATAATAATTAGAATAATATAGAATGGTTTATGAATGTTTTGAATAGTGTTATCATTAAAATCGTGTCATAACAAACGTCATAAACAACAATGTAATAGTTGCAATAATTGCATATACCATTTTATAATCAGAATAAGGTACAATCAAAACATTTTGTATTCAAATTTCTGTTGTATTCGACGATGTAAAACAAAAAGAGAGAGAGAGGTACATGCTTTTGTATACACAGCAATATCAAACACACAATATTACACATACGTCATATAGCCACTGCGGTAGTGACGCGACCCCTTGAACGTATAACGTACGCATACTAGCGGACGTTGTCATACAGACATGAATTTCTCATGTCTGCTGAGAGGAGCGCATAGCGCGGACACAGACAATCCTTATCTCGCGACTCCTCGCGCGCGAAATGAGCGCGTCTCTGGAAAGACGCGCACGGACAGTAGTCGGACAGCATCCAGACGACTCGATTCGGACAGTAGCCACAGGTCGCGATGCACCTATCGCTCCTAATAGCAACAATAGATGATCATTAGCCCTACCCTTTGTCTCTTTCTTGCGAACATCCGAACCTCATCGAGACTTGACACTTAACTGTGCCGCGTAAAACGCGCAACAAACGTCGCGGATCACGGTCATCCCTCTCCGTAACATTTCTTACAGATAAATTATTTATAATTTTCTTCCGTTAACTTTGTAATTAAATGTTTATAGAAAAGAAAAAGCCCTAAATTATTAAAATTGATAAGGAAATAAAATGTTATAGTCCTGGGGCCAAACCTGGATTTCGTGGCCAACTGAGGTCTCTAACTATAAGCACTTTTTATGTATGTACTGTGGCCTCCTGAATCCGAATAACGAATGTCGAATGCTCAATAATGATCCAGTCAATTGTAAATGAATAATTTTTATAAACAATTCCAAAATATTCTTTTTCATTTCGGAATTTTTTTTATTAGATTCTTTTGATTATTTTAAGAAGAAAATATAGTTACAAGTTTCTCTGTTGGACCCATAGATTTCGTGTAAAAAATCATTGAAGTTTCGAAAACTGCGATTTTTGCAATTTTCAACTGTTTACTGTACAAGGCAGTAATGGGTATGTCTAATACTTTTGACGATATGAATGTGTTCAGATATCAAATTTCGGGAATTTTGAAGCGCGCGCACCAAAGCAGGCGCAGAGCTGATAGCACAGGTACACGTGCTTCAAAACGCCCGACATTCGACGTCTAAAACACGTTCATATCGTCAAAAGGATTAGAAATACCCATCACTAACTGATAATATATGATTCAAGGAGTAATTTAAGCCCCTGATTGTTGAAAAACATTCAATTGCCTTGCTACACTTCAAGTAAATTACATTAAACTATAAGAAAACCCATTTAAAATGTTAGTAATTCGATGCATTACAGAGATTGCTATAACTTCCACATTTTTATATCCTATGGTGTACCAATGTTTCTGTTGATACTATTTGGAACAAAAATTCAAACTAATTTTTGTTTTCGAACAATCATCAAAAATTGAGGTTATTTAAAATCTCCAAAAATAGCCTGTTTTAAGTCAAAATTTTGACTTATGTGACTGTTAAGTCAAAGAAAACTTTTTTTGCCGGTTAGAACGAAATTGTTTTTTAATTCTAGTAGTATAATCAATAGCCAAAAAATCATTCGACATAAATTAATTATTTTCAAAATTTTATTGCTCGGCAAAATGTAAACTCGAAAGAAAACAACCAAGTAATTTTGTCCTTGGATAAAATTCAGAAAAGGGAAATAATCAATATAACCGAAATAGATGGATTATTTTCAGAATTTTAATGTTTGGTAAAATATACACTCGAAGAAAAAACAAACAAACAAACAAAAATAAACAATAGCCAATTTAGATTTATCCAAAATGGATTAATTATCTTTCATAATTTTATTGCTGATTTATTTTGACTTAAAATTAGTACGAGTGTAACTGTCTGAGATCGACTTTGGAGCTTAATTCGCTTGTCCGACGGACTTATATCAGTACCGTACGTACTGGAATAAATAGAAAAAAATCAATTCGCTATGTACCAAATAAAGTGAGCCGTTATTAACAAAATGTAATACCTAGCGAACGCATTAGTTTTGCTACGTATGCTTTCATACATGGGGGTAATGCTGTACAGTGTGTTGTGGTTATATAATATTAATGACTATCAGTAAAAAAAAAATTAATTTCTGAGTGCGTTACTAAAAAACGAATTTTTCGGATGAATAAATCATTAATCCATTGCCGGCAAATATACCAAATTTTGCATCGAGTAAAAAAGAATAACCAACTGGGTACTATGATCGCGTGTGGTACGTGCTCGAGATATTAAAAAAAAATTCAAACGTGTAAAACCTCTCAGCCGGCGATAATCAGTCGCGGGTCGTCTCTCCTGTATGTCAACAACTACGCTCACGCTCCGCGCAGCTGGGTGAGTTTCCTATATTCGCCTGTCCCGTACGAGTCGTAGCTGGCTGCTCTGTAATCAGCTGCTTTACGTTTGCTACTTGCCGCGCACGTAAGGTGCCGATATTTCGAGTGTAGGCTATAGCGAATTACGGTGTGTGCAAGAGCTTCGTTGGGAGATTTTATATAATCCCCGAGTCTGACGAAAACAATATTCTAGGTTTTAGCTTTCTCGCATATGGTCCGCGGAATCGTGCATATAAGTAACACTGGAGTTTTTTACACTCTCATGCGCTCGAGAATTATAAACACCGCGCTCTCGAGTCAACTGATGCCGTTGAGTGTTCGCTCTGCTCGAATATCGATCCGTTTTCTCGACCGGCGAGAAAACGTATTTGAGTTCGCTTTGCTTGTCCCGCACCGAACGCATAAATATTTCAAATGAAACTCTCTCCCCAATGTTAGACGTGCTCGCATTTAGTCCTGTTCAAAAAGGTAAAAAAATAATTTCCTTAAATTCTGACGTTAACGGAAAGGAAATATTTAAATATACGTAAAAAAAATTTTGATGACTAGAATGCGAGGGCGTGTAGCAATAATGATCCCCAAATCGTTGGGCGCCATGTGATGGTTTTGCAAACTACACGTAACCGATTAGCACGCATGAATGAAGGATAATGCGCGCAATACGCGCCCGGTGGCAGTCCAAGGGGGAAAGGAGAGTTTCAAGGAAAAACACACGTTATTTACAATCGAACTAGAACGGGTCTTTATTCACGTTTATCACGGGTAGACGTAGTGAATGATGCAAAGCGGTGGGGGTGGAGGTAAGAGAGTAAGAGGTATTCTCGCCTGCGTTGCGTAAGAGAGAATCAGAGAGGTGGACTTATATAGGAGAGTGCCTGGCCTGGGCTCGTCGTATAGTAGTCACTTTTGTACTGAAAAAAGCTATCACCGACTGTGGTAAGGTGGCAGAACCACACGTCAAGCGATCGGCGAAGTTAAGCATCATTGGGCACGGTTAGTACTTGGATGGGTAACCGCCAAGGAATCCCGCGTCGTAAGCAACTTTGTCCGATCCCTTAGATAAGGTCTCAAACTCAACACAGTGAGCGAGAGGTGGGGAATAATCGAATTTGGTCTATAAGCCTACGGAATGTGACATACACATCCAATTCAAACATGCCAAATACATAACCTTGGGCGAATGCAGGATGTGGCCAGGTAGGATAAAGATATGGAAAAATAGGTGCAGCTAAGAATAGGTATGAGACACTTACTAGACAAGATGCTGCAGGCGGATAAATAAATAAATTTTAAATAAATATTGAAATAGCTATCTTCATGATTTTTTATATGATGGTTCGAGTGCTGAAAACCACTTTTTTCAAGATTTTAAGGTTTTGATTGAGCCTAATTAATCGAAAGTGCCTCAAGGGGCACACCACCTTTGGAATTAAAAAAAATATATAAAATATGTCAGTTTATTTCAATATAATCAACATTTTTTGTACTAAAAGTATACGTATTTACCTACATAAAGAGTGGTCTAGGGACACTTAAAACGCATCAAGTAATATTAGAAAGAGTGTTTAAGGGGGGGGGGGGGGGGGGGTATTTAAATTTTTTTTTTCGTATTTTTTTTTATTTTTGAAACTGAATGCGTTGTATCTCAAGAATATTGTGTAAAAATTTCAAGTCGATCGGAGCAAAATTGCAGGTGTTATGAATATTTTCCTACCTGTTGGATTTTCATACCTGCTCGGTTCTAGCGCGCTATTGTTACCTGGCAGCTGCTACGCTCCCTATAGTATACAGAACCGTTTCTCCTACTTTCTTTTATAGAAATTTGAAGACAAGTATAAACATGTTTATACCTGTACCGTATATTTAGTCAGTGTAGAGAATATAATTTAGTTTAGCAGTAAACTTTCTATCGAACAGACGTACACGTGCGCTCCAATTTTTCGCATCATTTTCGTGAACTTGAGCGGAACCTCTGTGATAGTTGAGATTGCGGCTTATGTGGCAGCGTGTGTCTTCAATGAAGTCAACTGATCACATTCGTCTAAACCGAGCAGAGCAGGAAGCTAAAAATCAAACTAGAGATGGCAGAATTCGTCGTAGACAGGAACAAAAAGATGCTTTAGACATCATAGATGACAGCGACATCCTCTATGGACCTAACATTGATGATTCAGTGTGAGGTAAGCCGATAAATCTCGCTTATGAACGTTTTATTCAAAATTATTTAGTGTTCAAAACTTTAAAGCGTTTTTCCCAAAACTCAAGTTTTCAAAGTCGGTGCCCATCAACTTCAAAACTCTTGCACCGATCCTTTCGAAATTTTTAACACTATTTCTTTACATAATTTATAAGGTAACGCTGGAGCTTTTTTTCCAAATTCGTTTATATTTTTCATTTTACAATAACAAATTAGCCGTTTTTTTGGCAAAAATCGCGTTTTTTCATGTAAAGTGTTCCCGCAAAGTGAAAAATAGAAATTTCGAAAATCCCTCCCAGCGATACCTGAGAAAAGCAATTATCTGGGGCACCGCAATTCAACTATTCTCTGAGACGCTTCCGAATAATTGATGCCATTGCCGTATTTTTCAATATTTTTTCATAAAAATATTCCACAATATTATTTAAATGGACTACAATGATGTAACATTGGTTTTAATAAATAAATTTTAACTGAGTCGTAAAAAAAAATCACAAAAATGTGCCTTTTTTTGCACAAATTAACCTTACCCCCCCCCCCCCCTTAAGCTACCAATCTACTACCCGTAAGATTCTAAGTAAGCTGCTGGAGCAGAATCCTCCAGGTTTGTGGATATTACTTTTCAACATTAGTTATGATATAAATACAGCAAATTAATTTTGAATACATAGTCAAATTATTACAGACATATTATTGTTTTTTTAATTAATTTTCAATTCATTTACCGTATATATATATATATATATATATATATATATATATATATATATATATACATATATATATATGTGCAAAATTTGTTCTACATATTCAAAGTTGATTTACTGTATTCATACCATAACTAATGTATTGAAAAGTAATACTCACAAACTTGGATGAGTTTGGTCCAGCGGTTCACTTGGAATCTTGCGGGACAGCACCTGAAATTTTCAAAAATAGAATTTGGAGAAAATCAACATTTAAATTTTAACTATAAATATCTACCATAAATTCAAATAATACTCATACTATTAATTTCTATGATTTTAATTTATTCTGTACATCAAATAAAGCTTTTCAATAGTAGACATCGTTATCTGGATATAATAAGCTATAATTTATTATGTAGATTTACCTGAAATACAAAAAGATTAATTTAGTGGATTTAATAAAAAAAAAATAATGTTTTAATTGATTAAAACTTTCTTAAACTCTTATTTTTTTTTTCATCGTAGTCTTTGGTCTTTCGTTTAATCATTTTAACCTCAACCATTATTCTCATGGGATTATTGAGGTGGCCCGCTTACTGCAGGAATTGCTGAAAGCTAAAAAAAATTACTTAATTTTAAGTAGTTAATAATGCGTACAATAAAAAATTAATTATACTTACAACATTTAATTTGTACCTGCTGAAAATGAATCATCCTGTAATTCTTCTCGAGCTCTTCTCCTGTTGATATGTTCCACCTTTATGCTCGCAAGTGTCTTCGTAAGTATTAAAAAATATTCATGATTTTGAGGAAGCCAGTTCAACCATCATTGAAGCAAATTACAGCAGTATACACTCCAATCTTGAAAACTGGCAAGCCACTGAATAAAGATTTTGAACCCAGCTTTCACACAGAACTATTGAGACTTTCATTTGAATTCTGTGTTAAATCTCCATATGATGGTGTCGCATCCTTTTCCTCTTGAACTGCAGCATTCATTGACTCCTGCTCCATTTCCTCGCAAACTTCATTCAAATAAATATTTATTAAGTCAAAAATAGATTGTGCTACTGGCTTTTGAAAATCCATAATGCCGCTGTAAGTAGACAATCCAGCATGCCCATGGCCAAGTGCACGTAAAGCATGCACACTTCTCCTATTCACTTCCCATGCGATTCCTTTCTTACCTACATTCTTACTTGAATTTATAGCAGCTATCTGATCACATTGTGCACACACAACATCAATTTTAAATCCAAGTCCTTATGTACTGGACCCATTGAACTGTATATTGCCATGACATTCACTGCAATGTACAATATCTTTGAGTTCTGAAAATAGAATATTGATGTCAATAATTCTATTTTTTGAATCACAAGACTCATGAACTGATGATGCGCTGTTGAGTTTTCTTGAAAATTAAGAAGGTCTTTGTCTCTTCTGATACAGATCGTCGCTATATCCCTATTCATAAAAATCTCTTGGGCTTTTCTTAGGTCTACCTCGAGAAAACTTTTTATCCGGATGAGTACTTGGATATCTCCCATATTTATATTTCACTTTATTTATTTATTAAACTTATTTTTTTATTAAACCAGAGTAATACATACATATTACATGTTGAAGTTATCTACAAACATTTACTATGTCTGTAGTAACCTACATCCTATAGAGGTAGTCAAAGCTACCTGTACATAGGTCCGGCGTATAATTTATTAAAAGAAAATAACCTAATTACTAAATAAAACTAACAAACAACTAACTTAAAAACTAACTTAGACTAAGCTTCCAAGTACAAATTTTAACTTGGATAAAGTAGTAACAATGGTCTTTTGTAATAGTAATAGTGATTTTTATTTATAATTAAGATAATGTTTTAGAATATATTAGTACTTATCCATTTTTTAGTTTTTTTTATTATATTTCTTTGCGATGTCTAGTATTTTAAGGTTTATATTAACTGTTGGTAAACAGTTAAAAACTTGTATTGCTCTTATGTACTTACTTTTATCACTTACAACTTTCGATCATCTTGGTGGTATAATAAGTTTATTTCTAGTTTTGCTATTAGATGTTAGGTATATAGTCTTGAGTTTATTATAATGATAGGATACACATTCATAAGCGAAAGTTTGTTTTAAATTAAATGGATTGTCCTGATTAAAACTATTTTTATTTATTACTTTTAAGATTCTATTCTGAGTCTTTTGTAGTAACTCAAGCTTATTTCTATATGCACCACCCCAAGCTATATTTCCATAAGCAATTATACTATGAGAAAATGCATAGTATATTATCCTACGTGTGTCTGATTGCATGTATTATGACATTTTGTATAGTATAACTAATATATATTGTGTTTTCTTTATTATATATTCAATATGCTTCTCCCATTTTAGATTGTAATCAAAAATAATACCTAGATATTTACAATATTCTATCCTACTTATTTTAATACCCTGTATATTTATATTTATATCTATTGGAACACTATCACAGTAATTGCCAAATGTTATGTAAGTAGTTTTCTTTATATTTAAAGATGATTTGTTAAATGCTAACCAAATAGATATATCTTCCAAGTACTTATTCATTTTATTTTCAACTTTTTCCCAAGTATCATTAGATACCATAATTGCTGTGTCATCAGCATAAGAGATAGTACTGTCAGTTCTATTTGTTAATAAATCGTTAACGTAAATTATGAATAGAAGTGGTCCCAGAATAGTACCCTGAGGAACACCTGTGTTTATTGTTTCATATTCACCTTCTGTTATTCCAATTCTTACTTTTTGTCTCCTGTCGCTTAGATAATTAGAAATTAGTTTATGAGCTTTGCCCCTTATGCCATAATTATATAATTTATCTAATAAAATAGAATGGTTTACAGTATCAAATGCTTTAGCTAAGTCCAGAAATATAATTGCTATTGGTTTGCTTTTATCTAATTTGCTATATATTTTTTTCGTTATATAACTAAGAGCATCCTTAGTGTCTTTATTTTTTACAAATCCATATTGATTGTGAGCTAAAAGTTTAAATTTTTCAAAAAATTCTTGTAATCTTACAAATATAATTTTTTCTGGGACTTTGGCTAAATTTGATATTAAAGATATCGGCCTATAATTTGATATTTCCATTTTCTTTCCAGATTTAAAATTGGTATTACCTCGATTGTTTTCAGAGATTCAGGCCATATTGATTTTTCTATACAGAGATTAAATATAGGTGTCAATGCATTTACAATTAGATTTGATAATGTTTTCAAAGCTTTAGTTGTAAATTGATCAACACCACCATTTTTTAATTTCATATTTTCAATTATTTGTAAAATTTCTGAATTATTAGTTGGTTTGATAAAAATGGAGTTGCAATTCATAGGTGCTAGTTTTAATTTTTTACCCTGTGGATTATCAATTTTTTTACTTAAATCCAATCCTATTTTGCAAAAATATGAATTCATTTGATTTGCAATTTGTGTAGGGTCCTGTATTATTTCAATGTTATTTATTGTTATCTTATTAAATGCAGTATCATTTTTTGTATTAGTACCTAGCTTATTTTTTATATGTTTTCAAAGTTGTTTCGAATTATTACTACTTTTTATTATTAAGTTTCTTTCATGCTTAATTTTAGCTTCTTTAATGATTTTATCAAGTCTCTTTGTGTAATCCTTATATTCTAATTTAATCTTATCATTATTTGGTTCATTACGCATTTTGATATATAATTGTTCTTTTCTTTCACATGAGATCATAATAGCTTCAGTCATCCAGTCCTTTCTTGGATTTCTCTTATTTTTCTTATTTTTCAACATATATTTAGATTTGCTTAAACAGTCTTGTATTTCAGTTATTAAGAATGTTGTAGCTCCATTAGAATCATGCATTATTCCTACTATATTCCAATTTTTCATAGTAGCTACTTTTCGTAGCTTATTGTAATTGTACTGATAGTGAATATTTTCTTTATTTAACTTTAATTTTGGTGACTTATTTATTTTTATGAATAGTCGATAATAATCAGTGAATGAAATTAAAAGTTTGAAGGTTTTGGTATCAAGAGATTTATTTTTTATACATATGTTATCAATGCATGTGCCTTCTCCGCTACTATCATTTGGTCCAGGTGTAAATGTAAATCCAGGATGAAAACCATTTTCAAGCATATTATTTAATAATTCTTGACTGTATACATCTTCTTTCATAATGTCAATATTAAACTCACCAATAATTAAATGGTTTTTTATATTTTTTTACTATTCATATATGATTTAAGTTATAAATAAGTTCAAGACTTGTTAGATTATGATATCTATATAGTGTTGATATTTCAAGAATATTACCTTTATTTAGTGTAATTTGTGTATTTGATATTTTGACTACCAATTTCTATTGTATCTGTAGTTTCTGATACAAATTCTTTTATATATACAACTACCCCATCATTTTGATTTTTTTTACTATTATTGTATTATAACTTACAACCTTGTATAGCAAAATATTGATAGTTATTTAGGCACCATGTTTCAGAGCATACAATTGTATAAGGTTTGATCCTCAAGCTCTTAATAAAAAGTTCTAATTTCGTATAGTTAGCATTTAGACTTCGAATATTAACATACAGTATGTAACGTGGCATTTCGTTACGACGGCTTATTATTTAGACTTCTCTCGACACTTTACCAAATTTCTATGTTAATGGGCGCCAGGTAAAGCGCGGCTAACTCTGCACGAGCCCTTTCCCAGAGGAAGTTCCGTGAATTGGAAAATCAGGAATTAATAATTTTATAACAAACACACACAAATTTTCTCTTTAAGTATACCTAAGCTTTATTACATTTATATACGCACGGTCGCTACATTTACAATCTTCGCGCAATGTCTCTCGGTCGCTATACAATATGGCTACGTTAGCCCTTGCACGCGTCTCTCGCGACGACCAAATCACCACGTTTTCCCGAGTTTCCCGAGTCGCACAAATTTTTCCAAATACTGTCCGTAAATCTACCGTTGGCCCGACGCGCACTGGTTCTATATCCTGGTGTCACACCACCACGAATTTACTTGTCTAACCCCGGGCACATGGCGACGATGCACAATAATTATTCTACTAAATTTTAATTGCAAGTGCCGAGGGAAGCTCGACAATTCCAATCCACTCACCGTCGATAAATCTGGCACGCCTCGCGATGCTCCTCACTCGTTGGTCGCAAAGTCGTCGGATAATATCCTCTCAAAAATGTATATCGTTGAGCGCGTCTATCGTAGTTGACGGGCGGACAGGCGATATATAAAAAAAACGTGTCTCTCTACGCTCGGACGGGCAGGCCAATTTTGAAGTGCGTCTGTGTTCGCTGACGGGCGGGCAGGCAATGCCCAAATTCGGAGAGGGCGGAAATCTCTTCCAAAATTTTCGCTCTTCATCTCGAACAACTTCAGCCCACACACTTGTTGCTTCCGCCCCTTTCTTTACGGTGATTGGCCTTGATTTTCCCTAGATGCGAAAATTAAGGCCAAGTCTGCGATGATTTGAGTCGCTAATTATCATTGGCCCGCTCCGCGAATGCCGCCCTGTCCACGCAGCGCGGGTAATATGAATTGCTAGATATACACGCGCGGGCAACCCGGCGTGTATATCTATATCGGGCGCTTTCGGTTTTGTCGCTGCCGGACTATCACAACGTGCGCGGACAGTGGCTCATCATCCTCGAGAGGCACCTGGTGCCGCCGGTATGGGTGTGTGCGTGTGTGTGCCGGTCTGCGGCTTTCCTCGGTCGCTACTCCTTATCCATTTTCCCTCAACAAATAGTAACAATTCCCCCCATTAATAACAATATTATTTAATATAAAAAATGCTCGGCTCTGGTGACGGGTGACTTGGTCGCGATTGACTGCCCGTGTTTAATATCATTGGGACGTGAAATACACGTCACAAGTATAAGTCTATCATTTATATTTAAGTTCCTATTAAGAGTTTTTAAATCATAATATGATATCTCCTCTTGAATGACTTCTTTTTGGAATTCTTCAATGAGCTCTAAATGTTGTTCCATTAATTATGTTTAGAACTAACTACTAGCACCAGGCGGTGCATTCTTCATTTTTGTTTTAGTTAATTTAGTTACCGTAATGGCTTGTGTAGTTTTCTAATTTACCTAAGTTTCTTGGTATAGTAGGTTTTATTGGATAATCAGTAATACTTATGTATCTGTTGAGTTTTTTCTTGAAGATTGAACATTTTTCTGTATCATTTACCACATGATTAACCTCTAAATTAGTTTTATATTTGTTTGTGTTAAGACATTGAGAAGATGTATGTGCTGCAGCACAATTTATACAACATGAATCATTTTCATATTTGCGTGAACTGTGTCCTAATCTTCTATACTTATTGCAGGGTTTGATATTTATTAAATCCCAGACTCTACAACTTTGGTGTCCAATAAAATTTTTATTTTGGTTGTCTTTGACATGTTTATATAAGACTCTTGACACTTCAACTATTATACTTAACTTATTAGTAATCATATTTTGATTTATGTGTAATACTTTACATTTGTCTGGATATCCAGTAAAATTTATTTGATTTATGTATTTTTCTAGTTCCTCTTGATCCATTTGTGTGGAATCCACTCCAACTATTTTTATCTTTGGTGATTCAATTTTTTCAAATACTACATTATATTTTTTAGATAATTTTTTCTAAGAAGACACTTCTCTCATCCATACATTTAATCATTAAATCATTATCATTGATTGATTTCACAAATTTAGTTTGAATATCCTTCTCCTCTACTAAAAAATTGCACACTTTTTTCGTAGTATCTTTAGGATTTCTGCCTTTTTCAAGATTTTCTACGATTATTGCCGGTCTCCTTTTTCTTTCCTTTACTGATGTATTATTTAATACCGCAGCATATGTTTTTAGGTTAGGTTGTACTTTTTCAAATTCATCTTCATTCTTCTCTTTTTTCAATAATTTTTTTAACAATATATTTTTGTCCATTAATTCATTATTTAATTGTCTTAGAAGCTGATTTTCTATATGAATATTTTCCAAATCTGTATTTTCTGACAATTATAATTCTGGCATTTTCATCTAAATTTATATTATTATCTTTTAAAGTTTTTAATAAGCTCCACGTGCTCAGGATGATAACAAGTGCTTAACCTATATATTTTTTGTCTTTATATTTGTCAAAATCACTTTTATGATAAATATTATCACAAACTAAATAAGTCACTGTTGTTACTTTATTTTTGGGATGACACTTATATGTTAATTCTAAGTTTTTATCAGGAGGCTCGGGAGGCGGTTTTTCTCACCCCGACGCCGTCTTATGTGAAACTTTATTAGAAGACATTTTTATGCACTTATCACACTACAGATTAATTCTATTTGTACTTTTAACTTACACTTGCACTTGTTATATTTGCCTATTATTAAAATTCACTATTGGCCGAACGTAAAAAATGTTATTCATATTTAGCAATAATTAACCACGGATAAAAAGAGCTGTCAAAATTTGAATGCTAAAATCACAGATATCAGCTGTGTTTACATATAGCATCGAACAGGTGACAAAAATGTCTCTCAATACAGACACTTTACATATAATACAGTTCATGGCGCTAAAAGACAGTAGGTACGTTAGAATATAGGAACGGAACTGATCGTCACAAAACTTTTCGAAAGAATTCAAATTATATATATTTTCGATTTTCTTTTTAAAATGAATTTCACTAGTAACTTAGAAAACAAAATTGCAAATAATTATTAACTCATTAAATAATTTTTTGTAAAAAGACGTAATTTTAAGAAAGGATAGCTAAAAAGTACTTTTAGTATTTGGCGTATAACTATCAAACAAACTTTTTAAATATTATAAAACTAACGGGAGCGTATTCTGCGGAAAATTTTCTATCTAAGTACGGAATAAAGAAAAAACGATTTCTTCATGATTTCAAAGGTGCTTTGTGGTTAAATGGTCTTCAAATCATTTCTATTGAAAATTTCAGAAAATTTGCTAAAGAATCCTTTTTCTCTACTTCTTCGATATTTCTTCTTTATAAATCTATGATTATGATATATTGTAATATTCAGATTCTAGCAGATCGCCATAATTTTTTTCAAAGCAAAAAATCTTAAAATTTAGAATTTCATTTCATTTCATCAGCTTTCATTCTAGACCTTGTGCAAAATGGTCTCAAGCTAAATATAATTCCTGTAGAACTTTTAAATGATGCAGTTTTATTACAGTCACACAATGCAAATACCGAATAAGAAAGTTCGATATTTAAAAATTCTGAAAAAATAATATTCAGCTTGAGACGATGTTCTAACAAGTCTAGAATTAAAGGAAATATGAAAAACTAAATTTTAAGATTCTTTATTTTGAAAAAGCTGATGGCAATTTTCTAGAATCTTAACATCACAATATATCACAATGTATGGAATCAGAAAGTATCACAATAGGGTCTATTAAAATTTTTCTTAGATTCTGTACCTCATTTTGAACAAAAAATTCAACCATGTTGGGAAAATCTCAAAATATTAAAAAAATGCATTTTTGAATATCTAATTACCCTTAACATTTAACACCTTGAGGACTGAAAATATATGAAAATATATTTACATATTCTGGGTACACATACCAACATTCTTTCAGAGTTGTAGACATTTTTATTTTTGGACATGCTCACTTGACATGGAACCACCCATGTATATATATATATATATATCACTTTGTAGAGGCATCTTACAAAATCTAGCACTTTTGCTAATGTTGGTATGAAGCACCTGAAAAGAATTTGTACTGTAAGGGCCCGTTTATTGTGTGTAACGGATTGCTCAATTTCTTAATAATAAACTAATAATGAATCAAGAGACCTGTTGGTGTGCACAACAGCCGTGCAGACTTTTCTCATGTATAAGTCCAATCCACGAGGATTCGACTTCACGCGGAGTTTCCTCAACGCACTAGTTTTCGCGACCTGAAAGGAGCGCGAAAACGCGAAGTCTAGTTTAGTCATAACGCGAATGTAATCTAGCCCCGCTTGTCGGCCTAACTACGTACGGGGAGCAGGCGAGTCCGGGATTATCAATGACACAAAGATTTAACACTAACAACAAACTATATATTCTGAGATAATAAGATACTACAACGAAGATAACAATCAAATTTTAATAACATTCGACGGTAATGAAAGAATACACGCACACGTTGAGTTTCACATACGTGTTCAGCGCGACCGTTGCTGAACATGCCACCGACCCAATATTCGTAGTGTAGCCCTTCGCGTAGCGCGTATTCCCCCAGGGCTAGCTCTAACCTCTAACCAATAGAGCGTGAAGATAGAAAACGGAGTGCCATGACCAAATTTCTGACTTTTTGAGGACAAAAAATATTCTTGACCCGATGCAAACAGATTTTCGACAACATCATAGCACGCAGACAGCACTACTGAAACTCACCGAAGACATCAGAACAGGAATTAATAGTAAAAAGAAACTGTTGACAATTTTACTATTATTTGATTTCAGTAAAGCATTCGACACTATTTCACATTCAAAGCTGCTGCGTAAGCTGTTGCGCATAGATTTCTCCAGGAGCGTTCTCCTGTGGTTTAACCCTTTCAGTCACAGAAGCCGATATATCGGCTCCCTATTGTTTTTAGTCACAAAATTTGATTTCTATTGTTATCGCAGTACAAATATACGTTTTCTATGTATTTTTGATCGTAGAATACGAATCTGATATCAATAATTTTATAAATATAAAAACAACCCTTCAAATGGGGTGAAAACCACCCTTTTAGTCATGAAATTGAATTCGTTTGGTTATGAAAGTAAAAAAACCCCCTCCTCATTAGAACACGGGCTTGGGACCGTCTGTGGCAGAGTTATGTTTTTTTCTTTTTTTTTTTGTTTTTCTTTTTTTCTTTTTTTCTTTTTTTTTTCTTTTTCTCTTTTTTTCTTTTTTTCTTTTTTATTTTTTTTTTCGTTTTTTTTTCTTTTTTTTTTTATAATTTTTTTGACACTTGATTTGGATTCTTCGTTCAAAAATACATTGGAAACATATATTTGCACTTCCATAACCAAATGAATTGAATTGCGTGACTGAAAGGGTTAAGTCATACATTACAGGTCGTAGGCAAAGTCATTACTAATATAAACGGAGAATCAGATTGGCTAACCACCAATCTTGGCGTACCGCAGGGCTCGATCCTGGGTCCCTTGCTCTTCAGCTTATTCATTAACGACCTAAAAGACGCACTTAACATACGCAACGTCGAACATATATTATACGCTGAAGACCTGCAAACCTACACACAGGTAACCTTGCGGAATCTTCGTGAGGGTACCAAGCGCATGTCGACAGTAGCGCTGGCGGCGTCGAAATGGGCCTCGGCCGCTGATCTGCGACTCAATGTCAGCATGACACAGGCGATCATCTTTGGTTTTGATCAGAACATCAAGCAGATCCAGAGCCTTGATTTGCAGGGCATTGAGGTGCAGGACGGCGTATTCGTATCCTTTGTTGACACAGTCACTAACCTCGGTGTGGTAATGGACGGAAGACTTACATGGAAGCCGCAAATAGATGCGGTTAGCAAGAAGGTAAACAGGACTCTGTATAGCCTGCAATTCTTTCGTTAATGCACTACTGAGGCACTTCGTAAGCAGTTGGCATGTGCATTAGTATTACCTCACCTAGATTACTGCTCAGTAGTTTATCTTGATGTGTCAGGCGAGCTTCAGACACGACTGCAACGCTTACAAAATTCATGTGTGAGATATATATGTGGTGTTAGGTGGGGTGAGCATATCACTCCTTACAGGAAGGGCCTGGGCTGTTTAGATATAAAGGCGAGGAGAGAGTATTTTATGGGGTTGCTCCTTTATAAAGTGGTTGTTATGCGACAGCCAACGTATCTTACTTCTCTCTTAAAAAAAAATCAGGCAAGGACTTCAAATAGGGGGGGTATGAAAGAGCTCTCAGTTCCGGGGTCGCGCACGGATAAGGGGCTATATTCTTTTAGGGCCTAAGGTGCACGCCTCTGGAACTTGTTCCCCTGCAATGTAAGGTGTCTGCCATCACTATGTAAGTTTAAAACGGCGTTAGGTAGACACCTTAAAGAATTACACGGCGACAAGACTCCATAAGTCCGCAACTAAAATCTTGTCATTGTTTTTCGTTAAATTTTAGCGTGAATGAGTGTATGAACGAAAGAAGAATGTAAGGTGATTTATTTTCCGACGCGATAGATATATGTACAATATAAATGTGTATGTGTATATATTACTGTTATCTATTTATTTGTATACTATTAAGTTGACGAAACAATATGTGATACTACTGACTACATTATGATATGTTAGACAATAATTGACGACCTGTGATAGCGAACCAAACTTTTTTTAACTGTAATGACTGATAATGTGATAACAAATTTTAACCAAATGTACATACAGCTTTAAATTTCTGTCCTTAGTGATAAATAAAAAGAATATCTATCTATATCTATCTATCTCTCTGTCCCTTTCTCCTGCTGGCCGCTAGTGCTCCCGCTTCCGCTGCTCGAAGCTTCTCTCCTCGCGTGACGGCTTCTCCTTCTCGTTCTTCTCTGCTGATGATGGAGGAGAGTAAGCCTCTACCAATAGCTCGTAACACCAACACACGCGAGAATCTCTGGTGAATAGGGTATCGAGCGCAAGCGCGTATTCTCGATGGCGGGAGAAAATGCCAATATGGCAGCGAGTCGGTAAAGCGCGTGGTGCGCGGTACGGGAGTTTTAGCGATAATGGCATTTCCTCTCAGCCTCTCTCTTGCCTACCTGTTGAAGCGCGCGGTTGTCAGATGGCGTCACCTGGCCTATTCTTGCTCCGCGCTGCATTGCTCGTGAATTATTCGCGGATCGATACAAGTGATCTTCGACTTGCAAATAAGTTGGAACTCAACTTTATATATACTTACCGTTCCGAAAAAAAATATATTATATCCTGTTAATAAAAATATACATATTCATGTAATAGTGTTTTTTCATCAATTGAATATAAATAAATCTAATTTCCCACAATAAAGTTTCAGTCGAGTTGGAACTAATTGCTCACTATAAACGAACCATAACGTAGCACTATCATTTTGAAATACAAATTCTTAATTTTAATTCTATGACGAATACAAAATATCTCACTTACCTCATTTTGTTCTCAAGCAAAGTCGTTGAGTACCAATTTATTAGACCAATTCGATCAATCGAAAAATTTATGAAAAATGTGAAAAAATCTCAAGCTATTTTCTGTATGTAATTGTGATTGACTTTTCACTTTGCTTGGGTGTCGATGGCGTCCGAATGAAGAGTCTGTCCCTCTTTCTCTTTCTCTCGGCAGCCCTCAGACTGAATAAGGCCAAGTCTAAAGCTATTGTTTTCGGTTCTTGTAGATATATAAATAGTCTTGAGTCACAAGGTATGCCGGAAATCACACTGGGAAATGGTGTCTTCATCGCCTTCTCGCAATCATTGACGAGCCTGGATGTTATTCTAGATTCTCGACTCATGTGAAAGCTATACGTAGGAATGGTCGCCCAAAGGGTACTAGAGTACTGTATAATTTGAGATTTTATAGAAATATACTACCCAGGATCTTCGCAAGCACTTAACAATGGCTCTTGTTTTTCCTCACATTGACTATTGCTCTATAGTGTATCTGAACGCGACACTCGATCTATGTAGCCGACTGCAAAGACTGTAAAATGCATGTGTGCGATACGTGCTAGGTGCTAGGAAGAATGAGCACATATACTCCTTACAGGGAAAAATTAGGGTGGACTCGGGTAGATTCTCAAAATGCTGCTTTCATGGCAATAACTACCTATAATATCCTTCGAATTAAAGAGCCAGTCTATCTCGAGTCTCTTTTTACGAATAACACATGAACTCGCACTGTAAGGAGTGATGCAAAAAAACTCTCAGTTACACATATGCGTACCAAAACAGAACGAAAATCTTTCGAAGTACAAGGTGCGCATTTCTGGAATTCACTCCCTTTTGAGAGATGCACTTTACCATCCTTGAAAGCGTTTAAGGTGTTGATCAAAAAACACTTTCCAACTCTTGATTGATTATTATAATGTCCTAATTTATTTATAGTTAAGTTTTTATGTACAAGTATGAATGTATTTATAATGTTTGACTTTTAAAAAATTGACTAAATTGTTGTTATGTCTTAATATATTATTATACTTAAGTTATGACGTGCCATTAAACGTAGTCATAATGGTTGTATGAACGTAAGATTTTTAAACGCATGAATTAATATATGTAAATATTGAAAATAATTTTAGTTTTTGACGTAATAGATATATATAATGATCCATGTGCAATTTTTACTTATCTATCTATCCCCCCCCCCCCCCTTCTTTAAACTTATGTATACGTTTGGTCGGCTTTGTTTTGTGTGCATTACAGAATAATAATGGAACCTTTTGAACTTTTAAGCCCACAATGCTTATAAAAACTCGGAGGATACAGTAAATAGTTATTTAAAAAAAATTGCTTGATATTTAATAATTGTTTAAAATAGACAACTCGATTATACAGATTTCTACGAAAGAAAATTTTGATTTTTGAATAAAAGTCGCTTACTATGCGCTTCGTTTTCTTATAAATATTATCTAAATAAATTTTCGAGTAATTCTGTTACTACCTGGATTTAGAAAACGGTTTTGAAGTATCCTTTCACATCCCCTTAAGTACTGTAAAAATGTACTGGGATCCCTGTTGGGGTCTTTACTATTCTGTCTTCAAATCAATGACATCGAAGAACTTTTCGTCGACCTCAACAAAGATCTAGAAGAAGAAGACCCGAGACGCATAAGATACCTACTCTATGCAGACGACTTACAGATAATTCATTTACTACAGGGTTTCAGTTGCATCGATGGACCATTTTACATGAACAAGGGCTTTCAATGTTTGTTTTTATGTGGCTATAATCGAAGTGCAGTAGAATTTTGAAAAATATATAATTACATTGAATAAGTAATGTTTTACATATTTTTATATAATTTTTTTTCACTGTTTTTTACTTGTTGTTATGCATTTTTGTCTAAAAATAAGAGAATGAGGTGCTTTATCAAAATTCTCAGAGAAACAGAAAAATGATTCACCGGTGCAACTGGAACCCGCAGTAAATTAACTTTTCTTCAAAAACCGGATCTATATGTACATAGAAGAATAAGGATTATTATGTTGATAAAATACAGTCTACCAGGGCTTAAATTATAGTTAAATTATATATATTTTAACAAAAAAAATTCAAAGTTTGCCAATACACTTAAAATTTATTGTAATTAATAAGTTCTTTATAAAACTCTTTATTACTCCATTCTCCTGTATTATTAAAAAAATTGACTACATCTATAATAGAAATTTGGCGACACCATCGGGGATGTTTATGATATGCAATCAGAGCAATATCAATAATACTTTACCAGTCAAAATCTACGTCTTAATGTTTATTCTACAAAAATAATGTTCTTATATTGTAAAATATAATGAAAAAAATACATTCAAATAAATACTCAATTGTATGTTACATAAATCGTACAATCATAATCTAACAATATTATATTATATAATTTTAAATGTCTAGTTTAAAATATTTGTTACTTTTGACAAATACAAATCATAAAATATTATTTTGAATTCTTAGACATTATTAAAAGTTTCATATTCTAAAATTTCCGTTTCTTCTTCAACATAAGTAATTATTTCGCCAATTTCATTTGAATTAGAGCTTATATTTTTAGAATCAAATAAGTGATTATCTTTTTTATCTTTATGGATTATTTGGCCGTTAGTTTGTTGTTTGCGGTTTGGAAATTCTTCATCTTTTTCATCTTCTATTGCTTCTAGTTCTTCTACAACTTCTTCAACAATTTCGTCATTATTACTAGAACATTGATATTTATCGTATGTAGTATTTGTACTTAATTCCTCTAAAGAATCGGTAATTTTTGTACGATCATGTCTCCAAACTAAAACATTTCGATTATGGTTTCGAACATGAGAATCATCATTTTGAGAAACATTCAATGAAAAGTTACTAGAAGAAATTTGGCGTTGATTATCTTTACTATTCATTAGCATAATCATTTGTTGATTTTCAACTTCTACGACATTAGTTGATGTATTATTTGTTTGCCTCTTCTCAAATTGTTTATTATTCATTTCTATTAAGTGTTGACTATTATATATACACAGTGAACTTGCTACATTACTAGCAACCTGGTTCAGATCTTCAGTTTCTGATAATGGAACTAATGCATTTGATGTTTCATGTAACAACGTAAATTTACGTGTATCTTTGTGATAACAATCCATATGTACTTGCAAAGTACGTACGTTTTCCATACTCTTACCACAATATAAACAGTAATGATCCCCCTTTGTATTCTTCTGAGAAGTTTCATGGCCGGTCATTATTTCATGATAAACTAAATCCGTTGCATCAGAGAAGTGTTCTTCACACTCAATGCATATGATTTCTTCATCCGAAGGCGGCAGGATTACTTTTGGTTCATGTTTGTGATTGTTTTGGTGCCTACTTAGAAGAGATTCAGATAATGCAACGTATGAGCATACCTGGCACTTAGGAAAGGACATACTTTTCGGAGGAGGTACATTATGTTTAGTATACATATGGTACATTAAAATATTACGTTTTGATGCCTTATATCCACAATGTTCGCAAATTCGCGGATCGAATTTTTCACCATGAACATCTTGCATATGACTTCTGTACATACAATAAACTGTATATTGCTCATTAAGATTACATTTAGCACATTTCCATGGCCCATTTTCATTACTCTCTAACGTAAAATCGCTAGTATTTTTTGATAAATTAGAGTTATCAACATTATTCATCATTAAGGAATCGGACTTAAGTACAACGTACGAAACTTTAGTTTTTCCAGCATTAGTACTCTCACTACTTTTTGATTCTTTTTGCATGATTTTTAATCTAATATTTTTATTATGCTGTATCAAATGAGGATAATTCTTCAAAACTTCTCGTATAATTTTTGCATGATTATCTACAGATTCGACAGATGTAGTATTAGAAGAAATTAAAAAATTATTTTGTGATTTTTCAAAATTTTCTTTTTCGTCAAAATCAAATCGAAGTTTTTTTAATGGAGACATTTCAAATTTATCAAATTTTGAGTGAGATTTCGGGTCTGTCCAATCATCGTCAGAGCTATCATTATTTCGATTCTGTAGTTGTAAACAATTAGCATCATTATGAAATGCTACAAACGTATTAGGAATATTACTATTAGACAATGTAATATTCGATTTGTCATCATTAATGAATTTTTCAGGTGCTTGTACAATGGGTTTAGTATTATATGTGATATCATCAAAAGAAGAGAAAACGCCAAGTGTTAAGTCTTCTATTTCGGGCAAATCAAAACGTGATGGTCCTTCAGTATTCTCTAGTAAATGCTTGCGTCCAATAAAAGAACTGTGCGATTCTAAAGTTCGCATTGTTATCAACGATCCAGATTTGTCATCAGCTTTTCTTTTTGAAACTGGTATTCTGTAATAATAAATATATTTTATTAAAATATACATAGCAAAATTTTTATTAAAGATGAGTAAAATTGCACTAACAATCTAAAAATCAATCGAAATTAACATTTTATAACCTATATAATTATTTTTGTAACACATGCATGATTTTCGCGCTTTTGTATACCTCTAAAGCGGGCGCAAAGCGGCTGTTTGACGAACGAAAAAAACTTTTCACCGGCAGTCACAGGCAGTCACCGGCAGTGCTTTGTCTGATGTGCACTAAATCGACCTTAAAATGTTTAGGCGCCCTAAACATGGAGTACCATCTGGATGATACCACATATTCATGAGTCTCTAAACACTATAACAGTCTGATATTGCAGTCTAACAGGCGTGCGTTTACACCGAGTCGAATAACAGCCACATTAGGGTCTGCTTTAGAGACATAAAAAACGCAGAATCAAGATATGTATAACAAAAAGTACGGTCTATACCGTAGGTGAAAAGGCTTTTTTGTCTGCGTGTGGTTTGCAGTAAGAGTCGCGGCAAGCAAGCACGAGCCGAAGGCGAGTATTGTAATCAAATTACTTTTCACCCTTGGTACACAATATATTATTTTATGAAGTACAATTACTATTGAGTAGATTTTAACATGTTTTCAAAACATTTAAATTACATTTTATAAATAGAAAATAAGCCTTACAAACTTACACGAACTAAAAAACGTGTATTTGGTGTATTCAAATACGTCGAAATGCGTACGAGTATATCTGGTGCATCTGCGTCCATCTTCATGTATTCAATTGCATCATATGCATGTATATGCATGCAATTGCATCATATAATCTAAATACATCTATAGCATATTATCAGAGTGTGCGATGCTTATTGGAACAAAATCCAACCATTCCCCAGTTTTAGGTTCTTAGTATTGCAAACTTCTTCGACACTATTTGTCAGATTTACATAAATTTTCAAATGGATATTCTACTACATCATAAGGGAGCATATATTCATATTGGTGTTTATAACTATAATCATAACTGAATACAGTGAAAAGATATTTATTACATCTGCAGAAATATGACAATTTTAACTATTTTTCATTTTATTGCAGCAGAAACTATGCACATACTTATAAACGCGAATTAATATTTTTTACAAGGAAGGAAATGAGTTCATGTCCTCCCTAGAAGTATAATCATTTCCTCCCTAGGGAAAAATAGACTTATGTCCTCCCTAGGTAGGGAATGGACTCATTTCCTCCCTATGCCATTTCTACACAGGTTTGGCAACACCGCTTGAAATGAGCAGTTTTCCATTCGCTATATATACATGGAAAAGGGCCCATTTCTTGCACGAGTTAAAAACAAACATTTTTTCAACCTGTACAAAAGTATAGCATAGATAATGAAAAAATATTGAAATAGTATGTAAACTTAAACAGTTTATACATATCATTACATTTTCTTCAATTGACAATAATAAATTTTGTAACACTATAATTGTTGATTCCATTTTATTTATGAATATAATAAATGTATACTACTATTACAAATAAATTGTTGCCTAATTTTGTAATTTTGTTCGAGTTTATGAACAACGGATTCATTCATTTATTACAAAAATATCATAAAAATGAAAAATCGGTATAAAACAAAAACGAATCAATGAATCTTAATTTTTTTTTAATTAAAATCTTCATAAAAAAATTAAAGAAGATCTTTGAATGACCAATACATATCGCATAATACAAAAAAAAGCGATTAAGGAGACAGATACAGCTTTAAATTTTAAATTAATTGTTCATACATTTTAAGTAAAAAGTGAGTGTTACATAATAAATTACATATATCTTTACTGTAAGTTTGAATAATTTATTAAAATATAACAGAAAAAGTTTAAAAAATTTGTATAGTACTTAGGTCTATCTGATTAGCAATAATGAAAACCTGTATTTTCCTTCATCTACTACAAGGATCTGAGAGTCAATAAGATTTAATTGGGATTTTTAAGGATTTATTATGTTCATAATATATATATAATTATGCAGCCAATGTAGGGATTCAAATATCAAAATTATTTACCACAGTTATAGCCTATTTAAGCCATATTTTATGATTAAACTAAAAAAAAATCGTAAAATATGATTTAAAATTTTTCAGTTCAAATATACCTTAAAAAATATATAATTTATTATGATACTCATTTTTTTCTTAAAGATATATGAAAAATTAATTTAAAATTTAAAAGTGTATCTGTTCAATTAAAAATTTTTGAATAAAAAAAATGAATGTCATAAGAATGAAAAAAGACGCAATAAAACAAAAACGATTCGATGAATCGTGAAAATTCTCTTAGATTGAAAGTCTTCATCAATATACGGAAAAAGTAAGCGTTCATTGTTCAAATATTACCGTGTAATACCCAAGAAATAAACAATCAAAAATTTGTTGAAAAAAATGTAACCTCGAATATCTAGAAACATAAACGTTCTCATGATCTGGACAAAGAACTTACTTAAGAGATAGTAAGAAGCTACCTTTTTGGAATTTTTCAGAAGCAATAATGCCATTTTACTCAAGTTATCGTTTACCGGTTTGCCGTAGAAAATAGATGTCTATTACAGAATTATTTTTTCTCTAGTATAAAAAAATGAAACGATTTAAAATTTTACTAACTAGCCTTCTTCATCGTACTTCTCATCTCATTTTATTTCAAATATTTTCCACCATACATTTCAGAGAAATCACTTTCACACGCACGCACGCACACACACACACACACTCATATACATACACACGCAAAGGCGCATATACATACACCAGCACAGATCCGTAAGGACATTTTCTAAACAGTGTATTTTGGTTGCTTACGTATCAAACCATGTTTCTAACATATTTTTAGTAAAAAATTTTTTTTTCTATCACAATTTTTTTAGTTACACAAGGATACCATGTTTTATAATATATTGACTTCCATATCTTACGGACAGGAAAGTTGCCGTGCGTGGGTATGGAAAAAGGATGGGATATTCGAGTTATTTACACGTAGCAATTAAGCTACGTGGTTCTTTGGTGGTTAAAATGCTCGGAAAGACAAGCCAAGGAGTGCGAGTTATAATTGTTTTTTATTTGAATCTTAGAGAGAGAGAGAGAGAGAGAGGTGTTTCTAGGGCCTCAGTTCAAGACGAACTGGCCTGAGATGCGGTCGCAGTATGCCGCCAAGTCGGATACAGGACACCTGTGTCCGGCGACAACGGATGCTTGTTTGCGTACGTGACACGCTCGTGGATCGTACGTCGACCCCACGGCGATACAAAAATATGTATGTATGCGGGTGTTGTATGTGTCTGCTGTTGTACGTGTGCTATTGTATTTTCTAAAGAAAGTATTCTTTTTTTTAAGTATATGCAAGAGTTGTGTATTTCTCCCATTTTAAAGTTTACAATATTTATTATTAACATTTTTGCTTATATTTTAAGTAGCTTCATTCTTACAATAACTAAGTTTAATTATTAGATTACACTATTAGAGATTATTTGTGAACTTCTTAGCACATTGATATATATGTTTGGGTAATCAATTAAGAACTGAATAATTAAAATGTAGGTAAATGTCTCTATAAGATTTACGTGCTCTGCATAAGTCATTTTCACGCTCAAATACCTGCACTTGAGCAATTGTCCCTTCTTTAGTCTGCACCCGGATATAGTAGCCGCTGCGCCGGACACCTGGTTGGGGGCGAGGGAGATTCTTGTAATCTCTCCTCGCAACCTTGCTGTTGCTGTGGAGCCGGCATCAGCGCATTCCTATGCTCCACATTGTGGCTTATCGAATGCGCGATTCTCGGCGCAAAGCCCAACTCTTCCATCGATATGCAGTGGATTCTCGCTGCCTTTGTCGGCCTTCCCGCCAACCGCAATCTCGACATCTCAAATGT